>OV656713.1:13877500-14417500 GCA_927399405.1 Agonopterix arenella
ATTACAGTCAAGGCCTCCATTGTTACACTCATGAAGTCTCGTAAATCATTCAGATTATGTACTTACGACGTTGACATCAAGAGTTATGCCAGAGGGTTGATAAAAGCGGTATTGTTTGTGTTGTTCTCATTAGATTGCAGTTGTTGATATCTTAACGACTCGGTAATTAACAGATTCATTTTCTTTTCTTTCTTTTATCATTTTGTTTACGTACATTTGTTTATTACAATGGTTAATAAATCCGCTGCTATACGATCTTATGTAGTAGAATGTTTCAAGGTTTCAATTAAGTTATAATTAGGAACCTTCTAAATAATAGTTTATTTAGAATCGAGAGCAGAATCGAATTATCATGGTTTCAAAATAGGATTTTTTTTTTTCAAAATATTATATAATTGGATTGTAAAATTTAAAATTTATTAAACCCGATGTCAACCCACCCCATGGACATTCTCACCCTACTTACTTACTATCAAAACAAGATTATTAAAATGCATCCATGAGTATGTTAGTGCTTTCATTCATTGCTGAAATGACAACAAATCATTATTGCCTCAAAACTTAAAATGCGAATAACTTTAAATTTTATCTAAGTATCAAAATATTGAAATTATTGTTTCATTCTAATTATTTTGTTGTAAATCAGTTGGGGTGTATGAGGTTTTGCGCTTATTGATTAACACGTTGTATAAGCGCAGAGCACATTTTTCCACTTGTATTATACCAAATTAACTTTATTCATGTACCTACAGATTTCTTTGAAATAAATTACACTATAAATACTACCGTAAATATAAGGGACTACTCGAACTTGGCCATTAATTTATTATGGTCACGGTTTTTCAAGGCGATGATCAGATCATCAAACTGAACAACTTAATATGGGACCAATATCAAAATCGTGAAAAAAATCAATCGGTCGATTTTACAGGTTTGCAGTTTTTATTGAACAGCAGTTTTTTTGCGAAAAACCTGATTGTATTAAAAAGGAACTTTTCAACACCTCGTCTTCTGAGCTGTAGGTATTCTAAGCCAACCGACCGGTCCTGCGCTGCCCTCATCCAACTGGGAAAACTTCATACAACGTTAGGTCACTTTATACAAATGGGAAAACTGACGAGGTAAGAATGAGCGATAGGTACTGAAGTAACTGCGAGAAAGACAGGAAATACACAATTGCTTACACTTTCTGCTACTAGGAAGCGCTACCAGAGGGGGTGAAGTTAAAATTTAAGGGAGCAGAGATTGTCCATACTGTCAGATTTTTTCTTCAGATTCATCAGTTGCACAGAGTAAATTATATATACGGAGGTAACTAATTAAGATATGAATCCTACCCAAAAGCCTTTCCAACTACTCTATGAAACCTTACGAAATGGTTTGCATGAAAAAAGTCTATACTTTGTTCGGAAGTCGTCTGGAAAACATCGGACATGCATCGAGTGTGAAGGTACATTACTATCGCGCAATTCGCGCATGCGCATCGCTTGCTACCTCGCCTCCGACTATGTCTGTACTCCTAGGGTGCGACGCGCAGGAAATTGACTGCCTATAGCATAAACTTAATATTTACTATGGCCTATAGATACTCTATCTTATACCACAGAGTACTATAAACTTATACTGTGTTAAAAACAAAGACTGACCTGCAGCTTATTGTCCAAATTAGCAACAAATTCCCCCAGCTGATAGAACAGAGCCTCAGCATGGGGAGCATCCTTCATCAACGCTCCAGGCACATACTCCAGCAGTCTCACCACGTGCTGCTTCCCCCCGATCGTCTCCATGGAGTGAAGGTGCCCGAAGATGTTACGGATTGGCTTTGGGCAGGTCACTGAGCGAGCGGCTGTCAGGAATTTGGATTTAGCTGTTTACTTTTGAAGAGGTTGGAAAGGAGTTTTTGTTGGGTTGCCCTGAGGGAAGACCCGTTCCCTGCAGTGGGACGTATAATAGGCTGTGATGATGTGAGAGAAGTGAATTTTGAAAATGATGATTGTACTTATAGACCAGTCATTTTACGGTTTGAGCCGGGACTAATTAGTAATCCGTATTTTTTTTCGGTATAATATTCAAGAGCCAATTTGAGCTTAGAAAGGTACCAAATAAAAAAAAAATCTCGTCAGGAACAGTTCCAAATTTAAAATTTTGGTATTATCTCGTTAAAAAAACCTGATGGAAAATTTTGTTTGCACATATTTAAGGCATTATCGTTATGCATACTTCAAACATGGTGTAAATATTTTTTTCTACTTAGAAGGTTTTGAAAAATACATTTGTATTTTCTAATAAAAACCTCATTTTTTTAAATTTCAATGCCTATCCTATTGCCTAAAAATAATTTATATTGTAAAATCTTATTCAAATGAGTGCACGGTATTAATATTATTAATTTAAAAGCCTTCTGGGACTCACAATTTTGATTTCTATGCTGCGCATAGATTTTTTTTAAATATGTTTTTAGATAGTCTTTTTGTCACTAAATAGTGCCGGGTACAGTTTAAAAGTCTTGATAATTACTTCCCACCTCTCCTAAAAAAACTCCGTAAAATGACTGGGCTATTATGTCATTTATTGATGCTTAGAATATCATGAAGATAGATTTCGCATCTTAATCTTTTGAGCCATTTTGTCTAAAATATGCTTTTGAACATTCGATGCTAGTCAATATCAGAGATGCTATTAATGTTTCATACTATCGATATATGTACTATTGTTCGTTCATCACTAGCACTCAATATTAATGCCACTTTTAATTACCTATTGATAGTATGGGTAGAATTATCATCTATAAGATAGATAATATATACGTTTTCAGGGTAACTACTATCGACAGTTTGGCATTACTACCTACCGAACCTCTGACGGCAAGTTGACCACTGACTCGTCTTCAAACATGGGCCCGCGTGGTTTAGTATAGCCTCTCACTTCTCTCTCAGCCTTAGTGAGAGGAAACCTTTACACTTCATGGGATCCTACTGGCTGTAGCTTAACTATCAGCCTTCAAAGATGATGTTGAAGCAACCACTATTTTTTTTAATGGAAATGTGTCTTTCAGCTGTTACATTATAGTCTCGCCTAATACATCTACTGCAGCAACGAAATACTTACTCAAAAAATTCATAATCTCATTCTGAGCTTCAACGACTCCAAGATTCGTTGAGTCCATCGAATTCATGATCTTCAGCACGTAACCGTGAGGGGAATGGTTGGTTATCAACGGGTTCTTCATGTTTGGATCCTCTACTATCTTGTAGTTCTTGTCGTCGTAGCCATTTAGTTCTGTCAGCTCGAGGACCGAGATCCCGTAGAGGCGTTCCGCCAGGAGTTTGACTCCTTCGTGGTCTATCGTTGGGTAGATCACCTGACCTGGTTCTAGTACTGCTGATGTCATCCTTTAGGTTTTGTTTTTGTTCTGGAAGAGAGTTTCTGTTGTATTGTAGTTATATTAAGTTTATGGTTGTATTGTTAATGTTATATAAGTACGTGTCGCTCCATGAATTAAATGATTTTGACATTAACTTTGACTTTAGACAACTTTGTCATGGAATGATTAGTTCCATTGACATTAAATCATAAACTTAATATAGAGTAATATTAAGTTTATGCATTAAATACTATGTAATATATCTATGGTTAGTTCTTTTGAGAAATAGAATAAAATCCTCAATACTGAAATTGTTATTTCTCGCTACAGACTGTTATATCCTTAATCCACTTCTAATTAGTTTGTGCTTTAATCCAAGAACATTGTATATAGTATTAAGGATACTATATACAATGTTCTTGGATTCAGGATCAATGGATTTGGATCAGATTATGAATCTTTATAAAAAACTCCATATCCAGTGAAAGATATCTATTTCAAATATTATTGATTTTTAAACATGTTACAGCCATGTTGTGCTATTTCGAATCAAATTAAAGATTGAAAAATTTGTCTCGGGCGGGACTTGAACCCGCACTCTTCCAAACCGGGGAACTGCGTTATCCAATTTCGCCACCGAGCCCACTACCCAGAGAACGAAATCTTCAATCGAAAGTGCGGGTTCAAGTCCCGCCCGAGACACATTTTTCAAACTTTAATTTAATTTGAAAGATATCTATGCCAGCTTCCTGAGTGAAAGCTAGTCTGAAGCACCCCTTTTAATATTACCTACTTTCTTTTACACACTGTAGAATTTTAATTAGTTTGTTCTGTTTTTAGGTCAAGATCTAGAGTCAATGTACGACCGTTCAACGAAGCAATTTAATATAATAGGACTGTCACATAGGGACCTAGGTGCTCAGTATTGTTTCTTATACCGGGTTTAATTTAAACTTGAATGTATTACATATTTTAGGGGGCGCTTCAGTCTTCAGAACCATCAAACTGAAAACTTTTTTTAAAGAGCTGGAGTGTGATTTTTGAAACTCATTCGCTGACCTCAGCAGTTGAAAATATCAAGTGCATCTTTCTACTGCTGATTTGACATTTAAAAAAATCATACACCACGAGTGCGATTTTTGAAAGTCAAATCAGCGTTAGAAAGATGTGTATCTCCATACATTTTCAACAGCCGTGTTCAACGTATGGTAGAAGAAGGACTTAAGAACCTGTGTGAATGGTTCGATATGAACACCAGCTCACTATTCTCTAGGATTGCCAACCTATAATCAACATCAAAATCGCTAAAGGAGACCAGCTGTCCCATACATTTGAGTCGAGTAGCCGTTGAGATTTTTTTCACGATATTCAAATCGTGGAAAATTGGTCCCTTTGTAAAGGTTGTTCAGTTTGATGATCTGAAGCACCCCGTTTAGTATCTAAGGCATTTAATTTTACATTCTGTATAACCTATTGGCCGGTGTCTTATCTCTTATAGGTACCCAATATAAGTAGAAGCATCTAAGTAGGTATTATGTATTTCAGCAAAACATAGCAACTAGATTCGTTCGTTAAAGTCAAATTTTCCTTGATATGGTGATGTAATATAAAGTATATTATCTAATTTGTATGTTTAGTTGTTTACAAGGTAGGTGGCGCCCTCTGCTGGAGTGAGTACTATCACATGATGCGCTCGCGCCGGCCGGCGGATTAACTTTATTGTATTGAATTGAAGCAGTTACGATTAATAGTGAATGATACTTTGAAGTTATTTATACTACGATATCAAACATAATACATGCTTTAAGATATGATATAAATAACTATTAATCTTCACTTCTTATTTGAAATTATTTAGAAATGGTAATAAATTATTATAAACTTTTAAATAGCTTAGCATAATAGTATATTCCGCCAGGAGGTAGTCAGATGTATTAAAAATATACGACATTAATAAAAATTATAATAATAATATTAATATTCATAAATATTATATTATATTTTTATTATATTAATATTCATAAATTTCAACAGCAATATTCACACCTTTTTTTAGCTATTTATTATGAGAAAGTGGGACGCCGAGGACGGTTAAACTAACTAAACTGAAAAATTCCTTATTTACTTCAAGATGATGTCTTTTCAAGAAAAATAATGGACTCTTTGGACCACCAAACACTACTGATCCAAAAATGTTATAGTAAGCAAATCCGATTTTTTTTTTGCAGAACTAATTTTACAGATATCACCTCCCAAAAAGGGATTAAGTACCTCAAATGCAACCCCTAACAGTTAGTAAAGCCCCTATGAGTCAACTATAGTTTTAACAGTAATTTATTTATAATTTATTTAAAAACATTAATAAAATATTGATTTTTTTCAAAAGCAAATTACACATTTTAATCTAGATACGTTCTAGAAACACTCTCAACTACACAATAAAAACAAAATGTGTCTCACCGCACAATCACGAGTCGTAGCACTAACTGAAAGTACTTGTACAAACAGAATAGATCGCGACGAGGAGCTACTATCTGATAAACGAGATGATTATGTTATTACGTGTCGTGTTTGTTCGTCATAGACATCTATTACTATCGCTTAGGCTAATATTGTCATCGTTATTTTAGCCGTAATATCTCCAAGTCTCCAACGCCGTTCCAAAGAGTTTGAAGAGAGAGAAATGGACCTCTCAAACGAAGACAGCAAATCGTCTACGATTAATCTTATCGTTCCTTGAAGACCAGACCCCACTACTCAGCTGAGAAAGACGTTGTAGATAAATTCAACACTTTCTTGGAAGCAAATACAAATTGAACTTCGCTCTGAAAAGATTTCTTTCAGCAGACAGTGTACACTTGTAACTTGTTGACTGTGCACTTGATGAGTATCAATTTTAGTACATTATGTACATACTTTCATTTTCTTCGTGACTTGGGCTCTCACTGGGCAGTTTGATCACGGGTAGTAAAATGTTCTCATACTTAATGTTTTGTTTAAACTTTGCCTTCGTCGAACATAATAGTAAGCATACGCTGAATCCTATTCCCTTTTTCTTCTTCCTATTAGGTAATATAATTTTACGTTTTTATTTTTTTAGGTTTTATAATTTTTTATAAAACCTAAAAAAATAAAATTTGTAAATTTTTAGGTTTTATAATTTTACTTCGCTCTGTGAAAGTTAGACAACCTTTTGAACGAATGATGAAAAAATCACATGTTCACACCGACGATGTCGCGGGCAATAGCTAGTAAATTATAAGTATTTGATTCTTTTACAATCCCCTTTGCATAATCACAGGATATAAGGGTAGTAAATGCCATTAATTTAATGGGTGATTGTACTAATGATACTGAACAACTTCACAAAGGAGCAAATGGAAATCCGCAAATTATTTTTTACTTTTCATACAAACGTCCAGTCAGCTGATTGCATTTAGTATGGAAAGTCCAAAATTTTGTTTGCTCATTTCCTATAGGCTTCTTAGGGAAACTAATTCAGTATCATTGACCACTTGACTTAAAGTAATGCAAATGTTTACCATAACATCCTATTTAATCAGTTACTTAGATGAATGACAACGAGAGGTCGCTACTGTATGACATATCAGATCGCTATCGCCATCGTCGTGGACACGTAATAGCGCACTGGTCGTGTCGCTCCGTGACTTGTCACTTTGACAGACTGCCGCCTGACAAACAGGGGAAATATTTCGTGTGACGATAACATCACTAAATATAGTTGTGCCTGTGACTGTGAGATCAAAAATTTGATATACACGACAATAATATTTTTTTTAAAACTCTATGGTCCTTCTAAATGTACGGTTTTTTAAGGTAATAATAAAATCATCAAACTAAACATACTCTGTGTTAACAAGGTCATAATCGTGAAAATAAACAGCTTTTCCATATTAAACTGCAAACCTACTCGATAAAAATGTATGCGACAGCAGATTTTTTCGCGATTACGACCTTGGTCCCGTTGAGAAAGTTGTTTAAGATGATGGTCTGATCATCCCTTTAAAAAATATCATTTATTAGAATGACTCACGCAAATGTGTTGCAGAAGCTACGCCCATCGATATCAGTATATTAAGATAGACATTAAGTGGCTATGTGAAAAAAATAGGATTCTTCAAAGCGTCATATAATATCATGAAGTACTAACTAGGAGTATGAATTGCGGATATGTGTAAATTGAACATATAATTGAAGTTTTGTTTAGAGCCAAAACACGATTAAAACACATTTTATCGATAGAAAAACAAGCCAAAGTAGCCTCCGTTTTTATTTATAAACGCTTGGAATTGCTAAACGGTGAATAATAGAAACACGAGACTTGATTAAAAAAAAAGAGATTGATATTTTATAAATTTTGATTAAAGCAGAATTGAACATACATAAATAGTACAATTACAAATAAATAAAGTTTGTTTTACGCTTGCGTCGTTTCAGTCGCGCGCGCCGCCCCATCTCTTTCTCTCGCATGAGGCAGTAATATAAGTTATCACACGCCCATTTCGCTTCAATTATTTTTCGTCATAGGCCTTTAAGGTCCGCCACATACATACGGAATTCCGATCCGGAATCCCTAATCAGGATTACGGTTTCCCCCTTCACAAATCTGTTCGTTATCAAGTCCTATACAAAATCGCAATCATGATTCGGAATTTCGGTTGTGTGTGGCGAACTCTAACTTGCGTTGCTCAATACTGATAATGAAATTGAAATTGATATCCTTTTAAACTAAGAGTCTACCCATCAAACAGAACAACTTTTACTGTGGGAGCAAACCAATCGGAGCACAAAAAAATTGCTGTTGCATACATTTGAGTCGAGTCGGCACGGCACGGCACTGTCGTTTGCAACATCAGATTTTCAGGAGTGCAATTTTTAAAAGTCAAATCAGCAGTAGAAAGAAGGGTATCTCCATACATTTTCAACTATAGAGTTCAACGTATGAGATTCAAAAATCGCACTCCAGAGCAATGATATATTTGTAAGTGTCAAAAAAAAAACATACTTGGTCTTAAGTATGTGTCCTAACCTAACCTAACGGGGCATAATATTATTATGTTAGTTTGTTGGCAAACCTAATTTGGAGGCTAGGACGTGCTGGGGTTAAGAAACGTCAGAGTTGGAGATAATATTGTTAATCATTCAGGTTGTTGACTCACCGTCTGATAAGATCAAAATAACGCTGAGATAACTTTCTGATACTGTGTGTGAGAGGAAAATCCATAAACAATTCTCTTGATATCTTTATCAGGCAAAGTTTTTCGAGATTTTGCCATTCAACGTCTAAACAGACACAAGCTGGAATGGCTAGACCTCTGTCTGTAACACTGACGGAAATTTATAAGAAATATAACAACACGAATACCAAAGTTCGTACTGAACTACAGCAGGAGCAAACCCAGCAAAGCTCGTGACATCACCGGAGCCATCACCAGGCACTACGCCACAGGCACGATGATGCACAAGATGAAGCTCACCCCGGATCTCAGCCCCGGCAGCCCATCAGCAGCTTCACCCCGGAGCCTGCGGAGAGGAAGACCGAGCAAACAATTTGGTCGTATTAGGCCCATATTTATATGACTATTTTGACTTATAAAAGTTATATTACGGTAATTTCGTCATATACTGTTGCTTTATGCGTCTGATGTTCGACTATACGATACGACCAAATTGTTAGTTAGGGAAGAAATTATGGAACATACCCTTTGAGACTGCTATGTCTTAGCGGCTAAACGCGTGTCTCCTGGGAGATGGTTTACCAAAACCGAGAGATTACAGGTTTCTTCCCCTGAACCGAATTGCCTCCCTCATTTACCACGTTTTTGATGGGCGAAGAAACAAATACGTACGGGTCAACACAAAAAAGATCGGAAGTGTTGCTGGCTTGGCATAATAAGATAAGATCAAACATTCTTAACTGAAACCCCCTTCTTTACCCCTCACTGTATCAAATTCTAATGAGATGTGATTATGCTATTTTAGTTACTAGGAGTGCGATTTTTGAATCTCATTCGCTGAGTTCAGCAGTTGAAAATGTCAAAATAATTATGGAGATATGCATCTTTCTACTGCTGATTTGACTTTCAAAAATCGCACTCCTGAAGTATGATTTTTATAGTTAAATCAGCAGTAGAAAGATGCATATCTCCATTGTTATTTTGACATTTTCAACTGCTGAGCTCAGCGAATGAGATTCCAAAAATCGCACTGCTGTACCTATTTATAATATCACAGGTGTGGCTATATAATACCTGTAAGCGTAATCGATTGTAGTAAAAAAACGGGTAGTACTAGTATTTATTCTGTGCTATAAACTCGCTGATTATTTGAATGACCAACACAGACTAATTAGAAAGAATTACCGTATGACCAATATGTCTGCAGTGCAATTCACTAAGCGCAAACATCAAACATCGTCACATCCATAGACGAAGAATTTTTCGACGGTGACATCCTTAAATTTGTCGTTGAAATAAAGGCGAGCTTTTAATTTCATTTGTCAAACTCATATAAAACAACCTACGATCTAAAGGATGCGAGCTCGTCGATGTTTTTGACAGCGATGCGGCGCTTAGTGCAGACTAATTAGAAAGAACCACAAACTAATTAGAAGAACTACCGTTTTGCAAAGGTCTTGACAATGTTACACTATGTAATGCATTTGGTCGCATCTTCTCTCAACGAAACACCTTCTGACGCGGTGATAGAGTCAAAAAAAGACGTCAAATAGCTATCTACATTATGATACTATTTTGAATAAAAATTTTTGATTTGAATTGATTTGGGTAGTAAGTATGTTTGCCTGAGAATAAATTTAAGTAATTTTAATTAAGAAATAAAATTTGATTTCGTACTGAACTCGAACCCAGAATCTGCTACAAGCGATAAACTCCAGGTTAAGTTGGTAAATTTTACGCGGAGTTCATTGGTAACCCAGGTTACCATTGTTACCATTTAGATAGAGTTCTCAGTAATATCGAATTTATTGTTTTTATCAGGTTTGTTTATAATTTTGGATAAACAAAATCACGGAAATTTTTCTCAACATCACACCTGATCAATCAAGATTGTGTGAACATGTTCAAGAGTAGATAAGTACATAGCGTTGGTTCTACCAGGGTTGCCAACTACGAAAATATGTAGGAAGGTAGGTACCTACTATACTGGTTAGAAAGCCAGGCATTTTCCAGCAAAAAACTCGATAAAACAAAAATAACCGGCCAAGTGCGAGTCGGACTCGCTCACGGAGGACTCCGTAGTAACGTACAATATTTCCAAAAATTTTGTTTTTTCCGGGATCCTTAGCACAAGCGCGACACACACTTGACCGGTTTTTATTATTTTTTGTTTTATCTTAGAGTATGCACTATAATCAAACCAAGTTTGAAGCTTGTAAGTCTTGTCGTTTTTACGATAGAGCAAAATCAAAAAATCTCAGACAGCAGATTTTTTATTTGTTCTCGATGTTGGCTCCATAGTGAAAATTGTTCAGTTTGATGCTCTAATCTAAACCACCCCGGGTGTTTTGTTACATCCTGTAATTAAAGACAAATCGAAAAAAGATTGGGGAAAACCCAAAAAATGCACATCCCTATTTCATTATGATAGCCTACTTGGTGCTAAAATTGCTAAATGCGTCTGCATAACTTGTAATAGATAAGCTCATCACGTCGCCTGGGGTCAACGGCATTATGTCAGGAGAGTTGCAGGAGAGTGATCAATGATTCTTTATTTATAACCGCATGGAACTGATTAAACCATCTCCGAGAATTTTCATCTACAATAAAACGCCATCTATGAAAATCTTACTAAACTAAAGACACGTTTTGCTTTGCGCGCCATCTAAGGTATTTTTGTGGAACTAGATCGTAAAGGTTGAGTTGACGTTAGTTGATTTTGTATTAGTACTGCTACTCGATACTCAGTGTCGCTAGTGCGCTCCGTAAGCATAAGTTCTACTATTTGTTCATAGATGGCAGTACAATTTGATGTTATTTTACAATTTGTAAGCTTGCTTGAATTTTAAGTATTAAAAAGTAGTTCGATTCAAATTAAATTATATTTTTTTAACACAAAGTAGGTTATCATTTCATCATCTCAGCCGATGGACGTCCACTGCTGGACATAGGCCTCCCCCAAGGATCGCCATTTAATAGGATTAGAAATTAATATTTTATGCTAGGAAAAAAATTAAAAATTAACCTTTTTATTTTGTAAATAAAGTAAGTAAATAAACATAAAAATGGGTAATGTTTCGATAAATTGAAAATCAGCAATGACTAAGTAGGTACAATGTGACATTCTTGTTTTTTGGAAATATTGTTTGATACTTTAATTTTAATTTAGTAATCATAATTATAAATAACAAAAATAAAATATCATTTTTACAATATGTACACAGTATCCTAAAACTAACTACTACTAAAAGAACAAACAAAGCAACGACACCTGACAACTGTCTAGTCCAATAGCCCACCCCGGGTCGAGCCAAACGTACCCATTACGCTCGCAGCATTGCCGCGTTGGACGGCCAATGAGATGCGTTGGACGAAAAAGACCCGGAGCGGGGGTCCAAGCCCCTCTCTCTCAGCCTACGTCCAAGTCCCTGGCAAACACTTTGGCTTCGGCAGCCCAAAAACCCGCCGTTTCTACCGCAAGAGGCACAAACAGATATGAGCCTTCTAAATCTTCGTATTTTGTGTGCTTTTTCTGAGCCGCGGTTTCTGCCGCTGATCCAGTCACCCTCATGGTGCCCGGCAAATGGGATGGTGCAAACGTGCTCACGCAGGTGGCGTCCCTTAATAGAGACCGGCCCTTATCCCAGGGCACCAGGGTAAGGCCATTCGGTCTCCTGCCATCTCTGCGGCTCAAGCCTGATGGTTCCGTAGTGCAAGGAATATTAGCCGAGATCAGCGTCCGTCGGATGCTGTCCTTCATGGTGCCGTGGGAAATGACCTGCGCATTTTAGGCAACTGAGGCCGTGATGGCCATTGGCCTCCACCATTGTGCCGCATATGCACCGGTGGGGGACACATACATCGCATCCCAGCCTTAAGGCAGCAGCAATAACGTTTAGCGTTTAATTATTTAGATATAAAAAAAATACAATTGAGGACAGCAAAATGGGCTCGGAACCCTCTTAACATTTCAAAAATCTAGATTAATAAAGGCTATTTCATAACTATTAAGAAACACCTAAAAACTGGCATAATCAAATGAAGCTCCAGTCAATTTGGTCAGTAAACTATCGAATTATCGCCAGGTTGCTGCTCACCCCTGCATAACCCTCATCCGCACGTGCCTTTCGTTAGTTTCGTTACGAACTTAGGGTTCCATAAAGAAATGGGTCAAACATTTCACAAATGGAAATTATTTCTAAGGTTGATAATTTTTTTGTGTTGAATTAATTAATTTTTCGAATTCTTTTTTTTAACTTTATTTTGAACGAGCTTTTAACCCGCGACTTCGAGCGCGTGCATTACCCCTTTAGGGGTCGATCTTCGAAAAATCCTTCCTTAGTGCACACCTACGTCCTCTGTAGAATATTATTATTTCCAAATTTCATTTTTCTATCTTCAGCGTTTAGGCCGTGCCTTGTCTGTCAGTCTGTCACAGAACTCTTTTATATAAATGTGCTTCAAAAATTTATCTAATTTATGAAGAAATTACATACAAAAGGGTAATGAACTTAAGATGTCTTTATTTAATTGATAAACTTCCGATGATCAAACTGAACAAATACTACAAGAGCAATATTGAATTTAGTATGGAACAGCAGATTTTTTTTTGCTCGATCTGTTTGCTCCCATAGTAACAGTTGTTCAGTTTGATGGGTGGTTTAAAGGTTAATGAAACTTTTCCTTACAGGATGTAAGGATCCTGTAAGGTCATCATCATATCAGCCATTAAACGTCCTCTGCTGGACATAAGCCTCCCCCAAAATGGGGCGGATTTGCCATAATCGCCACGCTTGGCAGGCGGGTTGGCGATCGCAGTTGGATCGAATGTGTGTACTCAGAGGATGCTGCTGGCCATCCTTTAGTAGATCCCTTAGTCGCCTTTTACGACACCCACGGGAGGAAATGGGATGGTGCTATTCATAGCCGACACCACACGGCAATCCTGTATAAATGTTTAATATGGATTCCTATAGACAGATTAGCACCTGTGTCACTGTAAGCTGTAAGTACGTATCGACGATCTCATCATCATCAGCCTATATACGTCCCACTGCAGGGCACAGGCCTACCCACACACCCTTATGGGCGTCAGTCCACCACGCGTGCCCAATGCGCATTGATAGACTTCGCATACGTATCAGAATTTCTTCGTCAGCGTATACAGGGTGAAATTGATATCATTAGCATCCTTTTAAATTAAGAGTCTACCCATCAAACTGAACAACTTTCACTATTGGAGCAAACCGATCGGAGCAAAAAAATAATCAGCTGTTCCATACTAAATGCAATGCCAACTCGACTCAAATGTATGGAACAGCTGATTTTTTTTGCTCCGATCGGTTTGCTCCCATAGTAAACTTGATGGGTACACTGCTAGTTTAAAAGGATCCTAATAATATCAATTTCACCCTGTATTACATATACAGGGTGAAATTAGGTTAGGTTAGGTTAGGTTAGGTTAGGAAGTTAGGTTTCCTCGCGATGCTTTTTTCATCGTTGCAGAGCAGTCGGTATTACGTTCATAAGTTAAAAAATTATTGTTACGTGGCATGGCTTTATTAAAACCATAGTATAGCTTTAAATTGCATTCACCTTACATCCCACGTTTAAAATCACTTCAAAACAGTCCTACACTCACAAAGAACCAACCAACAACAGAAGAAAAACAACAGAAAAAAAAACAACAGAAATTTAAAAAGAAAACGTCGAAACAGACGCGAGCGGAAATCTCAAATTGGATTTCAAAAGTTCTCTCCGACAGAGACGGTCTTATATCTTAATGTATAAGTTAGAGAGAGAAAGAGAAACGTTTGAGAGCACAAAAGCCATGTAATTGTAGACAATGATGACTGAAAAAGACGTGTCCTTTTACCAAGATTGGTATCAACCAAGTGTTTCGCCCGCGGACCTACCACCCAACTTAACTTTGCTGCTATTAAACTTAAGTTCTCCCCTAACTCCTACCTTAAAAGTATAATAACAAAGTCTAATTTATATCTGTATGGAATTTAGAGGTGGTAGATGTAAGTTGGTAATGTATAAGAGACTTTGATAACGTACGTGGCGCGTGAAACAAGGTTTTGTCAAAGTATAATTTTGCACCAATTTATTAAGAGCTCTTGTTTGATTTGAAACTATGTTTGTAGAAGGTTTTAGTAAATTGGTTTCTTGAAAGATAAGATGAAGTTACAGCGTTTGAACTTGTAATTTGTTATCTTAATTTAATTAAGTCATCTCTGAAGAGACAAAATGGCAGTGTTGTCACGCAATTTTCAAAAAAATAGCAGCACATCTTGACATGCGCGTGAAACTACTTAAATGCGGGCATAGGCCCACCACACATTCCCACCGCTGTAACTCCTGTAAGCCAGGATCAACAGCGGCGACCATTCACAACACTGGACAATGAAGTCCAGCGAGGCCGGGGGATGACTCTAATCTGTCTTGGAACCCGCAATGAATTAATCAAGGAAGATAGGAGGAGTAGGAAATCGAAATATCCGACTTCCCTCCATTGCAAACGGGAGACAGCAATAAGAAGGAAAAAACATGGCTATTAGAGAGCCAATTCAAGAGATCATTTATGGCAGTGTTGAAGACACGACCGCAAAAGCACCAAAAATACAAAATAAAACAATAGGAACCTAACATTGTACTGAAACTATGACCTATTTTGCTTCCATTAATAAGTATGGCAAAAACATCTGAACGCACGGAAACTACTGAGGGAAAGGGTATCTTTTACAGGGTTGTTGTATGCAATAGGCTATTGTTGTTGCATTCCATCCTGAATACGCTAAAAAGTGATCCTTGCTACCTAGTTTGTAAAGCCTTGGTTTTTACTGCATTTTAGGAATCTTAAAATTATGAGCGATTTGTCACTTGATCCCACGACACGAAAACTTTAAGATTAAGCCTAGAAGGGGAAAAAGAGAGAAAGAGATCTCCTGGATAGTTAGAACGCACGTAAATTGTACAAGGAAAAGATGGAGTCATGTCGTATTAGCAATTGAAGCTATTTGCAGAATGAATAAACAAAATTTTAACAAAAAATTAAAACCGCCTTCAAAAAAAACTAAAAAGTTTAAAATTAATATTGCAGCCGATGACTTTTTCGTTCGCATCATAAGAACATTAATTTGTTTTATCGAAGTCACTGTCGAGCCGTTACGATTCGCGACTGGGCTTGCATTAGTATTTTGGCTTGGCTTGACACCTACTTCTATAAAACAAATTAATGTTCTTATGATGCGAACGAAAAAGTCATCGGCTGCAATATTATTTTTTAACTTTTTACTTTTTTTTTGTTTTTTTTTTTATTGATTCTGCTACGTATAAATGTCATTACGGATTAACAAAATAATTCCAACCCTTTCTCACACGACGTCAAAACCACAACTCTTCTACATTTTAACAAACAATTTAAAAATCATTTCGTTTCCACTTCTCCTTACAAATACAAATTAGAATTTAATTGTACTTTATTCCAATACGAAGTCCCGTTAACCAATCAACTTGAAATCTTATCGCTTTGAAATAAAAGTTAATTCAAGAAACTTATTTAAAATTGAGTTTTAACTTCAGCATCGTTTGGTCGCGTGGCGTGGATTAGTCCATTCTGCTTTAGAATTACAGATAGGATGAATTTTATAGTAACGGAATAAGGATGAGAATGGCTTGGTCTAAGGAACTTCTAACGTGGAGAGGATTAGCCAATGAAACGGTTTCGTGGGTGTTAATTAAAACTGGACAGGGTTGGGGTTCGATTCTGTTTTGAGTTTATTAGTTTTTTTTTAAATCGCCGTTGCTGAAAGCTACCTTTTCCTTTGACAGCATATGTCCCAAATCACAAATTATTTTGTAAAACTCTAAATACATAGTACCTATACCTACTCGGACTATACAGAGTGTAAAATTAAATGGGACTCTTACTAAAAGGGGTGCTTCACTTTTAATATGGGATCAACACTGAAATCGCGAAAAACAATTCCGCTGTCCCATACAAAACTGCAAACATAACTGTCGCGTAGCGTCTGTCCTTCTGTCTGTTTCTCAGTTTACCTCTTCTAAACCATACAACGCATTTTTATACAGTTTTCACTGTTATTTAGATAGTTTCCGTATGATATACAGGGTTCAACTTAATATGGTGACAATTTTTTAAGGGATGATCAGAGTGAACAACTTTCTCTATAGAATCAACATGCTGTCTGATATATTTGGCAATTTTGTATGGAACAGCTGATTTTTTTTGCGATTTCATTGTTAGTGCCATAGAGAAAGTTGTTCAGTTTGACTGGTCTGATCATTACATTAAAAAAAGTGTCAGCATCTTAAGAAGGACCCTATACAGGGTGTAAGTGACAGCTTAGCAAATAATGAAACGGTGAATGCAGACCATCAAACAGAACAACTTTCACTTCCATAGTGAACCGTGAGAACCGCCTACCTCAGGAACCGCGAGAAAAAATGAGCTGTCCCATACAAAACTGCTGTACCTACTAATCTACTCCATCCTCCTCCTACGACTCTATGTATAGCACTGCTGATTTTTTTCGCGTTTCCTGAGGTAGGCTCCATAGTGAAAGTTGTTCAGTTTGATGGTCTGAGTTCACCGTTTCAGTATTTGCTAGGCTGTCACTTAGAACCTTGTGTAATATGTTTAAAGTTTTAGCGCCTTAAAATTCATACCCTGTATTATGTATAGTCAGGCCTGGTTCACTCCGCAGTTTAGGTATGTTCGGCCGAACTGCCGCCGAGGGCGGCTAACGTCAGTGGGTTGCCGCTCGGCTCGCGGCTTAAGGTAATTACTTAAGGAAATATGAATAACTTTTGCTCTAGTTAATAGAAAATAAGAGTTCCCAATAAGGTAGCAGCTTCGCTGAATGTAGGTATGTACGACGTACTTACCTATTCGTATTCATAATAAGGCTAGGCTATGGATTTGTTGTGTATTTATTATGCTAAATATTTTAATGATTCGTAGTTTTCTTAGTTACACATAATAATGTCTTAGTTTGAAATCAATATCGCATTTATAAATTAGATTCAAAAACTTCGCAAGTGACAACCTTTGCGATCGCCGGCGGCAACGTCCTTGAACTGCGGCGCGCAAAGAACATTCACAGTTCGCGCGCTGATATAAGATACAATTTAGCTTGCAGGCAAGCGGCGCCGGAAAGTGTAGGTATCTTTTCATACCTAAACTTGCTGTTTGTTAGGGAGTGATTCTTCTGTACGCTAGTACTATTATATATTCTGTGGTATAGTCACTAAATCAAATGTTACGAGCAGATGTCATGATGTAGAGCTGCATTTAGCTAAAAATTTAAAAAGAAATGCATTTAACGAAAAACGTAAGTTACCATCAAGCACTAAATTAACTGCACTAAAATTCCGCAACTCGAAGACATTAATAAAAAGAAAATGTGAAATATTTGGCGACACATTATAGGGTTGTAATGTCTTTAAAAGGGGTTGTTGTGCTGTGCTGGTGACAGGTGACCCCTGCCATCTCGAGGGATAGGGGTGCCAAGATCACGATCCAGTTGTTACTGGTTGTTAAAAAGGTTAAGTACTTATTCTTAGATTCTTAGATTCTTTATTGTACACAAAAACATAATTATGAAAAAAAAAATTAAAAATTTATTCAGTTGGTTTTCTTTTTTTTTTTTAGCTTTTTTTTCACTAAATATCTTTACAGTGGCCAGATCTTGCCCAGGATAGAGATGGTTGGAAGAATAAAGGCGAGGCCTTTGCCCAGCAGTGGGATGAAAGTCTGTTTCATCCCACTGCTGGGCAAAGGCCTCGCCTTTATTCTTCCAACCATCTCTAAAAATTTATAAAGGGTGTAAGTGACAGCCTAGCAAATACTGAAACGGTGAACTCAGACCATCTAACTGAATAACTTTCACTATGGAGCCTACCTTAGGAGACGCGAGAAAAATCAGCTGTCCCATACATTTGAGTCGAGTAGCAGAAGTTTTGTATGGGACAGCTGATATTTTTCGCGTCTCCTGAGGTAGGCTCTATAGTGAATGTTGTTCAGTTTGATGGTCTGAGTTCACCGTTTCAGTATTTGTTAGGCTGTCACTTACACCTGTATATATGTTTACAAAAGAAGAATGTCGATGGCGGAGCGGTATGGACAACAATCATAATTTCCGGGTTCAAATCCGCACGGACGACATGCCATATACCAATGAGTTTTTTAACTTATGTGCGTAATACCTACTGTCCGACTGCTCTGAAACGGTGAAGGAAAACATAGTGAGGAAACCTGCATACACTGAAGAAGAAATTCTGATGCTTATGTGAAGTCTACCAATTCACATTGGGCACGCTTGGTGGACCTACTTAGACCCTATCTGAGGGCAGGCCTGTGCCTGATTATGATGTTTACGAGTTACATATACCATTGTAATACACTCAAATTATCTTGTCCCATATAAAGTACCAGCATTCAGCCCAATGAGAAAAGTATTGCTCAAGTTATTAGAGTATTTTCAAGCCTCAATATGCCACTGACTTGAATGTATTAAGTAAACAACTTCACCTAAACGACACAAAATATCCCGGACCAACTGCTTGAATGGCCATCCTCAGGCCAAAATGCTTGCCGAATATCTATAACATATTATTTCCACAGCCCTACAAAAGAAGAATATCAATAACTGACCCCCGGGGGAGCGTTTAAAAAGGAATAAAAAAGTAATAAAACGCATTGCACAATAAAAACCACAATAACGCGGAACCCTTCCCCGGGGAACCCTAATTTGTAAGGCACTCTACGTCAGTTTAAGAAGAATATTTTGCAAAAGAAAATGGTTACTATTTGCATTTTTATTTTCTTGAAACTAAAGTGGTTAAAAGTTGTTTGTGAATAGATTACAAATAGCGTTGAAAATTATTTTCACAGAAATAAAGAAAAGTTGTGCTCAAGCTATTAGAGTATTTTCAAGCCGCATCATTATGTTATAAGTAATCAACGGCCTAACTTTGGTGCCCTGGCAGAAGGGAAAGTGCCTCCTGTGGGACGCTACATGCGTCAGCACCTTCGCCGCCATCTACCTCAGTCGCACCTCACGGACGCCTGGAGCAGCCGCAGATCTCGCTGCCAATAAAAAATACTCTGGTTCTCGGACCTGGAGCGACAATATCTCTTTGTCCCGGTCGCCGTGGAGACCACAGAGGTGTGGGGAGCCGAGGCTAAAAGCTTCATTACTGAAATTGGGTGTCGCCTTAGGAAGCGAATATGTGACCCCCGCTCCGGTTCGTTCCTGGTGCAAAGGTTGGCCATAGCAATACAACGCGGCAACGCTGCTAGCGTTATGGGCACCTTTGCAACTGGGTCGATAAGGGGCGGGCTATTTGATTAATGTTTATTAATTTTTAGGGTGAGAATGTTATATGTTTACAGAAATTAACAAATACATCATATAAGTAAATTTTCACAGAACCCTTAAATGTTCTGTGGTTTATGGGATATTGATTATCAATACGCCGATTATCAAGAAGCCGTGGTGGTCCAGTGGCGAGTAACCTTGCCTATGCCGTGCAGGAGGCGATGGTTCGATCCCCGTCCAGGCCGACTCGTACCAATGAGTTTTTCGGAATTTATGTACGATTTGTAACACCATTGGCTTTTCGGTGAAGGAAAACATCGTGAGGAAACCTGCATGCTTCAATTACGAGGCATGTATTGTACCTACTGTCCATTACAAGTGGCGACGGGCTCACTCCCCGTCACACTGGACAGAATTTCGGTACTAGTGAAATGTGGATGTTCTGAGGTTTCAGAATATCTCTGATTACCCCCTCGGGGAATATAGTCGTGAGCATATGATGCTATGATTATCAATACAAAATGTTAGTCTATTATCCTATCCTATCCTACCAGCCCTATAGGCGATGATGATGAATTGATGATGATGGATTCCCAGTCGCTTTCGACTACGGCGGCTATCTATCATAAACTCTATCCTAACAGAAATCTAGCCACAATATAACATTTTTAAAAGTAGCAATATGTCCAATATTCGTAGCAATATGTCAAATCTAAATACAACTTGCACTTTGCACATAAATTTTGCTAAAGTCGTCTAGTCCTCAACTAAAGGCCTCTTTACGAAACCCCAAAAATATTCTGCAGAAGTACTTACTTACAATTACAATTGACAATGCACTGCGTTATTTAGATGGACAGACTGACAGTATGGTAGCGGCCGGCGGAGTGAAAGACTGCGGCGGCGGACTAAAGGTGTCGTTACACCATCAAAGCGAGACTACCAGAAGAATTCTAATTTAAAAAAATCTTAGTTTAAAAAAATAACGATTTATTTTGAACTGCTCAACAAAGCACCGGAGCGATGACGTGTTACGACAAGATATTGACACCCATTCATGTCCTGTAGGCCTCGCATGCCACCCCCGAGAAAACGACAAAAATCGAGATGTGCCTCCATCTTTATTATTTTACGTACGCCAAAAAGAGCGCGCACGACGTTTTTCTCGTTTAAACGCTTTGTCGTGGGTGGCATGCTATCTATGCTGGTTCGAATTAGCACCTTGAACAAGATTAGCACGGACGACATGCCATCTACACACGGCGACACATCAAGCTATACAAAACCAACATAAGCTGGCCGCGCGTAGGTCGAGTAACGTATAACGTCGCGCGGCCAGCTTATGTTGGTTTTGTATAGCTTGATGTGTCGCCGTGCGTACGGTGGGCTTCAGCAAAACCTGACCACTCTTTCTTAATCTTTATAGGTAAGCGCAAGGGGGTTCAATTTCTCTGACACTCACTGTACCAATGAGTTATCCTAACGTACGTACCTACGTAATATATACCGACTGCTGTCAAACGGTGAAGAAAAACATCGTGTGGAAACCAGTATAGTCCTACGCTGAAAAAGAAATTCTGATTCTTCTTATGAACAGTCTAACGATTCGCATTGGGCACGCGTGGTGGACTAACCTACAATACACCCGTCTTGAGGGTAGATTAGGCTTGTGCCCAGCAGTGGGACTATAGTAACTTTATGAGTGGGAAGTACATAGGTTGATGATCTTCTTCTTTTTATCGTGTGGGCAGAGCCCTGGTGTCAGAGTTTTTTCAGACCGCCTTACGGCCTCTGACGTGGTTTTTATGTAACGACTACTACCACCAGAGATAGTAGCCGGGACCAACGGCTTTAACGTGCCATCCGAAGCATGGAATCATTTTTGTTTTCAGACAATCAGGTGGATTCAGCCTGCAATGTCCTAACCAACTTGGGAAAAATGCACAAAGTGACATTTCACTAGCTGTCCCCCGTGGGAATCGAACTCACGACCTCCGTGTCGAGAGCCAATGCTATTAGACCACGGAGGCATTTAGGCTGATGATGATGAATATACCTGGGAGGGTTTATGGGCGTTAGTCCACCACGCGTGATCAATGCTGATTGGTAAACTTCACATACGAATTCAGAATTTCTTCTTCAGCGAATGCAGGTTTTCCTTCACCGTTTTAGAATCTTAATATTTCAAGTCTTGTCTTGTCTCGCCTCGCTCATCCCAGCCGGTGGAGTAACTCCTTTATTGGAGTATCAGTGGAACAGAGCAACACGCGATGTGTAGCTACGTAAGGATGGAGTGACCTATGGGACGGACTTGGGAAGCTTTTAATAGATATTTGTTATGCAAAAGTGCAAAGTTGTTTTTTGGCGCGAGTACTTGTATTGAATCCTGAGCGTAGCGAGGGTTTCAAAGGTACGAGAGGCAGAATAACTTTGCTGCCGAGCGAAAAACACAATTTTTTACCTCACTACAGCGAGGAAAATGTTAGATGCAAGAAAAAAAGAGCTTGGTGCAATAACATGAAATAGTTATTGCATTTTCAGTGGACTGGCAGTATAGAACAATATTAAATAGAAAGATTCTAATTTTAAAAACTTTTTCCACACTATAGCAAAGCTAGCTAAAATGCACTTTCGCACTCAGATTTTGAATGACAAACAGAATCTTTCCGTGCTTGTGCGGTAAAAATAAATATAACCCCTCTTTTGGGCTCCAGAGTCGGGTGATAAATAACAAGTAACCATAGCCATAAGTTGATAAAGTCAGTGATGCTTTAAACTTCAATATTAGTTTTTTTTTTGTTCCGTACCAGGAGTGAAATTCTCTAAGCGTCACAGCGCTGTCAAAAACATCGACGAGCTCACAAATGTAACATCCTTCTTGCATCCTTTAGATCGTCGAAGTTTTTTTATATAAGTTGGTCAAAATGACATAACTGTAGAGAATACCGAATTGACAGCTCGCCGAGGTTTCAACGACGAATTTAAGGTTGTGACGATGTTTGCGCTTAGCGAATTGCATTGCAGGATTGACAAAAAGGAACACTTATTTAATCCTCCTCGGTGTCTATAGAACCACGTACGTCCATTAGTCATGCGCGTTTTTCTCAGAGACCGTAATGACATAGGAAGCTGAAACGCGGCATAGTTATTAAAATTAATGGCCCCATTATGATGATATGTGAAAAAAATAGGATTCTTCAAAACGTCATATATAACGAAGTACTAACAGTAGGAGTGTGATTAGCGGAAATGTGTTAATTGTACATATTATAGAAGTTTTGATTAGAGCCAAAACACGATTAAGACACATTTTCTCGATAGAAAAACAAGCCGAAGTAGCCTCCGTCTTCATTGATAAACGCTTGGAACTGCTAATCGGTGAATAATAGAAACACGAGACTTGATTAAAAAAAAAGATATTGATATTTTATAAATTTTGATTAGTGCAGAATTGAACTTACATAAATAGTACAATCACAATTAAATAAAGTTTGTTTTACGCTTGCGTCTTTTCATGCGCGCGCGCCGTCCCATCGCTTTCTCTCGCATCAGGCAGTAATATAAGCTATCAACCGCCCATTTCACTTCAATTATTTTTCGACATAGGCCCTTAAGGCCAGGGTATTCGAGTGCAAGCGTCTCTTTCTTGCAAGTATAAGTTTGCAATTAGCCATCCCGCTCCAATAGAAAGCAGTATCGCAAAAAACATGTTTTTCATCAATATCTTTGCTCATGGGTGTTTCTGAGCTCCAAATTTTTTATTTTTTTTAACATCGAGACGAGCCTTATTGCGGCATCTCCCGCAACACCTCTAGACGTGTGCTAAAGGAATGGGCCGTGGACCAAAGCCGTAAGCTCTGGTCGGATACACCAGGACTGAGGCATGCGAATGAACTTGTGACCGGCTTTTCAAACAGACATACCTCAGATGCCATCAATTCAAACCGCAACGACTTAAGGCTCTTAGTACGAGCCTTAACAGGACACTGCAAGTTAAACAAACACCTACACAGAATGGGGCTTGTAGACTCACCCACTTGCAGATTTTGCTGTGAAGCAGAGGAAACGCCCATACATCTCCTCTGCGAATGCGAAGTGCTCATTCACAGCAGGAGTCGCCATCTAGGTGGATACATAATAACACCTACTGACATCAGGGACCTCCCCTCCAAAAGCATAACACGGTTCATGAAGTCCGTGGGCCTAGGAAATGACCTTTAGGTCTAGGGTGACAGCTACAATAGATCTATCTAGGTCGCAGTAGCTATTTGGTCATTGACCAAGCCCTTATAACCAAATAATAAATAATAAACATCGAGACACTAGAAAATTCAGATCTCTAATAAATTGTTCCATTTTTATAGAACCGTATCATAATAAATCTTCCAGAAAATTGGTATAAAAATCATAAAAAGAACTACTTTAAAAAATTATTTCTAGCGAGTCAAAATATTAATATCGTGTTTTTGTTACATCGAGACATTAGATAATGGATCAAATATTTACGTGGTATTTTAAATTTTAATATTGAATAAGCTGGTTAGTTTTGTGAAAATATGACCAAAAATTGGAAGCCAAAAAGCTTTGCTTTCATTTTGGGGGACAGTTATGAGATCGTGTAGAGTATCAATATTATAAAAAGCTTATGAAAATTACTGTCCAAGACCAAAGGCCGCCATATTATTAATTTTTTTCAATGTCTTCTGATCGAAGGAAGCTTGGCTGTCCAGAATTTTTTACCTTGTTTTGTCCCAAAGTTGGACAAAGGTCTCCCATAAACTCTTTTAATATTTTTGCTTGTTTCAAAAACGATACAAATCCATGCCCAAATCCCTCTCTGCATTGCCACCATGCCAGTATTTTGTTAGTCGGCAGCTTTGGTGACTAGACCGCTGTATCTCTTTCTAACCTCCCTCTCCAGCCTACACCTAAAGCCTTAAGTTAGAGCAGGACAAAACACCGGTCACGGGACATTGGTTACGCGCTCTGTGACAATATTTGGCCACTTATTGGTTACAGACTCATAGTGGGAAAGTATTGGAACCACTTAAAAAATTGTGTTTGAATATGACAAAAATTTGTGTGACTTTTTTATTATTTTTTATTTTTAAACGTAAAGGAATGAAAATTATATTGTTATATGTATGTGGTGCAGAAGCATCGGATATAGTACATTATGGTACAAGTGTGTAATGTTGGTGATTACCGCTGAGGCGCCATTGAGACCCGAGCCGCGAGGGTCTTAAGAGAGCCGAGGACGGTAATCATCAATACACACGTGTATCATACGACGTTTTTCAACACACTTGTGAAGAAAATAATATTAAAAAATCATTTTATTTAGTAAATAAAAAGTTTATTTAGAGAATTTATTTGTACTATTGAATATGATCTTTTTTGTATCGAAACTTTTTTAAGAACAAAGCAACTCAAGAACTCAACCAAGAAGTTTAGATACCTACCTACTATAAAAAACCTATAACTCCCGTGTGAATAATATTAATGAAAAAGTCACAGTTTGATTATAGGTGTCATTATGTGCCTAATTGCGGTGAAATAAGGGCCATTTTATGAGCAAGTGTGTTGAAAAAATAATTAAGAGGATATAAATAATTCTTTCGGTGACGCTCCATACAAAACGAAGAACCGCCCAAGTTTAAACAATTACTTAATTAAAGTTTACAATTAAAAAACCAACATATGGTCTAACAACTAGCTGAAACTTTTTTAAGAGGATGATCAGACCATCAAACTGAACAACTTTCTCTATGGGACCAATATCAGTTCAGTTTGATGGTCTGATCATCCCCTTTAAATAGTTTCACCTAATTTTGTTAGACCTTATACAGGGTGTAAGTGACAGCCTAGCAAATACTGAAACGGTGAACTCAGACCATCAAACTGAACAACTTTCACTATGGAGCCTACCTCAGGAGACGCGAACAAAAATCAGCTGTCCCATACATTTGAGTCGAGTAGGTACAGCAGTTTTGTATGGGACAGCTGATTTTTTTTCGCGTCTCCTGAGGTAGGCTCCATAGTGAAAGTTTTTCAGTTTGATGGTCTGAGTTCACCGTTTCCGTATTTGCTAGGCTGTCACTTACACCCTGTATAATATTTGCTTTGCATTTGTCAGATTTCTTTTAAAATATTTAGTTCTTAATGTTATTGTGGCTCAAAGTTTTTCATACAAATCTTAAATTAAAACTATATATTTAAAAAGAATATAATATTTCTAGACCGTGTTTAAAAAATTTCATTGACTTTGGTAGTAATTGGTTTAATTTTAATAGAAAATAGGACGGAACTTCATTTGTATGCAGCACGCTCGGAATTCGTATCAGGATATCATCATCAATCATCATCACAGCCTACCTATTTACGTCTGATGATGAATCCCTTTTTAAGAGGATAGGCGGGCTGAAATGCTAATTTGGAGAATAGGTCACTTTTCCGACTGTACGTATTTATCAGATCCGCCCCAACCATGCACCTCGCCGACTAGAGTGCGAAAGAGACAACTATAGCTCGGACCGATTTTATATACAACCATCAAAGCAGCCACGCCGACGTCTAGGGTGTACATCTCCCGCCTGGACAAGATGACGTCTATGAGCGACATTGCACGTCACCTTGCCATCAGGTGTCTAGGTCAGGATAACAGGCTTCTCCCCGCGAGCGTGTACGAGCTGGAAAGTAGGTCATCAGACTTTAAGGCCTTCAAAATCCATGTTCGTGCCGCTAACCTGAAGAATTTCCTGACGCCTGACTTATGGCCTGCCGGAGTCGTCTTTCGACGCTACAGGCTAGCGAAAACAAAGAAACCCTAGGGAGGTGTAGTGTTTAATTTAAGTTATACTATGTTACCTCCAAAACTAAACCGATTTTAATAATTCTTTCAAAAATAATATGAGAAAAACTTTGGCTATGTCCGTATGTTTTGTTTTTTTTTTGCTTATATTCATCAAATTTGTTTACTGGATATCTGAATACGGGCGGTAAAATTGGTCATTTTCGAAGGTCCCTAGTTCTTACAGTAATTAATTAAGGCAAAAAAGCAAAACATAGGGACATAGCAGGTGACATAGATTGTATAGTAAGAAAATATTTGCTCTAGTGTTATTATCCAGGGAGAAAACAGGGGAATACGTTTGTATGGACAAAACCGTACTGGTCTATCCTCTTAAGTAAGTACATCCCTTGTAGGAGAGGAAGGCCGAAGCAAAGTTGGACGAACTGTGTAAAGGAATATGTGTAAGAAAGGAGTGAGTGCTGAAACGGCGGCGGCTAAGAGAGATGAATGGAAGAGGATGACAAATCCAATCAAATCAAATTTTTTTATTTAAAATAATATCACATTGATAGCTTTTGACGTCATTTTTGACTCTCAAGGTGTTCCGTTGCGAGAAGATGCGGCCAGAAACTTTACAACATACATCTTTTAAACAAAACAAAATATACAAAGTACAATTAAAATACAATATTGCATTACATAGAGTAACATTGTCAAGACCAGACATTTTGGTCATTCAAATAGTCATCGAGTTTATAGTAGCCTTTTTTACAGAGGACTTGTTTAACATGGGACTTAAACTTATTGTTTGGCAAGTTCAGAATATCCTCTGGTATCTTATTATAATAGCGTATATAGTGCCCCATGAAAGATGTGTTGACTTTACTTAGACGACAATGTGGGAATACTAATTAATTTTTATTTCTTGTATTGTAATTATGAACGTCACTGTTTTTGGGAAAGAGATACAAAATTTTCCGAAACATATAAAATATTTTCGTAAATGTATTGACTGTAGAAAGTCAAGATACTGTCTCGTAGTGAATCACGACAACGCAGATTATAAATGGCTCGAATTGCCCGGGTTTGAAGGATAAAGATCGCCTCAATATCTGCAGCACGGGGGGCATTATTTGGTGTCGGCGCAATATTTCAAATAATGGCAAATGGGCAAAATAATGATGACTTGTCAAAAATATAATTAATTTTATTCAAATAAATCACATTATGGTAATCATGAAACATCCTATTGTTTACACAAACTAATCGATTCTAAGAATTATTGCAAATTGATTGTATACTAGACAAATTAATTTCAGAGCTACGTACAGGCAGACATAATCAATTCATAGGAAGGTCGATTTAATAAGATGGATTTTAAACAAATATTGATCAATTATTTGTTCAGACGAAACATAAATGCTAAATGCATTTTATTTGTCTTGTACAACGTGCAAAAATATTTTGGCACTATATTGTACTTCTTCTTCTTATCGTGTGGGCAGCAAGCTCTAATGCCTGGTGTACAGGCATGGTGGTGGAAGGTGTGGTGGTGGTGGTGTTCCAGTCCTATAATCCAGTGTGTCAATCCAGAGCAGTATTGGACTGGATGATATCGTCTACATTATTCCAGTCCTATAATCCAGTGTGTCAATCCAGAGCAGTATTGGACTGGAATGTCAGAGTTTGTCAGACCGCCTCAGGGTACTCTGACGTGGTTTTTATGTAACGACTACTACCACCAGAGATTATCAGTATTAACGTGCCATCCGAAGCACGAAATCTTTCTTTTCAGACAATCAGGTGATTCAGCCTGCAATGTCCTAACCAACTGGGGAAAAACGCACAAAGTGACATATTACTAGGTGTCCCCCGTGGGAATCGAACCCAAGACCTTCGTGTTGAGAGCCCAATGCTCTTAACCAGTAGACCGCGGAGGCTAATCAAGGAATCGAAGAGCCTAGACAATCGGGTGTAGGCCTGGCCATGAAGACCTGGATAGCACGAACGCTCACTGAGAGCTCAGATTGGGAGCGAAGTGCTGGAAACAGAGATGAGTGGAGGCAACTGGTGCAGAATAGCGTGTTTGACTTCGAGGAGCGCAGACGTAACGAGCTAGACAGAAAGCGTGACGAGCTAAAGGCCCGCCCATCTGTGGCCTATCATTATAATTATGTGGATGGAGTGCTGACGTGTGCTCTGTGCAGCCGAACATTCAAGGCGAAAATTGGTTACACTAGCCACATGAGAGCACATGTGTGGCGTGAAAGAGCACAGCGGTCGCCATAACCGAAATCGGTTGGACTACTATATATACTGATACTAGACTCAAACCAATTATGCTAACGCTACCTAACTCAGCTAAAAAAAAATTAAATCTGTCTAAAAACTGGAAAATACATTACGGTATTCACACACTTACGCACGCAAACATACACACACGCACGCGCGATGTGTAATTCTAGCGAGTGACGCAACTTTAATCCGTGGTTTACTTAATTCCTCTATTTGCTCACAATTAACCCGTTTCAAAGACACCATTTGGTACCTGCAGAGACAAAAAGCACTAAAAACATGAGAAAAAAAAATTTTGCGTACATTTTTTTTTTAATTTCCACTTTTTAACTGTTCTATACTAAAATTGGTAAAACGGAATATTTAATGAATCACCTCTGTGTATGTCTGTTCGTCTGTCAGTCACACGTTTTTCTCTGAGACTGTAAGACATAGGTAGGAAGCTGATATTTTATGCAGCATTAGCAATTTAATGTCCTAATTACCAAAACGATATCAAACTGTTCAATTTCTATTTTTGACAGGAGAATGTATATTTACTGACATAAAATATTTTTGGACTTGCATTTATGTAAAAAAAAATCTTTTTTATAACCCCTTCTGCTACCTAACCCAAGGGTTATAAAAAGATTTTTTTTTTACATAAATGCAAGTCCAAAAATATTTTATGTCAGTAAATATATACATTATTATTATTTGATTCAATTTTCTGTTAATTTGATTAAAAATATTTTTAGAAAAACTGACTATTAGAAAAACGAACAGCATTGTTTTGAGCCAAAACAATGCTGTCCCAACCTGTAACAAATAAGTGGCCGTTCCGCCGCCGGCGCCGCGCCGTACGTAGGTAGCATCTACTGTTATCTATCTATATATACTACTAGCTTTTGCCCGCGACTTCGTCTGCGTAGACATGTAATTTTGTCTAATGTCTCGTCTAAGGTCATGAAGGTCATGGTCCGAACCAAGTCTAGGAATCCTGGCATGTAACATTAGAATGGCGATTAAGGAATGGGCTGATAAAAGACACAGGCTAGAATGCTCTGGCCTCTCGGGTCTGCAACACTGCAGGAAATTCATCAGCAATCTTCTTATTATCGTGTGGGCAAAGTCCTGGTGTCAAAGTATAGCAGCAATATAACACCACGAATCCCACAGTTCATACTGAACAACAGCAGGAGCAAAGCTCGTGCCATCGTCGGAGCCCTCACCGGGCACTATGCAACAGGTACGATAAAGCTCACTCTAGATCCCGGTTGCCGAGCGTGTGGAGAGGAGGAGGAAACCATGGAATATTTGTACTGTGTGACTGCGATGTCTTGGTGGGTAAACGTATGTGACTCCTGAGAGATGGTTATTCATTACAGGTTTCTTACCCTGAACGCTATTGCCTCCCTCATTTTCCAAGTTTTTCAAGGATGAAGAAAATAATATGTAGGGTTCAATACAAAAGATACCATTGGGTCGAAGGTTGTCCGTCGTTTATTAGTTTTTTATTTATGTCGAGCAGCATAATAATCATCTTACGACCCACTGCGGGTCACAGACCTCCATTCACGTATAAACGTTAGAGGATACTCTACCACGCGGGCTACTGTAAAATGGTGAAGGCAAGAGCTAAAACGATAATATTCTAGGAAGCTAATGGTCAATTTGCTAAAAAAGATTTTCAATTATGTAAGTAGCTACATTACCGACCTGTGGTGTTATATTATAAGGACCCTTTAAATACGTAGGTATACGTTTTTTATACGTTGTGGTAGAATGATGTTCTATACTTAAGTTGCACAAGCCCTCAAAAAATCATAATTGAGACCGAAAATCAAACAAAACAAAAATTTGGCAAGACTTACTGCAACAAAATTCGTCCTTTCTGTAAAATAAGGTTATCATTCCGTAGCATTGGCTCAGATTGGATTCAAACAATCAATATACTTACAACGATGTATTACAACGATAATATAATCAACTAAATTTGTAAGCTCCTGCTATAGCTAGGTTTTTGAATTAATAATTGTAGCACACTTGCTTTAAAAAAACTCCCAACGCCATCTATTAAGATGAAAACAATACTACGATAAAATTTTAGAAAAGGTTAAAAGAAAGAGGATTTTTAGTATTTGCCGACCCGGTTGGTGTAATGGTTACCACGCCAGACTGCCAAACCAGAGTCCTGGGTTCGAGTCCCGGTTCGGTCTTGGATGTTATATGTTTATGCCGTTGTTGTATGGTTTCCACAATAAAAAGCCTATAATGCTTGCTTGGGATAATTAAAATAATGTTTGTGCCTGTGAGCATTATTTATTTATTTTTCTCGCGTTCTCCGCTGGAGAATACGCTTGCCCAGTGTGGGGCCGATCTGCCCACGCCAAGCTGGTAGATACCGGCACTAAACAAAACGTGTCGGATTATAACTGGTTGCTTGAAACCGACTCCAGTACAGTTGCTTTACCCACTGGCTGGCATAGCGCCCCCAGATGTAAGTAGGGCTGTGGCAGGTTCCTCAGAGAGAGCCCAAATGGTGGACGGCACACGACATCCCATGCATGGCTTTATTCCTGCGCCGCAAAGGCTGCCAAGCCGACGCAGCTTTATGAAGTGTGTCGACCCCCTGAATACTGGCCCAGCGCAAGCAAGGTGTAATCTATGGCGACAAAAAGTGTCCCTCCCAACTCCATTTGTGTCGCCATCTGAGAGCCTCACGCCTAGACATGACTTGCCTTGGGCGACCTGGAAGTCTTTAAACCGACTTCGAACCCAGGTCGGTCGCAGTAAGGACAACATGGTCAGGTGGGGATACTCGGATGCGCAAAATGTGACTTGCTTGTGTGGAACTCCACAAACGATGGCCCATCTCACATCGTGCCCTGCGTGCCCTAACATCTGCACGCAGGAGGAGCTCATGACTGCTAGCGACGGTGCAGTATCGGTTGCCCGATTCTGGCAAGCTACTATTTAGCGACTTTGTTCAGAATTTGAAGTCGACACGATAAGAAGAAGATTATTTTTCCAATTCGCCCAGTACCTATACAATCAAATCTGTAAAACCGAATTTCTGAGACGTGTTGATGATAGAACCACAAACATAATATTAATATTAGTGAGATATCTGGTGGTAGGATTAAAATTAGAAAAAAGCCAAAATAAAACATCCTGCGCTAATATTAGATCTGATATGATCTCAGGATATTATTATGATTGAAGATCAGGCCCTTAACATAATTATCAAGCCTAACTGCTTCTGTCTAATCCGGTGAAAAATGGATATAGTCGTTGAATGTATTTAAAAAAAAATAAAAACAAACGTTCTCGACCAAGAATCGAACCTCCACCTCATGCACGAAAATCTAACCATATACCAAATATACTACACAGCTGTTGTCAAAACTGTTGAAAAAAGTAAATACTATTTTTATCACTGCAATCTACACAAATGCATCTGTCAGCGTCAAATTGGCGCTAGTGAGCATAGAATAAAAACGTGGTACATGTTTCAGCATGATAAAACAATGTAATTTATCCCACAGGAACCCATTGCTAGGATAAAAAGTATCCTATATCTTAATCCAGAACACATTCTATCTGCGTGCCAAATTTCATCAAAATCCATTCAGCCGTTTATGCGTGATTGCGCCACAAACATACAACATTACAACTTTACAAACGTCGTCACAAACTTTCAGTTCTTTACTTAGTTCTTCTTCGTGATGGCATTTTTCATTATTGAAAACAATCAAGTGTACTGGCAGATACAAAATTATTTTTTAAGTATGATTATCACTGAACGGAACGCGTCGGGGCGCATTATATATATATATTACTTTATTTTTTATATATTTAACTTAATATGCTGACACTTTTTTAAGATTTACACTTTTTTAGACTTTTTTATGGGACTGTCATCGATATCGCGAAAAAAATCTTCTGCCCCATACATTTTTGTAGAGTAGGATTGCAGTTTTGTATGGAACAGTTGATTTTTTTTCGTGATTTTGACCTTGGTCCCATACAGAAAGTTGTTCAGTATGATGGTCTGATCATGTCCCTTAAAAAACTGTCTGCATATAAGAAGGACCATATACATCTTGCAATCCGGTCAGATGCGCGCGAAATCGGTGACGGCCGCATTCCACTGCAACGTCGCCTGGTCAGCACTCGCTGTCAATTTGCGTGCATTTGAAATAACGACTGAGGCGCACGTATGCGCCTGGATTCCAGCGAATAATTTCGTCCGGAAGGACGCAGTCGGCTATTGTCGAATGTTACATTAATTTATGTAAAGCTCATATCAAGCGACAGTCCGTAGGGCTGTGGCAGGTTATTCAGAGAGAGCCCAAATGGTGGACGACACACGACACGGACGGACCGCAGCACGGACTACAAACTTTGAGTCAAGATAACTTTAGAACTAAACATTTAAAAGGAAATCACAGATATTGGTTTCTAGATTGTTTTAAAACCATTCATTTTTTACTTTAATTACTAAATGTTCAAACTAAGCTTCGTTTTGTATGGAGCGCCGTAGAAAAATGCGCAAAATGCACGGCGGCACATCGCATCGGCGGCATAAAAAACCGACCCTTATTAATTTGTTAGAGTTGTTCGTTTGTATTTTAGTAATAATTTACGGTATTTCAAAATAGTTCCTTACCTGTCTTATAATTGCTTTAAAATTTTAGCTATTATCCAGTCTTGCGTAACTGTGTGATTACACCGTAAATAAAAACATTCCGAATTAAAAATCGAGTTTTAGACATCTTTCGGCTGCTGATTTGAAATCATGATTATATTCTCTTTGTTTGAAATTGGCGTGCAGTTTTTTTTTAAATCATTACTCCTGCTTTGTTTGCACTGTAATTCTACAAAATGTCAAGAAATTTGTAATTCGAATCTTGTTTTCTTGTGGCCAGTACTAAGGTTTTTTTTGTTATGCAAAGGTTTTCTCCATGGAGTTTGAAAGATTTTATAGCCAAAAAGAAAAACAATGTTATACCGGTGCAGTCATCAGCACTGGACAATGATAAAATTTATAATTATTGGTATTTATTTTGAAAATCTAACCATATACCAAATATACTACACAGCTGTTGTCAAAACTGTTGAAAAAAGTAAATACTATTTTTATCACTGCAATCTACACAAATGCATCTGTCAGCGTCAAATTGGCGCTAGTGAGCATAGAATAAAAACGTGGTACATGTTTCAGCATGATAAAACAATGTAATTTATCCCACAGGAACCCATTGCTAGGATAAAAAGTATCCTATATCTTAATCCAGAACACATTCTATCTGCGTGCCAAATTTCATCAAAATCCATTCAGCCGTTTATGCGTGATTGCGCCACAAACATACAACATTACAACTTTACAAACGTCGTCACAAACTTTCAGTTCTTTACTTAGTTCTTCTTCGTGATGGCATTTTTCATTATTGAAAACAATCAAGTGTACTGGCAGATACAAAATTATTTTTTAAGTATGATTATCACTGAACGGAACGCGTCGGGGCGCATTATATATATATATTACTTTATTTTTTATATATTTAACTTAATATGCTGACACTTTTTTAAGATTTACACTTTTTTAGACTTTTTTATGGGACTGTCATCGATATCGCGAAAAAAATCTTCTGCCCCATACATTTTTGTAGAGTAGGATTGCAGTTTTGTATGGAACAGTTGATTTTTTTTCGTGATTTTGACCTTGGTCCCATACAGAAAGTTGTTCAGTATGATGGTCTGATCATGTCCCTTAAAAAACTGTCTGCATATAAGAAGGACCATATACATCTTGCAATCCGGTCAGATGCGCGCGAAATCGGTGACGGCCGCATTCCACTGCAACGTCGCCTGGTCAGCACTCGCTGTCAATTTGCGTGCATTTGAAACAACGACTGAGGCGCACGTATGCGCCTGGATTCCAGCGAATAATTTCGTCCGGAAGGACGCAGTCGGCTATTGTCGAATGTTACATTAATTTATGTAAAGCTCATATCAAGCGACAGTCCGTAGGGCTGTGGCAGGTTATTCAGAGAGAGCCCAAATGGTGGACGACACACGACACGGACGGACCGCAGCACGGACTACAAACTTTGAGTCAAGATAACTTTAGAACTAAACATTTAAAAGGAAATCACAGATATTGGTTTCTAGATTGTTTTAAAACCATTCATTTTTTACTTTAATTACTAAATGTTCAAACTAAGCTTCGTTTTGTATGGAGCGCCGTAGAAAAATGCGAAAAATGCACGGCGGCACATCGCATCGGCGGCATAAAAAATCGACCCTTATTAATTTGTTAGAGTTGTTCGTTTGTATTTTAGTAATAATTTACGGTATTTCAAAATAGTTCCTTACCTGTCTTATAATTGCTTTAAAATTTTAGCTATTATCCAGTCTTGCGTAACTGTGTGATTACACCGTAAATAAAAACATTCCGAATTAAAAATCGAGTTTTAGACATCTTTCGGCTGCTGATTTGAAATCATGATTATATTCTCTTTGTTTGAAATTGGCGTGCAGTTTTTTTTTTAAATCATTACTCCTGCTTTGTTTGCACTGTAATTCTACAAAATGTCAAGAAATTTGTAATTCGAATCTTGTTTTCTTGTGGCCAGTACTAAGGTTTTTTTTGTTATGCAAAGGTTTTCTCCATGGAGTTTGAAAGATTTTATAGCCAAAAAGAAAAACAATGTTATACCGGTGCACTCAGCACTGGACAATGATAAAATTTATAATTATTGGTATTTATTTTGTAATTTATTGTTATTTTCGTTATTTATAAATCAATCAGTCTTCAGAATTAGCTTACTTTATTACAAGTCTTTTAATTTTAATTAGTGTTACTTAGTTGAAATTGAAATGGTACCGTACATTGGTTGCACTTGCGGTTATATGTTTATATCTCCGGCTCCCATCAACGTAGCGAGATAAATTATATACCAGATTTTAAGTCAGATCATAAGCTATCAAACAAAAAAAGTTTCATCAAAATCGGTTCAGTAGTTCTTGCGTGATACTCGTTCAAACAAACAAACAAACAAATAAACAAACAAACACACAAACAAACAGACAGACAAAAAATCCAAAAATTGGTGAAATGGAATCAGGGACACCTAAAAACCATATCGTAACTTTTTTTTTGTTAATATCTTCAATGTACAGACAAACGTTCTGCTACAGTTTTATAATAGTTTAGATTATAAAACTGTAACAGGAAGTTTGTCTGTACATTGAAGATATTAACAAAAAAAAAGTTACGATATGGTTTTTAGGTGTCCCTGATTCCATTTCACCAATTTTTGGATTTTTTGTCTGTCTGTTTGTTTGTGTGCTTGTTTGAACGAGTATCACGCAAAAATTACTGAACCGATTTTGATGAAAATTTTTTTTGTTTGATAGCAAATTATATACCAGATTTTAAGTCAGATCGACTTAAAATCTGGTATATAATTTGTGCGGACGAAGTCGCGGGTTAACGCTCGTATTTTATAATATTCTATTTTAATGTTCACCATGCTATTTTATTAGATTAGAGAAAATACTATGAACCAGCCTATTGCCTAAATAGTGTTAACCTGAGTTCTATAATGTAGACCACGAACTTTCAGGCGTAGTTTGGGACGACAACCTGAGACAGGTAGCGGGGAGCGTCTGGAAACTGGATGAGAAAGACCGAGGATACAGTTTTGTAACACGCCTTCGGAGAGTCCTATGTTCAGCAGTGGACGAATCTGACTCCGTGGTCTAATGGTTAAGAGCATTGGCTCTCGACACGGAGGTCGTGGGTTCGATTCCTACGGGGGACACCTATTGATATGTCATATTGTGCGTTTTTCTCCAGTTGTTTAGGATATTGCAGGCTGAATCACCTGATTGTCTGAAAAGAAAGATTTCGTGCTTCGGATGGCACGTTAATACTGATAATCTCTGGTGGTAGTAGTCGTTACATAAAAACCACGTCAGAGTACCCTAAGGCGGTCTGAAAAACTCTGACATTCCAGTCCAATACTGCTCTGGATTGACACACTGGATTATAGGACTGGAATAATGTAGACGATATCATCCAGTCCAATACTGCTCTGGATACTGCTCAGGATATTGCAGGCTGAATCACCTGTTCATATGAAAAGAAGAAAAATGATTCCATGCTTCAGATGGCATGTTAAGCCATTGGTCCCGGCTCCTATCTTTGGTGGTAGTAGTCGTTACATAAAAACCAAACCACGTCATAGGCCGTAAGGCGGTCTGAAAAAACTCTGACACCAGGGCTCTGCCCACACGATAAGAAGAAGAAGCAGTGGACGATTATATACTGATAATGATAGCCTTAAATTATTGGTTACCTTCGCTTTTTCTCTCCGCCAGTACAATACCCGTAACATGATCTGTTCTCCGCTTGATCACCTAAATAGCCGACTGCTTGTTTGTCCGTCCGTCCTTATGTTTGCACACCCATACACATACACACACTACCCAACGCACGAGATACGAAACAATATTTGGACATTTTAGAAACTTGAATTTCCATTTGTACGAAGCACGTAGATTTGAAACTTGATTATTGAAAAAATAATGGTTAATGATGATTTGTGGTTATTGTTTTATGGGTTCGGTAGTTTCTTTTATACTCTGACAGCGAGACCAACTTTCTCTGTCCTGCTTTTTTTAATGTACAGGAGTGCGATTTTTGAATCTCATATGTTGAACTCAGCAGTTGTAAATGTATGGAGATACGCATCTTTCTACTGCTGATTTGACTTTCAAAAATCGCACTCCTGTACATTAAAAAAAGCAGGACAGAGACAGTTGGTCTCGCTGTCAGAGTATAAAAGAAACTACTGGATGATCAAACAGTCAAACTGAACAACTTCCTCTATGGTAACAACATTGAAATCGTGAAAAATAAATCAGCTCTTCCATACAAAACTGCAAACCTACTCGAGCCAAATGTATGGGACAGCTGATTTTTTGTTCGCGATTTCGATGTTGGTCCCATAGAGAAAGTTGTTTAGCAAAATATTAAGCAAGTCAGCAAAATATTAAGTTGGACCTTGTTTACTTATAGATGTAGGTATGTTTTAATGAAGCACCTATTACAGAAAAAATGGGGGTAACAGATTATCGTGCTATGGACATTGTAATGTTGTTGGTTGTGCGCAGAAACGAGTGTAATGTTGTCATTACTTAGCACTTAAGTATGTGCTAAGTAGGAATTTGGCCGTGGTAGGAGAGGAACGCCGAAGAAAAGATAGTTGAATTATGTGAAGGATGAAATGTATAAGAAGGAGTGAGTGCTGAAATGACGGCTGAGAGAGATGAATGGAAGAGGATGACATATTGCACCGATCCCAAATACAGTAGAGCTTCTATAACTCGAATTTTCGAAAGTTTATAAACGAGTTAACGACTTAGAACAGCAGTTACTATAGAACAGTGTGGCAACACTATTGAACGAGCTACACTGTTTTGCCTACCATTCATTCTTTCCCTCATTCACTCTATAGATTCATTAATTCACTCTCTAGATTCTCTCTTCCACAAACTCATGTCGTGACAAGAACTATATACTTCGTACCGGTAATTTTATATGTAATTTCATTATACTGTGAACATTGTGATATTATACAATCTCCAATATAAGGAATTGAACTCAAGATCGCAGTATCATTTCAACCTCCAAGCTAGCCGACAAGCAGCTATCTATCCCAACGGACAACGAAAGGGAGGCGAGCACATCACACGCGCGCCCCCGCCAAAACAGGTCAATGATATTATAGTGCCCTCAGTTTTGTAAAAAACTTATTCACCATTACTTTCGTGTTACGCACTTAATTTGATGGAAATAATAAAAAAGGTTTTTCAACCAACCACGGGACCTTAAACTACACTAACACTACCGAATTTCAAAAGCAATTATAGTCCTTATGTCCAACCGAATAAAGTCTATAAACTACTATATATTTTAGATTCCAATAATGTGCCCATCTTTGCATAATCGTATTGATTCTACAAAAAACAAATCTTCAATAAATAAAAGTGTTTATTTCATTGTGATAAAGGCTAAAGTATTTTGCTTAATGTGTTGGTAGAGGTTGGGTTTTAAATTATTTTATATTTGAGTATATTTAGTGGTTTCTCCTTTAGATTTATTTACATTTTAAAGTGAATAGGTCATGAAGATAGGTCGTGATGAATTGATGACATTGAATAAAAATAACTTCTGAAGGCCTAAGTCCGCAGTCCGTCTGTCAAGGGTAATTTTTTGCCAATACAGGGTGAAATTTATGAGACTACCCTTCAAACTGAACAATTTTTACTATGGAATCAAATCGATAAGAGCAAAAATCTGTTGTTCTATACTAAACTGCAATGCAGTACTCGACTCAAATGTATGCAACTGCAGATTTTTTTTGCGCCGATCGGTTTGCTCCCATAGTAAAAGTTGATCTGTTTGATGAGTAGAATTTTAGTGCAAGAGGATGCTTATGATATTAATTTCACCGGTATAGCGCGCTCCATAGACAAATATTATGAGAGTTTGAAATTTGACTGTCGAAAAATCCTTTCTTAGTCAAAATTCAAAATTCAAAATTCAAAAATTTTTTATTCAAAATAATATCACATAGATAGCTTTTTGACGTCATTTTTTGACTCTACCACCGCGTCAGAAGGTGTTCCGTTGAGAGAAGATGCAGCCAGAAACTCTACAACACACATCTTTTAAACAAAACAAAATATACAAAGTACAATTAAAATACAATATTGCATTACATAGAGTAACGTTGTCAAGCACCTCTACATCCTCCGTAGAATATTATTATATTCCCAATTGCATTTTTATCGGTTTAGCGGTTTAGACAATGCGTTGTCTGTTTATAAGTATAGATATTTACAAATTAAATAGTCCTGAGCATTGGCTCTCGACTCGGAGGTCGTGGGTTCGATTCCCACGGGACACCTAGTGATATGTCATTTTATTCATTTTTCCCCAGTTGGTTAGGACATTGCAGGCTGAATCACCTGATTGTCTGAAAAGAAAGATTATGTCGTGCATCGGATGACACGTTAAGCCGTTGGTCCCGGCTACTATCTCTGGTGGTAGTAGTCGTTACATAAAAACCACGTCAGGGGCCGTAAGGTGGTCTGAACAAACTCTGACACCAGGGCTCTGCCCACACGATAAGAAAGAAAGAATTAAAGTTAATGACATTTTTAAAGCGCGGTCTAGAAATTAATCCCGTTTATCTTATAATTTTCGTTAAAATGTAGTTTCAAAGTTACAGTCGCTTATTCATTAGTCATCGATGAAATTCAAAAATATTATTCCTACATTATTCTTGAGCCTTTCTTTTTTTGGAGTCGGTTAAAAACGAAGCTTTTTGATTTATAATTCAACCACAATCCCCAAAAAACTATCCATTCAAAAGTATTAAAAAACAAAAAAAAATATTCAATGAACAAGCTCGAGCTTTCAACAATTGCCTAACAGAGGGCGGTAATTCGATATTTTGTATGAAATCGAGGGTAAAGTGATATTATACATTATAGTTTTTGTATTGTTATTTGTTCCCTTTGTCCATTATACGTTTATAATAATATTTTGCAAATAAGAGGCAACAGTGCGTGAATATATAATCGTTTGATGAAAATATTCTATTGCAGAGCGAAATAGAAGTGTTTTATAAGTTGGACCTTCTCGAAATTGGTGGATAAATCTGCTTAAAAGTGTAAAAAATAGGTTTTGTGCAGGCGGAGGACAGTCGCCTTTTGATGGCTTTTTCCGATTCAGTTTGCATAGAATGTGCTGCCATCTATTAAATATTTCGCAGAACTATGAAAAAAAAAAGATTTTATTGTCTATGTCAATGTCAAATTGACAAAATCACAAAATGGCTACCTATCTTGCGTAATGTACGGGTTGTTTGTAGTTTTCGTTCAATTTCGTGCCGATTTAGTGATGTTCTAGAGTTTCTGTTGTTCTCTTACCAATGTTTAGATTACGGGTATAGTAAGGATACTGGAATTTCACTCGATCGGTGCGGGATTGAACGAAAACTAGCATTAAAAACAATAATATCCATTGGTATGAGTAGATATAAGTAGGTATGTATAGTATAGGTGGAATTATTGTCGGTGAAACATAGATGGCGCTAGCTAGCCTTCAATTTGACATAAGGTGGATGCATAATGTTGCCACGAGTGGGTTCTCTTTTCTAATATACTTATATTACTCTTTGGTTTTGTGTGTCTATATTTAAAGATTTTATCGTCTTCCTAGAATAGCAATAGACAGAGTGTAAATTAAATACGCTACATTTATTAAACAGGGTGCCTTCAGACAGTCATACTAAACGATTTGCACCCTATATAATCGTCTTGATTATTATCATTCCACTTCAGGAGTGCGATTTTTGAAACTCATTCTTTGAACTCAGCAGTTGAAAATGTCAATATTACTATGGAGATATGCATCTTTCTACTGCTGATTTGACATTCAAAAATCATACTCCAGGAGTGCGATTTTTGAAAGTCAAATCAGCAGTAGAATGATGCTTATCTCCATAGTTATTTTGACATTTTCAACTGCTGAGCTCATCGAATGAGATTCAAAAATCGCACTCCAGAAGGCCTATTTCATAATCGTGATACACGATTAAAAAAAAAATTCAAATTAAATGGGACACTTGGGGTGCTTCAGACCATCAAACTGAACAACTTTATCTGGGACAGCGGTTTTTTTTTAATTATTCTAATTCACAATGATAGTTTGGGGTACATTGCTGGTCAATAATGGCGTCAAACGCTATGCTTCACGGTTTTCCTTCAACGTTTTAGAGCATTCAGTCTAAGTACCTACATAAGCTAGAAAACCTCATTGGTACTCAATGTCTCGGTGTCGCCAAGCGTCGGTGACGCATTGTAGAGAGGTATGGACACCCAATTATGGGGGTCCGGGTTCAAATCCGCACGAACAACCTGCCATGTACCAATGAGTTTTTCTAACTTATGTACGTAATACCGACTGCTCTTAAACGGTGAAGGAAAACATCTTGAGGAAACCTGCATACGCTGAAGAAGAAATTCTGATGTGTATGTGAAGTCTACCAATCCGCATTGGGCACGCGTGGTGGACTAATGCCCATACACCCTCCTTGAGGGTAGGCCTGCGCCCTGCAGTGGGACGTTTATAGGCTGATGATGATGAACTCAATGTCTCGGACTCGAACATGTGGCATGACGGCATGTTATCCATGCGGATTCGACCCTTATGATTGAGTGTCTAGATATAGATACTTCTCCGCAACGCGCCATCGACGCACTCTACTGAAATAACATCAGCGCCCGCGGCATGGCGGCGCGATAAAGCGCTAACTCTTTCTTTTTGCGCGCGAACAAACGAGTTAGCAGGCGCGATAAAACGTTTATCGAGGCGCCATGCCGCGGTCGCAGGACAGTTAAGGGAATACAGGGTGAAATTGATATCATTAGCGTCCTTTTAAACTAAGAGTCTACCCATCAAACTGAACAACTTTTATTATGGGAGCAAACCGATCGGAGCAAATAAAAAATATGCTGTTCCATACTAAACTGCAAGGTCGACGCGCGAGTTCGCGACTCAAATGTATGCAACATCAGATTTTTTTTTTGCTCCGATCACTTTGCTGCCATAGTAAAAGTTGTTCAGTTCGATGGGTAGACTCTTAGTTTTAAAAGATGCTAATGATATCAATTTCACCCTGTATAGTTCGGAGCGCGCTCCACACAAACGAAGTCTGGAGATATTTTCAATACTAACCAATTAAAGTAAATGAAATTTTTCAGAAACAATCTAGAAACTAATCTCTATGTTTATATGAAGCCAGATTTTCGTTAAAATAATCATACAGTTTTAATGCTAGGATTAATTTAAGATTTGTATGGAAATATTTGATTGCGCTCTCGGAATAAACTTATTTGTATTAATACCTGACTCTCTACTAAGAAATATAAAAAGCAACAATATCAAGTCATCATCATCACCAAAGTAACATATCAGCTCACAACTCAACCGTTAATTCTGTTAAATAGAAACCAAACTTATTCTGCCGTGTAATCTATAATTGTGTTTAGTTCACTTTGGTTCACATAACGAAGTCACTTAAACCAAGGTATTTTATTACTTATAATAGACGAGATAAGAGTTATGATAAATGATTTTAAAAGTAACTATATTGTGAAGAATTGAAAGGTTTTGAGTGTCAAAATACTTAGGATTTTGCTGAAAGGATGTTGCGGATTTTGGTTGAAAGTTTTTTTTTTTGATTATAACACTTCAAAAGCTCACAATAGCGCAGGTAATCGATTTGAACATGGTATAGTAATATGCTAACGACTGCTGTCCCCATGGGGTAGTCTGAGATTTACCTTTGCAGCAAACTTACGAAAAGAAACATCGGATGCTCTATACAAAACTCAATCGAATCAAATGTATGCAACAGCTGTTTTTATTGCGATTTTGATTTTAACTTCATAGTGCAAATTGTTGCGTTTGATGGTCTGAAGCACCCTTTTTGTCAGATACAGGACCTACATCGTTCATAATCTCTAACATTAGGTACTTTGACGCAAAAAAGGAGTGTTATAATCCCAGAGCCCACGACGGATTAGGGCCTTAACGTATAAAATTAAAAAAAAATTCAAAATTCAAAAATTTTTTATTCAAAATAATATCACATAGATAGCTTTTCGACGTCATTTTTTGAGTCTACCACCGCGTCGGAAGGTGTTTCGTTGAGAGAAGATGCGGCCAGAAACTATACAACACACATCTTTTTAACAAAACAAAATATACAAAGTACAATTAAAATACAATATTGCATTACATAGAGTAACATTGTCAAGACCAGACATTTTGGTCATTCAAATAGTCATCGAGTTTATAGTAGCCTTTTTTACAGAGGACTTGTTTAACATGGGACTTAAACTTTTTGTCTGGCAAGTTTAGAATATCCTCTGGTATCTTATTATAATAGCGTATACAGTGCCCCATGAAAGATGTGTTGACCTTACTGAGTCGAAAATGTGGGGATACTAATTTATTTTTATTTCTTGTATTGTATTTATGAACGTCACTGTTTTTGGCAGCTGGATTCAATTAAGCTCGAAAGAACACTCCAAAGTACATAATTTAGCCTCGTTCTTATGACTCAAACTGGTCACCGCATTTCGCAACTGTCTGACCGCTGTAAAAAATGTCTGTGACCTAATCCGTCGTGGGCTCTGCGACTAATGTGTTTCACTTAAAAAATAATATTGTAATCTAACGCACAATGGTTCTGAATCCCTTACAGATTTAGTTAGTATATTAAACGTTTATATTTAAACATTATAGTTTATAGTGACGACCCGTTTGGTGTAATGGTTACCACGCCGGTCTGCCAAACCAGGGTCCTGGGTTCGAATCCCGGTTCGTTCATGGATGTATGTTTGTGCCGTTGTTGTATGGCTTCCATAATAAACAGCCTATAGTGCTTGCTTGGGATCATTACAATGTATATGCCTGTGAGCGTTATTTATTTATTTATTATTTTTTTATTTATTTTACACCAAAAAACATTGTATACAGAGAGTAATCAGACAGGAAATACAGAAGGTACAAAAATAGGCGGTCTTATCGCGATTTCTGCCGGACAACCTTGTATAATAATATGTATTATCATCTTTTAATATACTTAAACATTAAAATAAATAAAATAGAGCTATTCAAAACAACTCCATTCAAATCAATTCTACATACAAATTGCCAGTCACATGTCAAACCTTTTAACATTTCAATAGAAAAGAAAACGTAAGAAATTTTAATAACAAATAGACTTTATCCTTTTCAGCATTAAACTATCTCCCACGCAAAATAAAAAAATAACACAAAATTATATAAATTGTGAAACTAAGAATAATCATCCTTATTGACTTTTAAATAAGGTAGTAAAAAGTGCAAGAATAAGTTTGTGAATAGAAAACAAAATATTTTATTGAGTACAAAGGTTATAATAAAAAAGTTTTTATTCGGTCGATTCTGCAATCATTTTCTAACAATACGTAATTGATACTCCATCAGTGGTTTCGAATAACCAACCAACCAAAGTAACAAGAGCTTTCATCTCTTGAAAAATATTGAATTAACCTACCAATTTTGGAAGTCTTTTTAAATTGGACGCTTTGAAGAGATTTTTACCTGCCATTATGTCGAAATTTTCATTGAGTGTTTTTTTTTCTTTTTGTGGTACAATTAAATTTATATTGCGGTTTAAATAGCCACAGCTGAGCTTCTGTAGTATAGGATGACAGTATCATTGTTGGTTTTCGGGAAAAAAATCAACCCGTTTATCATTATTATAGGTTTTTGAAGTGCCAGTGGAATAGACAAAGGATGGTTTTCAAAAAACAGGATAGATCGAAACCTATCTATTGATCTAGATAAGATTTTGAATCGAAAGTGGATAAAGGAAAGGGAAACTCTATATTTTTTACAACTTTACAAACGTACTTTAAGTATGTTCAAGTATGATTGTTAACTTTTTTGCGACACGGTAAGTTTTACAACAGTTTTTTTAAAGATACGAGGTTATTAATTAGGCTAAAATTAATGACTATATCGATTTCTCTTCAGGACTTATAGACAAAGTAACATATTTCTAATGGCGTAGACGCTAGTAGAAATGACAGAATGTATGGATTCGACATTGGCGATCGAAACATTTTGACGATTGCTTTCGCCACCATACGTAAAATCCATACATTTTTATGTTTTCTACTGTCGTTAACGCTAATCGAAAGTTCTTTGTCTAGGAGCCTTGGTCTCAAATCTAAATTAATAACAAATAAGGTAATATCGAGAACTCAAAAACAATAAGAACGTTGTACGAATCCGTTAAAAATGAATAAGTTCTGCAACATCTGAAACATTTTTTCAATCATAAAAATGAACTTTTAATTTACACTTGTTAGTTGTTTTGTTTGATTTTAATTCATTTAGTAATCATCTGAAACATTTATTTTTCCAATCATAAAAAATGAACTTTTAATTTACACTTGTTAGTTGTTTTATTTGATTTTAATTCATTTAGAAATCAAGATCTAATATTTTGATTTAACTATTTATAAATTAAATTAAACTTTTTAAATAAAATTCAAACCAAAAATTACCACATTTTCAAAAAGAACCCCAAATCACCACGACACCTATTAGTAACCTATAACAATACAAACCACTTACACTTGAATTAACTTAAACTTTACGAGCTCATTCTACTACGAAGTCCTGTGAATCGAATGGATTTCAATCTTATTGCTTTGACATAAGAGTTTTGTTAGGACTTATAATTAAAAAACTATAAAAACGAACGTTTAACTGAAATAATACATCGCCACACGATACCCATTGACTTAACATACTTCGTGAACCACTCGACTTATTGTTTTATTTCTTTTCATTTCTATCAATACCATAATAGGCCCTTTTAGCAATTGTTATTGAATTACCCTCCAAATCGACCAAGCAAACATAATTTTGCTGTTACAAAACTTAATTAGAAGTCTAAATTAAACTTTAAAACAAGTAAATAGAGGTTTAAAAGCAAATAGGTGATGGTAAAAATAGTTTTTGATTGTGAAATAATGATGAACAATAGAGTGTGTTAAAAATATGAATTGTTTAGTTTGTATTGTTAATTTTCGGGGCGTGACATGTTTCAAACGATTTCATTAATTGTTGGGAGGAGTCTCTGTTACCTAATACCACAGAGTACTATCAATTGCCTAATACATACCTATTTACAAGAACGACTACATAATTATACAGTTTTTAATTTGAGTAGGTAACAAAATTTTAAGGGCCTATGTCGAAAAATAATTGAAGTGAAATGGGCGTTTGATAGCTTATATTAATGCCTGATGCAAGAGAAAGAGATTGGGCGGCGCGCCTGAAACGACGCAAGCGTAAAACAAATTGTAAAATCTCTTTTTTTTTAAATCAAGTCTCGTGTTTCTATTATTCACCGTTTAGCAGTTCCAAGCGATTATCGATAAAGACGGAGGCTACTTTGGCTCGTTTTTCTATCGAGAAAATGTTTCTTAATCGTGTTTTTGCTCTAATCAAAACTTCAATTATATGTTTAATTTACACATATCCGCTAATCATACTCCTACTGTTAGTACGTCATGATAATATGACGCTATGAAGAATCCTATTTTCGTCACATAAGTACCTAAGGGTGAATCTAAAAAATGAAACAAAACAACTTTCCCTAATATGAGGAACAAAGGTAGAAAACGAAAACATTTTTTGGACTTTTGGATAAAAATAAAAAAAAAAAATTTCTTTGCTCCGATCGGTTTGCTGCCATAGTAAAAGTTGTTTAGTTTGATGACGTTAGACTCTTAGTTTAAAAGGATGCTAATGATATCAATTTCCTGTAGATAGAATAGAATTAAATAATATGCTCACGGTATTTTAAAAGGTTGATCAGACAACCGAACTGAACAACATTCTCCATAGGACCAACGTCAAAAACGCGAATTAAAAACAGCTGTTTCATACAAAACTGCAATCATATTCGACCCAAATGTATTGGGACAACATATTTCTTTTATTAGTAGACATTAAGTAATTGAAATGAATTAAATATAATCTAAATTATTATAAAACTGTAACAGGAAGTTTGTCTGTACATTGAAGATATTAACAAAAAAAAAGTTACGATATGGTTTTAAGGTCCCTAATTCCATATCAGCAATTTTTGGATTTTTTGTCTGTCTGTCTGTTTGTTTGTTTGTACGAGCATCCCGCGAAAACTACTGAACCGATTTTGATGAAACTTTTTTTGTTTGATAGCTTATGATCTGACTTAAAATCTGGTATATAATTTGTGCTGACAAAGTTGCGGGTTACAGCTCGTATTAAATAACGCTCACAGGCACATACATTGTAATGATCCCAAGCAAGCACTATTGGCTTTTTATTATGGAAACCATACAACAACCCAGGACCCTGGGCCCCATTAAAATGGTTTATTTAGAAACAGAATTGTAATAAAAAAAATGTCTGAAAATAAAGCTGCGGTTTCGGCCGATAATTTAGCCGAAGATGGCCGCAACGAAGCCGTTAGCTTCGGTCGACCAGTTGTTTGTTGTTACACAATGACATTCTATACAAGGAGGACTTCGCATCAGTGCGATATTAACGGGACCACTAAGTTATGCCCAGTTGTTTTACATTACTGCTTTATAACCGAATATATTTGAAAGATTTGAAAGGACTGGAATGTCAGCGGCAATGTATGACAGCTGGACATAACTGATGCATACAAAGGTGACATTAGAGACACGTGCCCAGTACTTAATATCTCTATGCATGTGCCGTGTTTAGGCTTTGTTATTGTATGACATTTTTAGTATGATATGATGACTCTATGGTTATGATGATCATGCTTCATGGCCGTGTTCGACCACAGCCACTGATTATGGCTGTTGACAAGCACGTCTCCAGACTTTAGTTTCGGGGGGTATATACATAGAAAAAATATGAAAAAGTATAAATATTAATAGAATAATAATAGTATAAAGTATAAATATTCAGATTTCGGTGGGGGGATAAAACCCACCTATCCCCCCCCCCCCCCCCTGGATACGTGGTTGGCTGTTGACTTCGAGAGCTTCGCTGATGTGCTCTCAGGTGGCTGATGTAGCCTATCTTGGCTTTAAAAGTGCGTCCGTACAGGCTACAAAACTCATTGGTTGTACATAAGTAGGTACATCAATTTATAGTATGTAAGTATTCTGACATAACATGAGAAAATTGGATTTCAAAACTAGGCACTTCACAATTCAAGCTAATAACATTTTAGCGACAATATACAAGGTGTTACAAAAATACAAATAAACATTTAAGGGGGTTGTTAAGACCATCAAACTGAACAACTTTCACTATGGGACCAATATCGAAATCGCGAAAAAAAATCTGATGTTCCATCATCATCATAATATGAGCCGATATACGTCCATAGGCGTCCTCCAAAATGGGGACATTTGCCATATTCGCCATGATGCAATGCATTTGCGTTGTTCCATACCAAACTGCAGATCTACTTGAGCAAAATGTATGAACAAAAGATTTTTCTCGCTATTCAGATGTTGGTCCCATAGTGAAAGTTGTTCAGTTTGTGGGTCTAAACCACACCCTTGAAAAGTTTTCAATTTTTATTCTTACTTCTGTAACATAAGGTCTAAGAAAATTAGCTGTTCCACACAAAACTGCAAACATGACTCGACTCAAATGTATGGGACGCCTTTTTTTTCAAAAAAAGATATACAGGGTGTATATCTTTTTTTGAAAAAAAAAATGCGTATAAGATCGGTTACGATAACAGGTAGTTATAGTTAACAAACCAGCCACTTGTCTAAAGAAAGGTATCTCTAACAATATTTGTTTTGCAACAATAGACTTAGATCATCTGATAATACTGAATAACTCCATTCAACAATGTTACTGTGAAGAATTAACATTGCGCAAAAAATATCGGTTAAGTTCGAGTTACAATCTCGCTTGTGGGTTCCCGCCACCATATTTTGTGCCTCTTGTTTTTTTGTTTGTTATTTTGCTGCTTGTGTTTTGGACAAATAAAATTGTCTTGGCCTTTCAAGGAAAGCACGCCATTCATCTCTTTTCTGTGCCATCTCAGTCCAGTTGGGCACCTCCAGCTCCTCGAAATCTTTGGTAATCTGGTCTATCCAGCGATACTTGGGCCTGCCCACTGGGCGACGCCCGGATGTTCGCCCCAGATACGCTCTCTTCACCGCGCGATCTTCCCCATCCGTTCTATGTGTCCGAGCCAGCGTAGTCGGGCAGATTTTATCTCTCCTAGTACGTTGGTACGTTTGGTAGAGACCAGGTCAAATATTTTGATGGATTGATAAAATGAAAATAATAGCTACATGATTCTTTTTCTTCCTAACACGAAATGCGTTCTGCTATTTAAAACTTTTAACTCTAAAACTGTGTTCTTACCAAGCATTATACAGTGTTTCTGAGAGCCTAATCAACTATTTCATATAAACTACTAACACATACAACTTCATATAACTATTTCAAGAATATTTATGTTATGTTATGTTATTTCAGCAGATCTCTTCAATAAAACACTGTGCCTTTCCAAACATTTATTCTTTTATTTTGACACTTACACAAATTATCTAGTCACATTTAAAGTACAGAATCTAGTATGGACTTGTATTATGATGACTAGACAACGATATTAGATACATATATATAGATACAAACATCCATGACTCTTGGGTACAAATATTAATATTATTCATCAAACAAAATATTTGGCCGTTACGGGATTCGAACCCGCGACTCTGGGCACAGCAGGAAGGTTTCCTAACTACTGAGATATCGGGCCGTCGCTATTGCAGAATGACTGACATAAAAAATAATTTGCCTACCTATCATCACTTGAAATGCCATTCCATTTTGGTTGTTATAATAAAGTTACTGATTACACCAAAAGAATATAGTCGTCAGTTTACGTATGAACAAAGAAACAGGGAACGTCGAAGGAATGAAATCATTACCGTTTTTCCAATATGTTTTACGGAACCCTACAATTTTCCGAATGGTTGGCAAAGTCGCAGTATCGGTGGCATCTCTCCCACGCAAGTGCACAAAGGGTGCAATGAGGTTTAGGGGTGAATAGAAGTTAGAACACAGGTGTTTGTTACTTTTAACCGATCCTTTAAGATAATATATCTCACGGTATGTGATCTTTGATTGTTAGAGTTTTTGACGTAATCATTTCATCATCATTATCAGCCTATCATCGTCCACTGCTGGACATAGGCCTCTCCCAAGGCGCGCCACAAGTCTCTGTCCTCGGCCTTCCTCATCCAGTCGCTCCCCGCTACTTTTTTAGGTGATACGTCAGAGAACTAAAGTGGTTGAAATAGCTCAGGAAATTAGCAAGATGAAGTGGCAATGGGCTGGTCATATCTGCCGAAGAACTGACAACCGGTGGGGTGTCAGAGTTCTAGAGTGGAGACCGCGAACTGGCAGGCGTAGTGTGGGATGCTCTGCTGATGAAATGTTGTTTAATTGTCTAGAAATTAAAAAAATACGATTAATTGCAGCCAATGAGTTTTTATAACCATAGAGTCATCATGTCATACAATATAAAAAGCCTAAACATGGCACATGTCTCTAATGTCACCTTTGTATCCATCAGTTATGTCCAGCTGTCATACATTGCCGCTGACATTCCAGTCCTTTCAAATCTTTCAAATGTATTCGGTTATAAAGCAGTAATGTAAAACAACTGAGTATAACTTAGTGGTCCCGTTAATAGCGCACTGATGGGAAGTCCTCCTTGTATAGAATGTCATTGATTGCAGCCCAATAGGCTCCGTAGGGTACAGAGCCTTAACAACACTGTTACTCCTATTAATCAGGATCAAAATCAATTACGAATAACACTACTCATCTCAGCCGATAGACATCCACTGCTGGACATAGGCCTCCCCCAAGGATTGCCATGTACGCGGTCGCCACTCGAGAACTTTTCAGCCCCATCGGCCATCGGTTCTGCGAGCAATATGCCCCGCCCACTGCCACTTTAATTTAGCAATTCTTTGGGCTATGTCAGTTACTCTGGTTCTTCTGCGGATCTCTTCATTTCTTTCGATCTCGCAGGTAAAATCCGAGCATAGCCCTCTCCATTGCTCTTTGGGTGACTTTCAGCCTTTTTATGGGGCCTTGAGTGAACGACCACGTCTCTGTTCCATATGTCATCACTGGCAACACACACTGATCGAAGACTTTCGTTTTAAGACACTGCGGTATTTGGGACGTATCGCGGCGGTATCTTCATACCGTCGCGTCGATAAGAAGGACGTGAATAACACTACTGATCGAACAAAACTAAACAAGATTGTACTGTACCTTTGATTACCTTTCTTCCCACTCATAGACAAAGAATCCGAACACGTTTCGAGTTCCGTACAATATTGTGTGAGGGGAAAAGTACGAGGTACTGTAATATGATAGCTTCCTCCGTTTGTTTACTTGTTATTCTATCCTCTGAACGTTTACTATAGCTGGATGTTGTATTTTAAAAATTCGTGAAAATTCAAAATTCTTAATTTCGATGGCTATTTATACAGGATCCATCTTAATATGCTGACACTTTTTTTAGAGAATGATCTGACTATGAAACTGAATATGGGACCCACGTGGAAATCTCGAAAAAAATCTGCTGTCCAATACATTTGGCTCGAGTAGGCTTGCAGTTTTGTATGGAACAGCTACATTTTTTTTTATGATTTCGATGTTGATGCCTTAGAGAAAGTTGTTCAGTTTGAAGATCTGATCAGTGTCAAAAAAGTGTCAGCATATTAAGAAGGACCCTATGTTTATTTTAATCTAAAGTTTGAAAGTAGCACCTATAACGGAAAAATTTCAGGGATTACCCTGTAATCTATTAAGATTACCGTGGTATCGACATGTGATGCGGAGAGACGAGTGTCATGTTACGAGACATTTGGATCGCTGCGGTAGGAGAAGAGGGCCGAAGAAAACATGTATGGATTGTGTGAAGGATGATATATGTAAGAAAGGAGTGAGTCCTGAAACGACGGCTAAGAGAGATGAATGGAAGAGGATGACATACTGCGCCGACTCTAAATAACGGTAAATGGGCAAGAGAATTATGAATTTTATTCATTTTAATCTAATACCTGATATTGAAGGATCTAACAATAAAGAGATTGCCATCGTCGATGTGGAATTTAATTTCATATAGCAAAGTACAACTGCAAATAGAAAATGAAAACATCGTTTTGTTTACTGACCTTTCCTGGCTTCAAATAGAATTCTAAGGTTCAAAAAGAAACTATTTTATCTGCTACCATTCAGCGGTTACCATTGGTTGTTTTTAATTATGACAAAAAATATATAAATATTTTTTTTTATTCTTTATGGTTTTGCGCTTGGCTTCATCTCACCTGATGAGAAGTGTAGATGAAGCCGAGGATGTAGCGCGCTCATCCAGAAAAAGCCTATTCTCTTATTTTAAAAATATCCTGATTGTATTTGCTTAGAAACACAGACGCAGGGAGTGAGTTCCAAACCTTTAGGTAAAACCTTACCGGTTCTCATTATAAAAGAGGATGCAAACCTATTTGTGCGGATTGTTGGATTATCGACTATGTATGGATGCAGTCTCGCACTACGTCTTGTCGTACGTTGGTGGAAGGGGGATGGTGGAATCAGCTCATGTAGCTCCTGGGCACACTCGCCGAAGTGTATCCGTTTTTCTTGTCAAATTTGATTTCCCGAGTTTGAATAAAAATCACACGATACCTTTTATTTCCTGGATTTCTCTACAATAACGGCGAACGACGGCGTGCCCAAACTTTTCAAATTTTTAGGGTTAGTTCAGACTACTTCAGAGTTCAGAACATCAAACTGAAAAACTTATTTTTAATACGGGACCAAACATGCAATGACCACAGTAATAATAGGTACTAAAATGCGACTCGACTCTTTATGAAATCTGCCAATTTCTTTTTTACGATTTAACTTTTGCTCCCATAGTAAAAGTTGTTTAGTTTTATTGTATGAACCACTCCTAAAAAATTGGAAAGTGTTTACTGAATCACCTAGTTGTCTACACGTATGAAGCTGCTGAGACCGTAGTCAGTCTCTAATAATACCAAACTATTTCAAACGAGCGTTAACCCGCGACTTCGTCCGCACAAATTATATACCAGATTTTAAGTCAGATCATAAGCTATCAAACAAAAAAGTTTCATCAAAATCGGTTCAGTACTTTTTTCTAACAAACACCCAAACAAACAGACAGACAAAAAATCCAAAAATTGGTGATATGGAATCAGGGATACCTAAAAACCATATCGTAACTTATTTTTTGTTAATATCTTCAATGTACAGACACACTTCTGTTACAGCTTTATAATATTATAGATTAAAAAAAAGTCACCACAGTCATCAACCAGTTTGAAATAGAACCAAACAATTAAAATCAAACTAAACAAAATAAAAACAAAAACAGTCGAGGCGGGGTGTTAGAGGGGGTGGGGCGGGGGTGAGCGGGGAGGGAGGGTCAATAATAAAAATAATTACCGGGAGAGTGTCGGTGACAGCTCGGTGCCAGTAGAGAGTGGAAGCGGCTTCTGTATACCGAAGTGCTTACACCATTCAATTTCAAACAAGAAAAACAAACAACATAAACATTTGACGACCCGGTTGGTGTAAGACGACGCGGTTGGTGTAATGGTTACCACGCCAGACTGCCAAAGCAGAGTCCTGGGTTCGAATCCCGGTTCGGTCATGGATGTTTATACAGGGTGTCCCGTAAACCGACGTCAACCCGGCATATTCGGTTATGTCATGACTAAGCAAAATATCAAAATTTGACTTTAGTAAAAGTGACTTAGTTTTCGATATATTGACAGTTTTAACACAGATACTGCATAGAACATTGTACCCGTGGCACTCAAAATAGTGACTAAGGTAAAGAGTTTCACGAATTTCATAAACCTGTCCTTATTTCGAAAACTAAGAACCTTTTCCTAAAGAAAAATGTTGATAGATTGATTGACTGACTGATTTTTTATTTTATTTTAGTATTTTCTGATTAGGCATGAACTAACCTATCAGCATCCACCGGGTTGACGTCGGTTTACGGGACACCCTGTATGTTTGTGCCGCTGTTGTATGGTTTCCATAATAAACAGCCAATATATACTGCTTGCTTGAGATCATTACAATGTATGTTACTGTGAGCGTTATTCATTTATTTATTTGTGCTACGAGAGAGCTTACTAAGCAATAATGCTGAACACATCGATCGAGTCGATACAAACAGCAATGCAATTCACTAAGCGCAAACATCGTCACAACCTTAAATTCGTCGTTGACATGCGAGCTGACAATTCGGTATTCGCTATGGTTATGTCATGTGTCAAACCTATACAAAAACTTCGACGATCTGAATGATGCAAGAAATAACATTTGTGAGCTCGTCGATGATTTTGACAGCGATGTGACGTTTAGGCCCACTTGCGCCAAATGCTGAGTTAAATTGCGTAACCCCGTTTTTAGTAGCACCGACCTAAAGTGTTAGCGAAGATTGCCTTGCGCCAATGAAAACTACTTCATAGTTAACTACCCTGACAGTTCTTTATTTTTCGCTGGCAACATCCTAAATGACCATAGAGTTTATGTAATCCGACAAAATATGAAAACTGAATGATGAATGAACAAAATATATGCACGTCTCTTTCACGCTGCATCTCTTTGTATTAGTCGGTCTCATTTGTTTTATTTTGGCAATAACATTTCGTTTTCATCGTTCATGCATGTTATCAAAGAGAATGTAACACACTACGTTATAAGAGACGGGACTTCCATACTAAAAACTGGTCGTGACTGATTATCCAGAATGTATGAAACGTGTGCAACCGTTCAAAGGAATTAAATGGCGTCGGTGCACGTTTCATATAACATTTATTTGTTAGAGAGTTGCGCGAGCCTACAACAAAACTGTAAAAACAGCTGTTGCCTCAATTTTGACATTTAGCACGTAGTTTAGTGACTTAAACCTACCATATCGGTAGTTTAAATATAACACAAGTTTAGCCCCTAAAACAGGATTGTGCAAGACAAATTTATAATTTAATTCCAAAGTAGCGTCTAGTTCCGAGTTAATAACGATAACCCTGCTTGGCGCAAGGGGCGCGCCTTAGAGAATTACCGTAGACGAATTTTTTTTCGCTTACGCTGATAGACTGAACCACAACGTAACCACGTATGAGACAACGATAGTCATAAAAAATACAATACATAATTTATATGAAGCTAGATGACTGACTCCGGAGTCAGACAGCCGTCGTAGTACAAAAAAGTGGTTACGTCGATAAGGGCAGCAATAAGTAGCGATCTCCTTTTTTAACTAATACGAATTTGTTATGTGCGAGATGCACATATAGATGAATATAACAAGACACGTGCTTCATTCTAGAACCTTCTCTTTCTACGAGAATTACTCTCCTGGTTTGTATGACGTGTTCATTAGTGTGAGTCTTTCTCTATGGTATAAAAAAAAAATAAAAAAATAAAAAAACGACAAAAAAGGAACAAAAAAATAATTACAAAAGCTGTTTCCACCCTTACTGTGCCAACAATCGCAGTGAATATAAAATGTGAGAGCTGCTCGGCCACAAGTATTGCGAATTAATCGAGACACCACTACACTATACGTACACCCTCTCTCTTTCCCCTCCTCACCCCTCTAACCTCCTGCACTCATTGAATAGCTGTAAGTGCTTACTTTTCTATCTATCTATCTATCTATACAATTATAAAACTGTAACAGGAAGTTTGTCTGTACATTGAAGATATTACCAAAAAAGAAGTTACAATATGGTTTTTAGGTGTCCCTGATTCCATTTCACCAATTTTTGGATTTTTTGTCTGTCTGTTTGTTTGTGTGTTTGTTTGTTTGTTTGAACGAGTATCACGCAAAAACTACTGAACCGATTTTGATGAAACTTTTTTTGTTTGATAGCTTATGATCTGACTTAAAATCTGATATATAATTTGTGCGGACGAAGTCGCGGGTTAACGCTCGTTAGAATATATAATTATTAGTACCTCTACAGTTTGAAAATTTGATAGAAATGGGTTGTATATAATATTAGTCATGTTTTAAAATCATGATGTACTAACAGTTGGAGTATGAATTGCGGATATGTGTAAATTGAACATATAATTGGTGTTTCTATTAGAGCCAAAGCTCGATTAAGACACATTTTCTCGATAGAAAAACAAGCCAAAGTAGCCTTGGTTTTATTTATAAATGCTTGGAACTGCTAATCAGTGAATAATAGAAACACGATTTTGATTTAAAAAAAAAGAGATAGATATTTTACAAATTTTGATTAGAGCAGAATTGAACTAACATAAATAGTGCAATCACAATTAAATAAAGTTTGTTTTACGCTTGCGTCGTTTCAGGCGCGCGCGCCGCTCCATCTCTTTCTCTCGCATCAGGCAGTAATATAAGCTATCACACGCCCATTTCTCTTCAATTATTTTTCGACATAGGCCCTGACATACATCTCTCACTTCCTCTAGAGCTACATTCATGCAGAGTGGGTAGGTCGCTCGACCGCTACGTACGACCTGATGAACCTGGCAGGAACACGTTGGATGAGGGCAACGTAGGTCGCTGCAGTCATCTGTTGGGGAGTCGTACGTAGGTACCTAACTATTTTCCGAAATCAGATACCAGAAATCATCAATATCACTTTTACTTACAAGAGTTATCCAACAAAACAATGAATAAATTAATTACTTATTTTGAATTATGATAAGATTCAGATTCAGATATTTTATTGCATAATGCGTACTCACTGCCCGCACGGAATGAGATCTAGCAACTCAATTACGAGGCGGCGATTCTTCGGAAAGTTACTAAGTTCTACGGAATTTATGTACGGTTTTACAATTATCACTAGCTCGGTGGTGAAGAAAAACTTCGTAAGGAAAACCGAGAATGAAAAGAAAATACCGTAAGTTCGGATAGTGTAAAATATGAGTGAGCTTGGGGCAAACACAATAGACCAGCAATAGTAGCAGTGCGACACACGAACCTTGCTTGCAAATAGCCCAGTCAACAATATTACAATTATTCCCTTGTAGGATATAGTCGTAAGCATACTTCGGTAAAAACTTCCATTCTTAAAAAAATTATGAAACGTTTAAGTCATAGGATTTTAAATTTCCGCCCCTATCGAACTCTAGCCATTTGCTAAACTTAACACCTCAATCTTTCCCCCCCCCCCCCCCCCCCCCCCCCCATCCCCTCCCACTTCTTTCCAAAACACCCCTTCATATCGTCCACCAAAGCAAGTCTCACAAACCAAACGATTTTCGTACTTAACGTCCCAACTTTAGGGTTAGGTTATAGGACTCGTTATTTAGATCGAATTGTAACCCCAATCTGATTAATATTGCCAGTTCTCTCGCAATTTTACAATTTACTCCTGAAACTTTGGACAAAAGGTATCGTTGTCTCTTTCACTCCCGTACACAGATATTGCTGTTTCGTTCTGATGGACTTGTAATAGTGGTAAAGTTTAAAAGTATTGGATCGGAAGGCTCGTACTTGGCACTTACTTGCCGAGTTGGAAATGAAATATTTTGTGCCAGATAAGTCCGCCTTTTGAAAATCATTCTCTACTTTGGTAGCTTGAATTTCTGGGATTTCTTGACTGATGTATTGTGATGATGGATTTTATAATTTAAACTACACGATATAGGTACAATACAGGGTGTAAGTGACAGCCTAGCAAATACTGAAACGGTGAACTCAGTTCATCAAACTGAACAACTTTCACTATGGACCAGGTAAACAGTAGCAATTCAGTTCTTAGCCCAGACATTTTACAGAGTTTTGTTAGGAGGGGTAGGGAGTAATTATAAATGGGACTTTTAAACTGTAACCGGCACCATTTAGTGACCAAAAGACTAATAGAAAACATATTAAAATTCGCTACGCAACATAGAAATCGAAATTGTGTGTCCCAGAAGGCTTTTAAATTAATAATATTAATACCAATGCACTCATTTGACTTAACAATATAAATTATTTTTGAACAATAAAATAGGCATTGAAATTAAAAATATGAGGTACTTATTGGAAAATACATGTTTGACCATGTTTGAAGTATGTATAATGGTAAAGCCTTAAAAGCTTGCAAAAAAAAATTACCACTCGTTTTTTAGAACGAGATAAGTGCTAAATTTAAAATTTGGGGCTGACTTGATATTTTTTTAAATTTTGTTACATTTTTAAGCTCAAATTGGCACTTAGTCTTAAATACTATACCGAAAAAAATATCAATTAGTAATTAGTACCGGCTCAAACCGTAAAATGATGGCTATCTGTGGTCGCAAGAAACCTAACCTGGCTAACCTAACCGACTGAGTTAGATCTAGGTTCTAAAATCGAGTTTTTCAAAGTTATCGATTTTCATGATTAAGTTATTGAACAAAATACCGTCATAGGTATATACATCACTCACATCCACAACAGGCTTCGTCAAAGAAAATACATCACTCAGATCCACAACTCGTTTCATCAATAAATACATCCTGAATATCTGCAACAAGCTTCGTCAACTTCCATATAAAAATGTAAAAAAAAAGGGGGGGACCTACAACCTATAAACCTCCTCCAAAGCCTCTCCCTGAGGGACGGTTCCAAGAACGCTGGCAGCATTCCCCTTCTGTATCGCCAAGCTTATGCGCTGACGAAGGTAACTGCCAGCCCTCTTATCACCAGTGGTCTCTATAAGGTCATGATTAAGTCAAATTGTACTATATATTTTCATATTAAACATTTTAATTGTTATATGAATTAACGTTATATTATGTCTCTTATAGATTTTATAAATATGATTTTTAAATGTATGCAACTTAAGGGACACCCGTCTATAATTAACATAATATACTAAATGCAAAGTATACATAATGTAAATCGGACAGTATAATACGTCAGCGCCATCTGTCGGAGTGAGTTATGCGTTAAGTTGCACAATAACCGAGCGGCGGGCGCATTGTTCTGCTCACTGTGTTCACAACGTTACCCTCTTTTGTTAGCTTGGTTAATTTATGCGGTTTACTTTTAAATTAGTATTTTGTTTCAGGACTGACACTGGTTCGGTCTTGAAACTTTTATGTAGCTAGTAGGTAGGTACAGCTTTTTCCCGCGACTTCGTTCGCGTGGATTTCGAAAAACTGCATCACTCTGTTGCACCGTCACCATCATGATCATATATCAGCCGAGTTGTTTGTCAAGATTTGTTCATGATAGACAGTCAAAGCTACGAACGCATCAAAAAAAATATCTGCCAGTCAAGAAAAAAGCTGATAAACCATATCCATATACACGCACACAGAGATAAGTTGTATGACGCCTCAAGCACACCAACACAAGAAAGTCGGCTGTTTTGTTTTAGTACGTTAGAAGCGTGAAGTTCTATCTTGACATATAATTAGTCAAAGTATGTGGTCCATTTTGGTGGTGGTGTGTGCCCATTTTTTTTTTTATTTTCTATTTTCAGTGATTAAGCTGAACGTTATGAATCAGTCAGTCAGTGACGGAATTATTTGATATGCAAAGATAATCAACCCATGTAGGCTACTGCAGAACTTTGTCAAAGTAAACTGTTTTCATTTATTCCACCGTAGTCCTAGCTTCGTAGACCTTCGTAGCACGCTCGTAGCAACTATTATTTATATTTTATTTTTCATTAAAATTTCTTTATGTCTCTAGACCTTCATGGAATTTATAGCTATGTGATTCTGACTTAGAATGAACCAAATTACTTCTCATGGGTGTTGGACGAAACGACTAAGGGATAAAGGTTTCTTATGCAGTGTTTTAGTGGTTCGAAAACCAGTCACCTGTCATTACTTGACACGTATTTCCATCTTGAGAACTTCAATATGTTAGAGAGTAAGTTTATGTATGTACGAGCGTTGACCCGAGACTTTGTCCGCACAAATTATATACCAGATTTTAAGTCAGATAATAAGCTATCAAACATAAAAAGTTGCATCAAAATCGGTTCAGTAGTTTTTGCGTGATACTCGTTCAAACAAACAAACACACAAACAAACAAACAGACAAGAAATGAAGTGAAATGTAATCAGGGACACCTAAAAACTATATCGTAACTTTTATTTTGTTAAGATCTTCAATGTACAGACAAACTTTCTGCTACAGTTTTATAATAGTATAGACTATCAGTTTAACAACAATGTGCACGACCTTGAAGGGCCGTTGGATAACTTCACTCGGTTGAGAAAGGAATGTAGACTTTAAGGCTACACCGAACCTATTCTGCTGCCGCTAATCTTAATTTTTTATTTTTTAACAATTAAACAACTTTTCCAAAATACAAGAATGTCACATTGTAGTCCTGAATGGCTTTCAATTTATCGATAAATTATAGCTCCTTACTTGGATGTTTTTAAGTCGAAAGTCAAAGCTCATTTCCTGGACCTCTGTACCTGATTTTTCCTCTCCCTCATTGCTAGTTTTTTCCCCTCTAAATCAGTCCTAGTAAATTAAGTGGTATTGTAGCATATATGATATATGTGTATATATATATATAATTATATATTATGTTTATAATAAGTATTTATGATAGCAAATATCAATTTATTTATTATGTAAATAAGAATTAAATGTTTATCTATTTATGTTAGGTATTTGTATCATTGTTTTTCTTTTAGTTTTTCTTTGTAACACCGACCCGTATTCTTAGTTGATATTTCCTCTACCCCAAGGTTGTCTGGAAGAAAGATAAGACCGCCTTATTTGTACCATAATTATTTTAGTGACCTGCTCTGTACTGTATTTATGTGTGTAGTGTAATAACTACAAACATTGTAAAAACAAATTCGCATTGACCTGATTGATAAATTGAAAATCAGCAATAATTACAATGTGACATTCTTGTTTTTGGAAATACGTATTGTTTAACAGAAATAAAAAAAATACGATTAGGGGCCGCCCTGGTGCAGCCTTAAGGTGGTTTCAGTCCATACAAACGTTTGACGCACAATACGCGTCGACGGAATTAATAAAAGTAATATTTTATATGTGGAAAAATAGTTTAGAAAATCTAGATGCCGCGTAACGAATAACATTTGCAATTTATAATATAATTACGAAGATATAAAGGTTTTAAAATTTTGTATGAAAAACTTCAAAGCTTTATATCTTCGTAATTATTTTATAAATTGCAAATGTTATTCCTTACGCGGCATCTAGATATTTCAATCTATTTTTCCATATATACAAAGTTATATATATTACTACCGTCTACGCGTATTGTGCGTCAACGTTTTGTATAAAATGGACCCCTCTGCAACCGCCTTAAGTAAAGGAAACAAACATTTGAATGACTCGAGTGAAGTTCGTGATATTGAGTGATGTCACATTTGTGAGCAAGGTCATGCACATTGTTATTTTAAACTGATAGTATAGAATTTTATGCTAAAACGAAACCCAGCTTAGTCACATGTTGTATACAGGGTGTTAGGGTAAACAGTTTCACTACTATAAGGGGTGATTGTACCCATGATACTGAACAACTTTCCCAAAGAAACCTGTAATAGGAAATTCGCAAAAACAAATTTCGACTTTCCATACTAAATGCTATCAGCTGATCGAACGTTTGTATGAAAAGTCATTTTTTTTGCGAATTTGTTATATGTTTCTTAGGGAAAGTTTTTCTGTATCATGGGTACAATCACCCCTTAAAGTAATGCAACTGTTTACCCTAACAACCTGCATATAATACTAATCCTTAGTTATTCTCAGACCATTCCCAGTATATAAGGTCTATCAAAATTAGGTGAAACTACTTTAAGGGGATGATCAGATCATTAAACTGAACAACTTTCTCTAAGGGACCGATATTGAAATCGCAAAAAAAACATCTGCTGTTCCAGACAAACCTACTCGACCTAAATGTATGCGACAGCAGATTTTTTTTCGCTATTTCAATATTGGTCCCATGGAGAAAGTTGTTCAGTTTGATGGTATGATCATCCCCTTAAAATAGTTTCAGCTAATTTTGTTAGACCTTATATATCTTATGTCATTATATATTTTTTAATAAAACATCTAAACAACAATATTAAATATAGTGATTTGTTAACTCCCACAAAAATATATAAATTAAAATTACATTTTAAATCAATTATTTTTCCCACGCAAACACAAAATCAAAACTCAAAAACCGCCCCCTAATAGCAAACTATTTAAAAACCAACAAACAATGAACCACTGGTTAAATTGAAATAATGGAACGCACGCCATCTTGGCCACGTGACCGCTAGAGCTAATCTGATGCAGTTTTAAACGGCGGATAGATTTGATTTGTGTTGACAGTTGCATTCTGATTCTGGGGCTTTGTTTGTGACTGATTAGCGGGACAGATGACGGGGCGAATTGTGACGGAACTAGTTAGGGTTACGATTGAAAATTAAGTAATGTCACATACATGCTCAGGAGTGCGATTTTTGAAACTCATTCTTTGAACTCAGGCTGTGACTACTTATATAGGGACTAGTTACGCGTGTAATTCTACTAACAAACATTTCTGCCACTTTTTGCGGGGGGCGAGGTAACATGGAATCCGCAACTTTAGATTTTATTCCGCGTAACTTTAGATTCTAATTTTGATTGTAAGAAATCATGAAAAGTAGTCTCGCATGAACCCCAAACGTTCTAAGTTCGAAATTATTGTTTCGCAATTATAGGCTGTCTCGTTGAGTGATAAGGTATAAATAAAGTCACATTAGGGCGCACGAGCGCCAACAACGAAGGAATCAGAGGCAGTCGCCGTAGCCGAAATCGGCTAGGAGTAGCATCATCATCATCAAGGTATAAAATTGAATGTAAATGTACATGATTAATTGTTCTTATACCGTGGCAGAGGGGAAATGCTACCGCAAGCAGTGGCGGATTTACAAATTTTCAAGGTATAGGCTAAATAGTTTTTGCCGCCCTTGCCTCAACAATTGTCATATGATACATAATTTTTTAGAGGGGCATATTTTTTGCAATTTCTCTCTTTTCACTCATAAAAATTGTGGGCAAAGGGTGCAGAGGCGAGAGGCCGATTACTGGTTGAGGGGCGGCGAACTAGCTGTTTTACTCTAGAATATGGAAGTTTGCTACTCTCGGAATGTGCAATGACAAGTGAGAGAGAAAAGTCATTGACAAAATTTGTTGCAGACTTCTATCTGTAAGACATCAGAAAACCGTCATAGAAAAATCTTTTTGATTTCTATGAGGTAAAAAAAAAAAATTCTTTCCCCAAATTTGCCGCCCCCAAAATCTGCCGCCCTAGGCTCGAGCCTACTCAGCCTGCTGGTAAATCCGCCACTGACCGCAAGGCTAGTCCTTATAATAAATAGTCACAGAACTCAGCATTTGAAAATGTCGATATTACTTATTGAGGTACCTACTGGAGGCGTCACCCAGACACAATTTTTTGTAACACTCGTTTGAGCTGATGGGCTCTAACTTACTTAGCATGTGCCGGGCGCGTACTGTACCGCGACGCCCCAGTGCGCGCCCCGCACTGCTGATCGTGGTGCACATATTTTGTTCGCGTTGACTATACATACATAATTATTCAATGATATTACTATGAAGATATGCATCTTTCTACTGCTGATTTGGCATTTAAAATCATACTCCAGGAGTGCTATTTTTGAAAGCCAAATCAATAGTAGAAAGATGCGTATTTCCATATATTTTCAACTGCTGAGTTCAACGTATGAGATTCAAAAATCGCACTCCAGGACTATTATAGCCACTGAAAGGGTTCTGATAAATAACCTAAACATGAACATTTAAATTGATTTTTCATTTCCGCGTTTGAAATCTTATAAAGTAATTATTATACTTTCTTTGATATTCGTTTAAATAACAGAATTGTAAATATAAACTAAATAATTATCTAAACTAATTATAATATAGAAGAAGAACTTATAACTAATGAATGAAATATTTATAGGCGACTAAGGTTAAAAAGAAAAAAAAATAAGAAAGAAAGAAAAGATGATAGATGAACCTATGCTATTCCAGGAGCCCGCCACTATTGGTTTCCGGTCTAAAGGAGCCTAAAATACTGGCGGCGTTACCGCGTTGTATTGCCAGTGCTATGCGTTGGACCAGAAACGAGCCGGAGCGGGGGTCGCAGCCCCTGTCCCGGAGCCGTCGGCTCCATTCTTTAACGAAGCCCTTTGCCTCTTCACACCAGGGGCCGGCTGTCTCCACGGCGAATGGGACAAATATGTAGTCCACTTCCAAGCAGGAGTATGTGGAGTGCTTCAGGTGCGCCGCGTGTTCGGCAGCTGATCCGGCTACCTGCGTGGTACTGGGAAGGTATGTTGGTATGAATGAGAAAGAATGAGTCTTTTAAAAAGAAAGGAATGAAAGTGAATGAAAGTAAGACAATAGTTATGGTGCTAGAGAGAGATGATGATGACGAAAGTTCTGCATGCAGTATTATGATATGTGATGTAAAATTGAAACAGGTTAATTTGACGACCTGGTTGGTGTAATGGTTACCACGCCGGGCTGCCAAACCAGGGTCCTGGGTTCGAATCTCGGTTCGGCCATGGATGTTTATAAGTTTGTGTCGTTGTTGTTTGGTGTCCGTAATAAAAAGCCATATAGTGCCTGCTTGGGATCATTATAATGTACATGCCTATGAGCGTCATTTATTATTTTAACAGAGGCGACCATTCACAACACTGGACAATGAAGTCCAGCGAGCCCGGGGGATGACTCTAATCTGTCTTAGAACCCGCAATAAATTAATCAAAGAAGATAGGAGGAGTAGGAAAAAGAAATATCTGACATCCCTCCGTTGCAAACGGGAGACAGCAATAAGAAAGAAAAACATGGCTATCAGAGAATTAATTTGTCATTTCTCTGCTTATTTTTTCGACCTTGTCTCCATGGTGAAAGTTGTTCAATTTGATTTTTTAATGCGCCCCTTTAAATTTTGCTACGGTATTTTGTTACACAATTGGTTGTATTGGTCGACCCAAGAAAAGATAACAAACTTACAAACAAACAGACATAGTTACATAACATTAGTGTGATTCTGTTTCCGCCTACATTACTAGGGACACGAAAAAAGTATCAATACTTTGTGGTATCGAGTACGTTTCCGTTCGATACCGATACTTTTGTACTCGATACTTTTTATTTGATACTTTTACTCGATGAGTACTTTTCGACAGGTATAGTATTGAATAAATCTTAAAAATTACCGACTTAAAACTTGGCCTTACGGTTACGGCTCATGTTTATGGCAACGCCATGTAGTTCAATCGTGCTGAAACTTCGAAAACATTACCTACCTATTCTACATGAAGTTCGAATCGAAATCGTTCGTTCCGAACGAGTGAATGACTGGTCCACTATTGGTACGGACTAGTATTTATTCTGTGGTACGGAGGAGGACTGGGAACTTTAATGTGTGCCTAAAGTAATAAAATAAATAATCAAATAATTTAATATTTTTTTAAACTTTTTAATTTGTGAATTTATTTTTTTATTATTGTATATACCATTTGTTTTTTTAAGTTGCTAATCTGACGTTACTTACCTTCTGACTGGCATTGACTGACGTCCTGCCTGCCGACCCTACCGTATGCGCATTAGGCCCTAAGCCCTAAGAAAAGTACTCGATACTTGAAGTATCGATTACGATTCTTTTTTTTCGATACTACTCATGAGTACAGTATCGATACTTTCAATTTGATACCGTGTCCCTATACATTACCCACAGATACCCTAGATCTTGTCTGAACCTAGGTCCCCAATCTCAGTTCAATTAGCGCACAATAGGCCCGCAGATGTCAAAGTGTCTAGAGCGAGTCAATGAGGATGCGATGACGTGTGACACGATGACCGCTCGCCACTGGAGGACGCGCTTTGTGGCCGCTACGTCGAGTTGACGTCGAGATTAGTGACGTCACGCTTTGGTAGCGCTGACGTCAGACGGGCTGATTGTACCATAGACTAATATAGCGTAATAGACTTTATATTTAATCACGAAAAAGGTAACCGATTGCCGTTTTGAAATTGTTGTAAGGTACGACATTACTTTATACATTTAGACCGCAAACTATAACGGTGAACTTGGACTCAACAACTTTCTCTATGGAGCCTACCTCAGGAAACGCGAAAAAAAAAACAGCTGTTTCGTACAAAACTGCTGTACCTACCCGACTCAAATGTGTGAGACAGCTCATTTTTTTCGCGTCTCCTGAGGTAGGCTCCATAGTGAAAGTTGTTCAGTTTGATGGTCTGAGTTCACAGTTTCAGGTTGCGGAAGGCTGTCCCTTACACTTTGTATAAAAACCAGTGTCATAATTTTCTATAAATTTTTTTTTTATTGGTTTTACGGACGGTTGGGACTTGGGAGTTGGACCTTCGAGACTTCGGTTTCTATATCAGTAATATCGTACCTTACAACAATTTCAAAACGACAATCGGTAACATAGTCCAGGAGCTATAGTACTAAATGTAAAATAAGTTCGAACGTCAGTTATGAATTATAAACAATAATAACTTTTTTTACGATGAAAGTATGGATTAGGTGTATTTTACTTTATATTCATCTATCTTTGTTATTACTACTGCCGAAATCGGTTAGGACCAATCATAATTATTATTATTTTATTATAATACTTTAATGTACACACTGACATTATAAGAAATACAGACAGTTTAGAAAACATGCACAAAGGGCGAGCTTATCTCTGAAGAGATACCTTCCAGCAGACCCGCAAAAGAGACGGTTTATAATTACAACGCAATATTATTGTGTACAAAAAAACAATAAATAAATCATCATCATCATCACTGTTGTATCTACAGGGTCCAACTTAATATGCTGACGATTATTTTAAGAGGATGATCAGACCATCATCCTGAACAACTTTCTCTATGGGACCAACAACGAAATCGCGAAAAAAATCGGCCGTCCCATACATTTTGGTCATGTTGGATTGCAGTTTTACATGGAACAGGAACCGTTGATATTTTATTCGCTTGACCTTGGCTTGGTTCCATAGAGAAAATTTTTCAGTTTGATAAAAGAAAAGAGGATGGAACTTTAGGGGAGCCGAGCAAGAAATACATACCTACAATCGGCGCGCGCTATTTCTCGCGTCCCGAACTGTCGACGCTTTCTTGTTTCTGTAGTAGTATCATTGTATGAAGTGCTGGGGGTACACCTTTAGGTCCGCCACATACATACGGAATAAACCTGATTCGGAATTAGATTCCGTATGGAGTGTTGCCGCTTTCAGAGAATTTTTCACTAGATCTAGTGATTTTCCAATGTCTTAAGTGGCATATTTTAAAGTCATTTTTGAGCGTAGGCGTTGATGGAACGATACCGTATCGTGACGGTGCAGTTGCGACGTCGTTGCGGCAAAGTTGCGAAATCGCCTACGCTTAAAAACCGCTTGTGTGATAATGGTTCATGCCATTTTGTATGCAGATTATATGTAATGTTAAAACTATCGATAGTTACATTAATATTGGAATACAATTTACAAACCATCATCGTAACATTCTTAACGTCATGACCTCATCACATGATAGTAATTAACATGTATAGAATGTTTTGTTTTAATAAATACCTAAAAATGCAATTATTGTCATTCATTTGGCATTTCATACATTTTTATTTAAGGCATTTTTTAAACAGCACTAGTATTTTTTGTAACCATAGTTGACAATACTGAATCCTGAATCACGATTCCGGATCGCAATTCCGTCTGTGTGCGGCGGACCTTAGCATAACGACGGTTTCAGAATAAAATGACGTGTCACGCTCTCTTGTTTTTTTTTATCAATATACATTGACTTACCAACTACTGGACGTAGGATCCGTGAACAAAAGTGTCCGAACCAAAAGAGCACCAAAAAGTAAAAAGAGAACCATAGTCTTCGTTTGATCGGCCAACCAGGCGCACGCGCGACGCGCACCCTGCCCCGTTGGGGGAGTGGGATGGAAATTTCAATGTTTCAGTTGGTTTATATTTACTACACGTACTTAGGTTACTTAGGACACTTTTTTCGATAATTTTGTACTGACGTAGAATACTATTGACGCCGGGTAGACCCGTCCATAGTATTCTACGTCAATGTCAATATTCCAGAAAACAATAAAAATGCAATTATTGAATTAATGACTTGATTTATTGAGCACGTTTATTATTGTTTCATTACATATATATTTACTATACAATACAATACAATAATTGTCTCTAAGTTAAATGATTATTCACTTACAGCTACGAGTAGAAGATATTTACAAAATTATTTATTTTATTTATTATTTATTTAGTAATTATGTAAGCTATTGAACACTAAGATATTTACGAGTATTATATCCAGAAATAACTACATCAAACATGAAATATTAAATTTCTATAAAATACATTTTAATATTTTTTACAATTAAATTTAAAGAAAAAAAAAACATTTTGTAACGGGCTCTTGTGCATTAAGGTGGTTTCAGTCCATACAAACGTTTGACGCACAACACGCGTAAACGGAATTAATAAAAGTAATATTTTATATATGGAATAATAGTTTAAAAAATCTAGCTGCCGCGTAACAAATAACATTTGCAATTTATAATATTATTACTTTTAAAATTTTGTATTAAAAGTTTCAAAGCTTTATATCTTCGTAATTATTTTATAAATTGCAAATGTTATTTGTGACGCGGCATCTAGATTTTTTAAACTATTTTTCCATATATACAAAGTTACTTATATTAATACCGTCTACGCGTATTGTGCGTCAATGTTTTGTATAAAATTGACCCCTCTGCAACCGCCTTAACATAGCACTGCAGTCGTGCTGCTTAACAATAGTGAAATTATCGATTGTCAATTTTTTTTAGGTCAAAAATCAGTTACAATTTTTAACACTTGTGTAAATGTAGACCACGTAACTCTCAAAGAATACAATTGAAATCAAACTAATTTCATGTTTTCACTTCTTGCTAGACTTGACTTAGGGGAATTTATAAGCAACATTCGACATTTTGAAAGAGACATTCACATACTTGACAACATTTGGAACAATAATTGATAACAAAACCATAATATATATTTTTCAGTTATATTTAAATTCTTAAAATGTTGGTATGTAAATTAAAATATGAAGACATTATGGTAGGTTTTCATGGACTCGAAATCTACATGAATATTTTCGAACCAGCTTTCGTAACAACTTTTTTCCATGAAATCTTTTAGTAGTTAACTAATCATTTAGTTAACATAATAATTTTTCGTTTGTCGTTTTTTTTTTATTCATAATGGGTTTGCGCTTGGCTTCAGCTCGTGAAAAGTGTAGATGAAGCCGAGGATGTAGTGCGCTCGCCCACAAAAAGCCTATTAACTCTTCTTTTAAAACAGACGCAGGGAGAGAGTTCCAAACCTTACCGATTCTCATTATAAAAGAGGATGCGAACCTTTTTGTGCGGATTTTTGGAATATCGGCTACGTATGGATGCAGTCTCGCACTACGTCTTGTCGTAGGTTGGTGGAAGGGGGATGATGGAATCATGTCATGTAGCTCCTGGGCACATTCACCGAAGTATGGCCGATAAAACACCGACAGATTGATAATTGAGGGGAATCGTGAGAGGGTCGATTGGTAAATTGAGAATTCATATTTCACCAGAAATGCCCAAACTATAATATGTCCAAAATGACAGATAGTGAGCCCGTTGCTATCTTATAAATGTGCAATTTTCATGGATAATTAAATACTTTACGTACGTTTGTTTTAAATTCTAAAACTATATTTATCTATCTATATGTTACTTTATTTACATAAGCGTTCAACGCTCTACTTTTCTTCCTATTACCTATATACAGGGTGTAATATAAAATGGGACAGTCACTTAAAGTGGCGCTTCAGACCATCAAACTGAACAACTTTACTATGGGACCAAAACTGAAATCGCGAAAAAAAAATCGATTTTTTTTTCGCGATTTCAATATTGGTCCCATAGAGAAAGTTGTTCAGTTTGATGATCAGAAGCACCCCTTTAAGTACCTAACTGTCCAATTTTATGTTACACTCTGTATAAGGTCTAAAAAAACTAGGTGAAACTATTTTAAGAGGATGATCAAACTGAACAACTTTCTGCAATATTGAAATCGCGAAAAAACAACTGCTGTCCCATACATTTAGGTCGAGTAGGTTTGTATGGAACAGATGATTTTACGCGATTTCGATATTGGTCTCAAAGAGAAAGTTGTTCAGTTTGATGGTCTGACCATCCCCTTAAAATAGTTTCAGCTAATTTTGTTAGTCCTTATATAATTATAATGTTTACATACCAAGCGAGCAATGGGCTGAAAATATAATATTATCTCAAGCGGTTAGAGCTAATGAAAGCTAAAGAATGCTTGCTTGGTATGTACTCACATGACATTACAATCAGTATACCTACCAAAATTCAATCAAAAATCAAGTGAAGTTACATATTTTTTACTACTATTAAGAGTCCTAATTAATATTATACAATTTTTAAGTATGATTTGTTCGTATAAGTTTTTTTTCATACACGGCTACCTAGCACAGGATGGCATCAAACAGTTAATAACTCAAGATTAATTTCTTCAGTATAGCTAATAATAACCAATCATTCAATGTTTTTACGCAATCTGTATGTTAGACAATTCATACTTACATTAGACAAATAATATTTTAATTAACTCTCTTAATAGACACCTGGGGTAATTTAATCTATGGGGTAAATGCATAACAAATCTCAATCCAGTTTTCCTCTAACATATTCGCTACATTATGTCTTCTAGATGCATTAAAAAGCAGTTATAAGTTTAGCTAGATTAGCTTTTTCAGTAAGATGCAATTGCCCCATAGATGCAATGGCCCCAAATGACCCTAATATAAAATTGGTGGCAGAGCAGAAGTTTAGCTAGATTAGCTTTTACAGTAAGATGCAATTGTCCTATAGATGCAATGACTCCAGATGACCCCAACATAACATTGGGGGCAAAGCAGAAGTTTAGCTAGATTAGCTTTTTCAGTAAGATGCAATTGTCCTATAGATGCAATGACTCCAAATGACCCCAACATAACATTGGGGGCAAAGCAGAAGTTTAGCTAGATTAGCTTTTTCAGTAAGATGCAATTGCCCTATAGATGCAATGACCCCAAATGACCCTAACATAACATTGGGGGCAAATCAGAAGTTTAGCTAGATTAGCTTTTTCAGTAAGATGCAATTGCCTCTTAGATGCAATGACCCCAACATAACATTGGGGGCAAAGCAGAAGTTAAGCTAGATTAGCTTTTTCAGCTAGATACAATTGCCCCATAGATGCAATGACCCCAAATGACCTTAACATAACATTGGGGGTGTTATGGTTATCAAGCAACCATGAATTAAATCTCTACTCACATTGAAATAGAGTTAACTTCTCTAAAGCACCGTCCAATATTTCAGGTACCCCTAATCAGAAAATCCTTCATTATTAGTATTGTCTGATGCTGGAGAGGTCCCAGGCGATGGAACCTGCAGCTGTCTCCCATACATTAGTTCCGACGGCGGCATAAAACTGGACAAGTATTCCGGAGGCGGTCTAATCACTGTCGGCAAATACCCAGTACCGCTATAAGGTGGTGTCAAGAATCTTCTAGAAGGAGAAAACTTGAAGCTTTGGTTAGTTATAGGTGAGAAAGCTGATTTGGATTGGTAATTCTGCATGTAGGGAGGAGATCCTTGAGTCATATTGTATGGATTATTAGAATTGTCTGGTCCATTTATCATCATATCCATGGCAGCGACGACGTCTCCTTTACACCGATTAAGGGTGCCTTCAATCTCATGACGAGAACGTCTTGGAAAGACTTTCATTAGGACATCGACAGGAGATTTCTGGAATGGAGTGGAATCTTCTGGAGCTTCTGGCTCTTTCCGATCTCGTCTGAACATTTTATATTTAAACTCTGGATTCTCCCACTTGTCTTCTTCTTCCTTCTTGACTGGAACTTCTTCTTGTCTCGGTTCCTTCAGTGAAAGGTTCTCTGGGGTGAGAGATGGTTCGGAATTGTCTTCTAACTCTTCTTCGACGTTGAGTTCGTGGTCTGAGGGTGAACGAGGGGGTGGGGTGTTTAGAGGAGGAGTAGGAGCGGGGGTTTTTGGTTCTGGTTGATCAGCTGGCGGTGACGGACTGGAGTGTACTTCTGTGATGCGTGCACGTTTTTGAACTGTTGACAAAAGAGAGAAGACTGGTTAGTTTTGTAGTACAGACAAGACATTCATTCCCATTGCATAAAATAATTATCATAGCCGATTTTGACTAAACGACGGCTGTATTTAAAAAAAATTGGGTACGCACGCTAGGTACGTGGGATATAGTTAAATAGTCGGAAACGCATAATATACGAACGATATAGATAAGTAGTCAGGTACGCACACGGTATGCAGGATATAGTTAAGTAGCCAGGTAAGCACGAAAGCTCCCGAGTGCGCTGTATCAAACGAAGATCCATCCTTTTTTCAATATTAACCAATTATGGTCAATTCAATTCTTTCAGTACGACCTAGAAACCAATTTCTGTACTTATCTTGCCAGATTTCCTAAAAAATATATTATAGTGTCAATGCTAGGATTAATTTAAAATTTATATGGAAAATTTTAAGCCACAATTACTTTCAAACTATATATTTTAACGGAAACGTGACAAGGTACCTACAGAGATATTGGTTTATATTCTCTTAAGCAGTCGGGTACTTATATGGTACGCAGGATATTATTAAGCAGTCTGGTACGCACAAGTTCCGCAGTATATATGGTCCTTAATATGCTGACACTTTTTTAAGGGAATGATCAGACCGTCAAACTGAACAATTTTCTCTATGACACCACCATCGAAATCGCGAAAAAAAATCTGCTTTTCCATACAAAACTGCAAACCTACTCGAGCCAAATATGACAGCTAATTTTTTTTCGCGATTTCAATGTTGGTCCCATAGAGAAAGTTGTTCAATTTGATAGTTTGATCATCCCCTTAAAAAAGTTTCAGCATATTAAGAAGGAACCTGTAGTTATGATATGATACATTTTAGAGCACGTTGAATGGAAAATAAATGATATTTTTTATAAGCACGTTTTTTTACTGGTCACGAATGCCCGGTTGCGCACGTTTTCCTCTAAGTAACTTTTCATATTCTCAGAAAAAACAAACCAAGACTAACAATGTAACCAAAAAAACTTAGTTTAAACACATAACCTGCCCGAATACACTAATAAAGCAGTACTGACGCTTTTTTTTACTGGGAAGATAAATCTAAAACATTTTATGCAGTCAACTGTCCACTATTTTTATTTAAGTTGTATAGTCTAGGAAAAATACTGTTTGAGATTGCATTAAATACACTTTAGTAAATGGTGGATGAACTCATATAACTATTAGTTTATAACACTTTTGTCCAGATTTCGTGGCTATATAGGGTGAGGACCCTGAGAATAACCCTTAAAATCGATATAAGTGAACAAAGGGAAAGCTTTTTTCTAAAGATATTTCTTCCAGCATACCAGCAAAATAAACAGTTAATTATCACAAAGCAAATTTATTGTGTACAAACATACAGTACCTAAATAATTAAGTTTTGAGGTTATAATTTTTGTATACTTACAAAATATTAAATATCTACTCAAATTTACGATATTATTGTTATAAGTAAAACGTATTGAACGAAACCGTCCTGTAAAAAATCACCAGTTTTCAATTTTTTTTTTTTTCATACCTAAATTTAATGTTTTGTAAATGTCTTACTTATTCCATAATACACAATACAAAATCGGGGATTATTGAGAATTTATGTTTTTCGTGTATGTATCTACTAATATTTTAAACTATCACCTTAAGTGCAATTAATGCAACCTACTCCATACAAAAATCCGTAGATTTCCCCGACTAGTACCGTATCAAATATGTAGGTGTACGGTTTTTAGTATTCATTACTGGGATAGTCCTTGCAGCGTGCCCGAGCGTGCTGCATCCAAATAAAGTTAAATCCTATTTTCAATTAAGGTCAATGCTTTTTTTGAACATGGTCTAGATACTAATCTCGGTGCCTATGGTTTTTGATTTGTCAGATTTTCATTAAAATATACAGTCCAAACCTTTGAGCCCCTAGAATTTTAGGGTGAAGCCAAACGAGCGTAATTTTGTGAGTTGTGAGTCGCGTATTTTGAGTCCGTTTCATATAAAATCCAGAAATGCATTGTCTATGACTTCAGCCTTACAAACACACAATTCACAAAATTACGCTCGTTTGGCTTCACCCTTAAAACTATACATTTTAATAAAAATCAGACGGACTGTGGGCACAAAGGTTTTAAAATCTGGTTTTAAAATTTTATTGGTTACTAGCGTTAACCCGCGACTTCGTTCGCACAAATTATATATCAGATGTAAGTCAGATCATAAGCTATCAAACAAAAACAAGTTTCATCAAAATCGGTTCAGTAGTTCACCAGACAAGAAACATCAACAGACAGACAAAAAATCCAAAAATTGGTGATATGGAATCAGGGACACCTGAACACCATACCGTACCGTACTTTTTTTTTGTTAATTATCTTCAATGTACAGACACACTTTCTGTTACAGTTTTATAATAGTTTAGACATAGATTATTCAAACTAAATGGAACTTTGTTTATATAGAGCGCGCTATAGAAAATATCCTCTTCAATTGTTGCTCTTAGAACCTTGCTACAACTGCAAGTTCTTGTAGTTATAGCAAAGACTTTCACCGCCCTAGAAATAAATTCCGTTTCTGTGAGTAAAAGTATATATGAAATTATCGCTACTGCTTGTTTAATGTACGGAAACCTTGCATACATAAAAATAAAACAACAACACTTAAAAAACCTTTTTGTTAAAACGTTCCTTTGAAACATTTTCTTTTTAAAAAAACTCAAAGAAATGTCAAAAGTACATCCAAAGTTCATTTAGTGGGCACACTGGGCTCTCGAGAAATAAAAATAGTACATTCGCGCTCACAAGTGCTGACAAAGGTTGGAAACAAAAGGTACAGTCGAAGGGAAAAGGGCGAAGGTTAAAAATGTGGTTTAATGTTTTTGACTTTGAATGCGAAAGAACACTTGTATTTAGGAAAACACATTTTTTCTTGTTTACAAGAACAAGATACGGTATTTGTAAACAGACGATGATGATGATGATGTTAAGACAGATCTAGGATTCTGAATCTATGGGTAAGCTAAAAAATGGTAATTTGGTTAATTAATAATAATTTTTCGCTTGCACAAAAATACGTTTAGATAAAATTGTTAATATGTTTCAATATTATGCATTTTTTTCGTTGTAGATACCCAAATACTTGGGTTTCAAACTAAAACTCAATGTAATTATATTAAGTTTGAGTTTGAAATTCAAGCACAACAGAACTATCTCACATTTGAATATTATTATTTAAACTACCTTATGCGACTTCGTCTACGTGAAATTAAGATATAGAAAAATACTTTTTTAGGCACCCCTACATGCTCCGTAGAACGTATACAGGGTCCTTCTTAATATGCTGACACTTTTTTAAGGGGAAAAGTTGTTCAATTTGACGGTCATATCATCCCCTTAAAAAAGTGTCAGCATATTAAGGTGGTTTCAGTCCATACAAAGGTTTGCGCACAATACGCGTAGACGGAATTAATAAAAGTAATATTGTATATATGGAAAAATAGTTTAGAAAATCTAGTTGCCGCGTCACAAATAACATTTGCAATTTATAGTATAATTACGAAGACATAAAGCTTTTAAAATGTTGTATGAAAAATTTGAAAGCTTTATATGTTCGTAATTATTTTATAAATTCCAAATATTATCTAGATTTTCTAAACTATTTTTCCATATATACAAAGTTACTTATATTAATTCCGTCTACGCGTATTGTGCGTCAAAGTTTTGTATAAAATTGACCCCTCTGCAACCACCTTAAAAAGGACCCTGTATATTCAAAATGTCACGTCTCATTCAATCAATTTCATTTTCAGCGGTTTAGGCTGTAGTTGCAGCTGTGAGTCAATCCAGCACGGAACTGTTTAATAAGTACCTATAGCTTTAAATAAGTGTTATATAAACGTCATATAACAGTAATTCAAGTACCGTACACCGTACAGTCTCGCTCAACTCATTGTTATAGCAATTAGGAAGCAAGTTGTTTGCACTGGTGTGTGCGAATTTAATGGTCTATGTTTGTATTGTTTATTTCAAGGGGGTGCGGAGGGGGGGGGGGGGGTTATCGGTTTCGTATGGGAGAGACGCGGTTTCGATTTTTTTCGGAAGACTTGGTTTTGTAGGTTTTAGCATTTTTTTCGTGACTTGGGGTTGTATATTTATATGGTTTCGTAGCCTTATGGCGAAAATGGAACGTCTGTTTGTACGTGTGGTGTACTATACAATGTGTAAAATTAAATGCTTTACATGTTTTAGACGACGAAAATCTGCTGTTACATAAAAACACATGGGTCCGAGTAGCCATGGACGTTTTCTATCACAAAAAAAATAGCTTTTTCAATGTTGGCTCCATGGTGAACGTTGTTCAGTTTGATAGTCTGAAGTACCAAGTTTAATATTAAATATTAAACTTGGTACTTCATAATATAACTTGGTACATACATTTCATCGTATTTAATGTTACACCCTGTGTAGATGAAATTTGGAAGGTACGAGTAGATTTGTATGTACACACGGCGACACATCAAGCTATACAAAACCAACATAAGCTGGCCGCGCGATGCTATACGTTACTCGACGTACGCGCGGTCAGCTTATGTTGGTTTTGTATAGCTTGATGTGTCGCCGTGTGTACGAGCACCGTAACTGGCATAATACTTAGGTTTATTCGTTGAATAAGACTAATACTTACTGTTTAAGTTAAAATAAAAAAATATGACCTTTTTTAATTTTAACAATTTTGTATTAATGTGTTGTCAATTGTAAAATTGTAATTATGACTCTAAGGCCCGATTCGACCAAACGCGAGTAAATTTTATTCTTGCATTAAGTAGCGGGAGCACTCAACCAGCTAGGACTGACAAACTCTGTCACCCTAGGCTGGGTGCCCGGACACTGCGGTATTGATGGCAATGAGGCTGCTGACGAGCTGGCACGAAGAGGGGCGGAAGAGGACGCAATAGGCCCCGAGCCTTATTGCGGCATCTCTCGCAACACCTCTAGACGTGTGCTAAAAGAATGGGCCGTGAACCAAAGCCGCAGGCTCTGGTCGGATACACCAGGACTGAGGCATGCGAAAGAACTTGTGACCGGCTTTTCAAACAGACATACCTCGGATGCCATCAATTCAAACCGCAACGACTTAAGGCTCTTAGTACGAGCCTTAACAGGACACTGCAAGTTAAACAAACACCTACACAGAATGGGGCTTGAAGATTCACCCACTTGCAGATTCTGCTGTGAAGCAGAGGAAACGCCCATACACCTCCTCTGCGAATGCGAAGTGCTCATTCACAGCAGAAGTCGCCATCTAGGTGGATACATAATAACACCTACTGACATTAGGGACCTTCCCTCCAAAAGCATAACACGGTTCATGAAATCCGTGGGCCTAGGAAATGACCTTTAGGTCTAGGGTGACAGCTACAATAGATCTATCCAGGTCGCAGTAGCTTTTGGTCATCGACCAAGCCCTTATAACCAAATAATAATAAGTAGCCGGTTACTCTAGAGTAAACCGATTTTGCGTTTTACCAACCCTAATCTATGAATAAGTTGAGAGTAAATTTTACACGTCCAATTTTGACGGTGTAAAGCTTATACCAAGACTAATGAAATGTCAATGTCACATAATTAAAAAAAAATTAAAGAAGAAAGAAACCCAACAAATTAAAACCGTATAACCTCACAATGCAATAAGTACGGATACAACGACCTCTTTCTTTATGTGGATTATACATTCGTTCTTTTAGTATGGATTTAGTATGGTCGAAGACAAATTAAGTTATTTTGGAGTAAACACGAAGAGTTAAATTTTTCCTTGTATAGTTACTCTTCTATAAATCAAAGTTTGGTTGAATCCGGCCTAAATGAAAATTAGCAATCTAAATTTAATACCTAATGTTTAATATTTGCATGCTACATGTTAATGGCTAATTTAGGAGATCCTCTACCGTACTGACAACCTGTAATTTTTGTGTACCCTAATCAATAGAACATAAAGATTACTTTACTTTACTGAAAATGGTGTTGAAAACAAGAAAAAAATAGGGGTAAAAAATAACAAAATAATAAATATCTTGGACATTATCACACAAATTATCTAGTCACATTTAAAGTACCTGAACTTGTGTTGTGTGGGGTGGTACTACATTTCATACAATGTTACTTCTTTTTATCGTGTGGGCAGAGCCCTGTTGTCAGTGTTTTTTAGACCGCCTTACGGCCTCTGACGTGGTTTTTATGTAACGACTACCACCACCAGAGATAGTAGCCGGGACCAACGGCTTAACGTGCCATCCGAAGCACGGAATCATTTTTCTTGTCAAACAATCAGGTGATTCACCCTGCAATGTCCTAACCAACTGGGGAAAAACGCACAAAGTGACATTTCACTAGGTGTCCCCCGTGGGAATCGAACCCTCGACCTCCGTGTCGAGAGCCAATGCTTTTAACCATTAGACCACGGAGGCAGTTTAGACAATGTTACTGAGGGATAAACATGACCCTTTGCACATAAGCGTGCAGTTAGATATAATAATATCATCTTAATTATTATCTGTAGGAGGCTTTAAAAAAGAAATTAAAACTCAAAATGAGATCCAAAAAGGATTCTTGTACGCATAAATTGAATCAGTTCACTTAACACAAAGATCATAAAGATCACTTATAAAGCGTTCTTTGTAAACGCCCTCAAAGAAAAGAAAAAAAAAACATTCAAATGAACCACCATTTTTTTTTTAAGGACGACCACAAAGGTAAAGTACGCCCTCGCTCAAAAATACAAAACAAACAAACAAAATTTCATTAAAATAATACTCCATTTTGAATATAAAAACCAATACAAATACACTTTTCTTTTATGAATTAACAATACAAAAAGCTGGCCATTTTGAATCTCATTTTGTGTTGAAGCGAGACGTGAATATAAGTTTTTGAATGTGTGTAAAAAGGATGGATAGGGTATAGAATTTTTTTAATAGGATTGAATTAATAAAGACATCTGCTTGTAAATAATATTTAGTATAATATGTAATGTTGATGTTTTGTGTTCATTATTCGTATACTTTATTGTAATTGTGGGGTAGGTAAGTGATTTTATTTTATTTTGAGAGGGATATTATAATTTTGTTGGTTTGCTTGTCATTCAATATACATTTTGGCGGTGATATGATGGGTTATAGAGATAAATGTAGTGAGAGGACATTGCCCTGACCTTGAATAAGTTATATATCAAGATTGACAGTCGAAGCTACAAAAACGTAGAAAAAAATTGTAACCAGTATTGGCCTCTAAACCCTATGCATATACACGCACACAGACATAATTACTATGGCGCCTCACGCATACCAACCTAAGAAAGTTGGCCGCTTTTGTTTTATACGGTAGAAGCATGCGGCTCTTTCTAGACATATACTTTTTCTAAGGCCCTGACCACAAAAAAGGTATGGGTGATGAATATTTTCTCAACAAAACTAATTTGAATGAATGAACTTTGAAATTACTAATATATTAATTTTAAATATGATTTGTGTAACCATGCATCTTTTAAAACACATGTTTTCATACATCTATCTATACTATTATAAAACTGTAACAGGAAGTTTGTCTGTACATTGAAGATATTAACAAAAAAAAAGTTACGATATGGTTTTTAGGTGTCCCTGATTTCATTTCACCAATTTTTGGATTTTTTGTCTGTCTGTTTGTTTGTGTGTTTGTTTGTTTGTTTGTTTGAACGAGTATCACGCAAAAACTACTGAATCGATTTTAATGAAACTTTTTTTTGTTTGATAGCTTATGATCTGACTTAAAATCTGGTATATAATTTGTGCGGACGAAGTCGCGGGTTAACGCTCGTACTATTATAAAACTGTAACAGGAAGTTTGTCTGTACATTGAAGATATTAACAAAAAAAAAGTTACGATATGGTTTTTAGGTGTCCCTGATTCCATTTCACCAATTTTTGGATTTTTTGTCTGTCTGTTTGTTTGTTTGTTTGAACGAGTATCACGCAAAAACTACTGAACCGATTTTGATGAAACTTTTTTTGTTTGATAGCTAATGATCTGACTTAAAATCTAGTATATAATTTGTGCGGACGAAGTCACGGGTTAATGCTCGTAATTAATAAAATCATCGTAGTTTCTTATAATATAAGATGAAAATTATAAAATTTGTCCGACCAATTAAAAACATTAAAAATATGGACAAAGAAAACGAGACATTTTTTATAAAAAAAAATGTTTTTTACATAAACTTTTTACATTTAACTGCACATTAATTTAAAATCATAGTGCATTTAACGATAATAATAATCATTTTGTGGATTATATTTTTAGCATAATCTTCATCATCATCAGCCTTTCATCGTCTGTTGTTGAACAAAATAGTTCTTCATCCAATCAATATTCAGGTTATTAGGGTAAGCAGTAGCATTATTGTAAGGGGTGATTGCACCCATGATACTGAACAACTTTCCCTAAAAAGTAAAAACCTAGAGGTATTTCGCAAAAACAAAACTTTGGACTTTCCACGCAAAATGGAATCAACTGATCGAACATTTGTTTTTTTTTTTGCGAATTTCCCTTATGGTCTGGGAAAATGGTTCAGTATCATATGTACAATTACCCCTTAAAGTAATGCAACTGTCCAGTTGTCGACTCTGTATACGGGTGTGATTCCAGTTCATTAAAATATTACAATAATATATTGCGACATCATCGACCAATCTCCACCATTTATTTCAAGCTCTCTACCACTCTACAACGAATGCATTCACCAACAACGAATGTTTCGCAATGATTTACGCATCTGTTAATAACACTGGCCGGTCGTTTGGAACAAAACAAGCATTGTATTGCGTGCTATAGTGACGTCACGGGCCGATGTCGCCGCGCTCGTTATTGGCAACCAGCCTGGTAGTTGTGGATAGTAATGATTTACTGTTTTGTTGAAAATGGACTTTACTGTTTGGGAATTGAATGGTTTGTTGATTAAATGTATGCTAAGTTGTAGATTTTTTTGTTTTAATTTGATATTTTTCAATTAGGTACATAAAACATGCATAAAACTTAATTCCTTGTCTTTTCACTATAATTGTCCATAGGATGGAGGCTTTGACTATTTATTATAAGGACTAGCCTTGCGGTAGCATTTCCCCTCTGCCATGGTATAAGATTAATTGATCATGTGCATTTACATTCAATTTTATACCTTATTACTAAACGAGACAGCCTATAATTGTGAAACAATAATTTCGAACTTAGAACGTTTGGGGTTCACACGAGTATACTTTTCATGATTTTTAACGTTCAAAATTAGAATCTAAAGTTATGGGGAATAAAATTCAAAGTTGCGGATTCCATGTTACCTCGCCCCCCGCAAAAAGTGGCAGAAATGTTTGTTAGTAGAATTACACGCGTAACGCGCGTTGTATTCTAGTGGTACTTCCCTCGGAGTATATGTACACAACCAAACTTGTTTGTGTACAGGTGCCCTGGGGAGGTATCATTATCATACTAACAACAGAAAACAACACTTTTATTTTTAATGTCCTTTTGTCTCGTATTACCAATACCTACTTCTGTTTGTGTACATATGTAAAAGACAAATAAACGATATTTAATTTAATTTAATTTAACTAGTCCTCATATAAGGTCTAACAAAATTAGGTGAAACTATTTTAAGGGGATGATCAGACCATCAAACTAAACAACTTTCTCTATGGGACCAATATCGAAATCGCGAAAAAAAAAAATCAGCTGTTCCATACAAACCGACTCGACCTAAATGTATGGGACAGCAGTTTTTTTTTACGCGATTTCAATATTGGTCCCATAGAGAAAGTTGTTCAGTTTGATGGTCTGATCATCCCCTTTAAATAGTTTCACCTAATTTTGTTAGACTTTATATAACTAGTTAAAGGATGGAGGATAACTGTAAGTAGGTAGGTATTTTAGAGATTTTTTTAAGTACGTACTAACACTTTACTATACTAGAACAAGCAAAACAGCAATGCCTATTTGACTAAATTTATACCGAACCGAATTTTCAAATTTAATGTATGGAATGCCAGATTTTTTCGGCGCCGTCAGGGTTGCACCCACAAAAAAAGGTTAATTTTGATGTGTTGTCTAAGTTGAAATGGTTGCAGACAAATTCTCTGTTAACCCTTTAATAAGCAATAATGTTAAATTGAAACAAGCACAGTATGAAGTCGGCATCGGTAGACGCACGCACACGGCGCAGTCAGAGACAGAGCTCGTATAAATCTCCGGGACATTGTGTCCCGTGACGTCATCGTATTGTAGCACGAGAGTTATTGCTCGGGACACTATGACACTTCACCGTTCCCGACGCTGTTAACTTAACTGTTGTTATATGTTTGTGTATTTTGTGTATAATTGTTTTATAAACGGCTGGAAGCTCGAAAAGCTGTTTAACCACTTATATGGTCTCGGTCATCAAACATACCCCAAAAATTGTACCCCAATAATAGCTGTACAGTAGCTAAACAGCTACTAAACAGCTTAAGTGTTTTTCGGATCCTCGGCCAGAACTACATACTCGCGCCTTTTGGAGTGAAGACCATGGGTACATGGGTATCCCCATACAAAAGTGCGGATCGACGTTCTATGGGAGGATTGGGAGGTCTACAAAAAAAATGTTTTCACCTCTCCGGGCAGAAAACGTCAACATTCGTCCCGCTGCGCTAAGCGAAGTTGCCGCTTTCCACCTCCGTCGAAGAGGAAAATAGTGTACTAACCTCGGCCAGTAAATAAGAAAGCCTCAGATCCCATGTTTGTTGACCTCGGCTTCGTCTCGGCCAACAATTACACGAGATCTGAGACCTTTCTTACTTTCCTGCCCTCGGTATGTAATCTACTATTTCGGGTTTCATTATCTGAATACATTCGTAAAATTTGTATGGTAAATAAAATTTAGGGATATAATTATAGGGTACTTGGATAATATGCTGGCAGTTTTATATGGGATCAACCCCATATAAAACTGTCAGCATATTATCAAGGACCCTATAACTTGCCGTGTGGTGTCGGCTATGAATAGCATTATCCCATTTCCTCCCGTGGGTGTCGTAAAAGGCGACTAAGGGATCTACTGAAGGATGGGCAGCAGCATCCTCAGAGTACACACATTGATTCGATCCAACTGCGATCGCCAACCCGCCTGCCAAGCGTGGCGATTATGGCAAATCCCCCCCATTTTGGGGGAGGCTTATGTCCAGCAGTGGACGTTTAATGGCTGATATGATGATACAAATTTCAAGAAACAACTTTTTCTACGGGAACAACATTAAAATCGTGAAAATGAAATCAGATGTTCCATACGAAATATCATATAATACATATAAGAAAGTTGTTCAGTTTGATGAACTAATCCTACCCAGGACCAGAAATATGCTTAAGCTTAAATACGGTGAATCTTAGACTAGTAGAAATCATTTACAATGTCAAGCCGCATCTAAACTATTATAAAACTGTAACAGGAAGTTTGTCTGTACATTGAAGATATTAACAAAAAAAAAGTTACGATATGGTTTTTAGGTGTCCCTGATTCCATTTTACCAATTTTTGGTTTTTTTGTCTGTCTGTTTGTTTGTGTGTTTGTTTGTGTGTTTGTTTGTGTGTTTGTTTGTGTGTTTGTTTGTTTGAACAAGTATCACGCAAAAACTACTGAACCGATTTTGATAAAACTTTTTTTGTTTGATAGCTTATAATCTGACTTAAAGTCTGGTATATAATTTGTGCGGACAAAGTCGCGGGTTAACGCTCGTAATTTATAAATCTTCAGAAAACCTCCCTTTATTTTATTTTATTTATTTTTATTTTATTGTAAAACCAACAGCAGTATAATACAGTTTTAATACATACTTTTATCAAGATAGAGCTTTCAAAACCTTGTATTAATCTTAACAAACACAATTTTAAAGTAACTACCCCAAAAAGCACCCAACACAAAACAAAATAAAGGGAAAAACCTCTTAATTGCGATATAATAACTGAAACGGCCACCCTCAGTAATTAGCGAAAACTTCTCTTCAGAATGAACTGCTTTTATTTCTCTTTTTATTTTTAACTGGGCTGGTTACTAAAATGGACCGGCCAGTTAATTAACCAAATTGTTTAAAACAACTTTCCTTTGAGGTTATTTATTAACTTTTTTTAAAAAGTGTGGTTTAAATGGTTTTTCTCTATTCAACTTCGTTAGACATAAACTCGCGACCATAACCCGTTATGGGGTGGTGCAGGTACAATTACTACAACTTTAAGAGGCTATGTGAAAAAAATTGATTCTTCAAAGCGTCATATATCATGAAGTACTAACAGTAGGAGTATGATTTGCGGATATGTGTAATTTGAACATATAATTGAAGTTTTGATTAGAGCTAAAACACGATTAAAACACATATTCTCGATAGAAAAACAAGCCCAAGTAGCCTCCGTCTTTATCGATAAACGCTTGGAACTGCTAAACGGTGAATAATAGAAACACGAGACTTGATTTAAAAAAAAGAGATTGATATTTTACAAATTTTGATTAGAGCAGAATTGAACTTACATAAATAGTACAATCACAATTAAATAAAGTTTGTTTTACGCTTGCGTCGTTTCAGGCGCGCGCGCCACCCCATATCTTTCTCTCGCATCAGGCAGTAATATAAGCTATCACACGCCCATTGCGCTTCAATTATTTTTCGACATAGGCCCTTAATATGCTTAAAATGAACATGCATATGCTCATGACTTTATTCCCCGAGGTGGTACTCAGAGATATTCTGAAAACTCAGAACATCAACGCTTCAGTACTACTGAAACTCTATCCTGTGTGACGGGGAGTGAGCCCGTCACCACTTATAATAGACAGTGGGTACAATACATGCCTTGAAATTGAAGTATGCAGGTTTTCTCGTACACAAATTCCGAAAAACTCATTGGGACGAGTCTGTACGGACGGGGATCGAACCATCGCCTCCTGCTCAGCAGGCAAGGTTACTCGCCACTGTGGTTCAGTGGCGAGTACCTATACGGTCCTTCTTAATATGCTGACACTATTTCAAGGGGATGATCAGACCGTCAAACTGAACAACTTTCTCTATGGCACCAACATCGAAATCGTGAAAAACAATCAGCTCGTCTATACAAAACTGCAAATCTACTCGAGCCAAATGTAGGGGGACAAGTGATTTTTTGCCTCTGTGGTCTAATGGTTATGAGCTTTGGCTCTAGACACGGAGGTCGTGGGTTCGATTCCCACGGGAGGCACCTAGTGACATATCACTTTGTGCGTTTTTCCCCAGTTGGTTAGGTTCATTGCAGGCTGTATTGTCTGAAAAGAAAGATGATTCCGTGCTTCGGATGGCACGTTAAGCCATTGGTCCCAGCTACTATCTCTGGTGGTAGTAGCCGTTATATAAAAACCACGTCAGAGGCCGTAAGGCGGTCTGAAAAAACTCTGACACCAGGTCTCTGCCCGCACGAAAGAAAGAGTGATTTTTTTTCGTGATTTCGATGTTGGTCCCATAGAGAAAGTTAATCAGTTTTAAAGTCTGATCATCACCTTAAAAAAGTGTCAGCATATTACGAAAGACCCTGTATAATGCAACGCATTCCTATAAAAACCAGTTAAAAGACCCGCCGAAAATATGACTAAGAAAACAACGACATCTATTTAAATTTGAACATTTTTGAACCCAGAGTTTACCCAGACAAGGAGCAAAAATGAATTTAAAAACCCACTAGACTTGCGTACGACAAACACGGGCGGTCAAAAGCAAAGGAGAAACAAAAAATACAAAATGGCCGCTGGTGGCCGGTCCAGACCATTTTACTTTGTGTAGCTTTACGTAAAGGGCTATTTTTTTTAGTATTTAGGGCTAAGCAGGAATAAACTTTTAAACTTAGATTATTGTTTAGGCTTTTTTACATTTATTTTATATTTTTAAAGATTCTTTTCATGTTTACTTTAAATATTTTGACCTGTGACGTCGTCTGTTAATCGTATTTGAGAAAACATTCCAAGTTGCCAAGAATAAAAATAGTATGATAAATGATAATATTAATAAATTCGTTAGCTACGTTTGGTGACATATTTTATTGAATTTTTTTTGTTTAAAATCAGTTTTGGTTCGCAAAAATGGTGTTATTTTGCGTAACAAACTGTCATGAAAGTGAACAATATACAGTTCAGAAAAATATGATGGTCATAAACAGGAAAAGTGTTCCGTCATTTGTGGCGTGGCAAAGCGGTCGGTTCACCTCAGAAAAAAAATAATGGGGGCCAAGCCAACTCTTCTACGATGTTAACCTTACGTGTTGCCAGAGGCCCAGAGCCCTGCTAGTCTAAATTGCGAAAAAACACGGGTCAAATAGCCTAAATTCCCCCAATTATTCTTCCGAGTAGTAACCCTAATACGCTATGTATGACATATTAAATCTATGTAGCATACTATATTGAATTTAATAATTAGCCTAATTTTTATAAACCCATCATTTATTGAATAAGTTCAAAGGTCACGATCAAACCAAAAAAACAAACCCCCCACTCAGATTCACGTCACCATTATCAACCCCCATTCAAAATTGAATTACAATAGTCAAATTACTTTCCAAAAATTAATAAAACACCCCCACACGAATGCATCCCTCGAATCAGTGTTTCTCAAAGTGTTTGTTTCATTTTTGATCGCAAATTCTCGTTTGAGTGTCATTTTTTCCCCTGTTTTTTCTCAGGGCTCAAGCTATTTATACAGTTCAACGATTTAGCCGTGAAAATGTAACACACAGACGGAGACTCTTTCGTATTTATAATACTTATTAGTATAGACACTAGAATGTACGGAAAGATATAAAAAACTTGTAGAAGCAACTAAGGAATACGTTTTTTAACAGATTTTTAGTTGAAAAAAGCTACCTTACACTACCTGGTATGCTATATTATGTGTACTATCCTGATACCTTCCATAATTATGCTAAAAGAATAAAACTAACCTTGTTACAATTACTTTCATTGATTCATAGTTATTTATTTGCATTTATGTTACATAAGGGTGTTATATAATTACAGCTAAAAAAGTGTACAAGAACTAAATAAAACAGGTATCAAAAGTGCTTAAAAAGGCAGTTATAGCAAAGTTTCTAAACACCCTGAAAGAGGATAAGGTTGTGAGTTTATTGTGAAGAATTCGGAACCGTAAGGAGTCGCATGAGTGTTTAGATTTATTTCCGGGGTTCGTAGTTCAGAACAGTTTGAGAAACACTGACCTACACTAAATAACCCCTAGTTTCAACCCCGGTCGTGTTCGGGTCCATTTTGAAGTGATTAGCGATATAGCGGGTGGATCAGGGGATGCCCAGCAACTTTTGTTTGGGACACCTATTATTTAGTAAGGGTTGTTCCTAACTCGACTGGAATTTAATTACGAGTTTTTGATGTGACGACATAATATATCGAATAAGGTTATAACAATTTACAGTTTGAGCCACTTTTATCTCAAAGGGTTTGCAGTAGTGGAGCTTTGGTATTGGAAATGATCACAGATGTTAAACAACGTCTTTTCCAGTCAGCCTTTGGATGGGTGACCGACGGACCGTTTCAGTAGTGGTTTATCTTTAGCACAGAATACAAAAACTAAAGGGAGATGTGAAAAGGGGGCGGGGCCAGTGTCGTAGCAATATGCGCAAAAACGGAACACATTGCTCGCGACAGTAATGATTCAATATATTACGAGGCTGAAAGCCAGTCGAGATATTATGTATAAATAGTTTACAATTATTGCATAGTACTAAAGATTATTCGAACGCTGAGTTCTGATACCGCAATGGATAAAGAATTGAATTTTTTCATACAAATTTTTAAAAGCTTTATATTTTCGTAATTATATTATAAATTGCAAATGTTATTTGTGACGCGGCAACTAGATTTTCTAAGCTATTTTTCCATATATAAAAAATTGTGCGTCAAACTTTTGTATGGACTGAAACTACCTTAAGTATATACTATTATAATTTTTAATACTGTACTGAACGTATCCCGATTTCCCCATACTTGAGTATCGTACGAGGCAATTTAGAGATCATCATCATCATCATATCGTATGGCATTTTTCATCTTCCTGCTTGGATCCGGGGAAATCTAAATTTCAAGATCTAGGTCTTTTAGCCAGTTTTCCGCTGCCAGGGTTAATCTATGGAGTTCCTTAATTCCACCGGGGAAACAGCGCAAGGTGCACTCATTTACCACATGGGTGAGGGTTTGGTCAGGTGCCCCGCAGTCGCAATTAGCCAGCTAGCTACCTGTCATCTTGTGATAGAATATTCCATCTTAAAACCTTCACTATGGTCAAATCACAGATTACCCTCAATAGATATCGCATGATGAAAATTTTGTACAGGCCTCAAATACAAAGACTGTCACCAGTTTTAACATTCCGAATTTAGTTTCAAAATAATGATGATATTAAAATTATTTGGTAAGATTTACTAAAATATCGAAGAGAGAATAGGAATAACCCTTTCAATATCCGAATCAAAACTTAAATTAACTCTAATTCTCTTAATAATAAAGATCAAAATTGACTACCCATCAGCTTAACAATCCTGAAGTAATTTTCAACCGGCGGGTGGTAACAATAAAAGCGATTGTTAGAGAATCTATTATTATTATAAATCACTCGACTTGGAGTTTAAAAGTAATTGAATTAAGGTTGATTTTGAATTGGGGAGGTTAAGACAGGGTTGTACATTCGATTGAGGAATTAGTATTCTATTGATGCAATCATTCGGTGGCTTGTTGGTAGGGTTGGCACTACCTTTTGTTCTTATTTTAATGGCATTTGGGTACTTCTACAGCAATTTTTATTAGTTTACTAGCTGCGCCCGCGAGTATGTAGACTTCATTATTTCTTATATTATAACCGAGTGCCTAAGTTCTTCAGTGATCTTCTATCTTCAGGACGGCCCAGTAGCACAGTCTGTAGTGAACCTGCCTGCTGTGCCGAGGGTCGCGGGTTCGAATCCCGTAAGGGACAAATATTTATATGATGAATATGAATATTTGTACCCGAGTCATGGATGTTTGTACACATATAATTCTATATCGTTGTCTTATCATCATAATACGAGTCCAGGTACTTTAAATGTGACTAGATAATTTGTGTGACAATGTCCAAATATTTATTTATTTATTTAATAGATGGCTTCTAATAGCTCTTTAAATATATAAAAATTTAAAGCCTGACCAGAAAATATATAAAAAAACCTGGTTTGAGGGCGCTGCAATCGACTATAACCTTTAATGACTGTGTTCCCAGTTAAAAAATTAGTTTCAAAGGTTTTCCGCAACATGGCGAAGTGTTTTATATTCCTGGTCGGGTTTTAATTAAATAATTCTTATCCCTCTTCCCCCTTCTTCCTCTATTTCTTTCTTTCTTCTTTTTAGTTCTTTATTTTTATTTTTAGTGTTCCGAACCTCAAAAAGGATTAACGGAATCCTTATAAGATCACTCTCGTGTCCGTCCGTCCGTCAGTCCGTCACAGCCACTTTTCTCCGCAACCATGGAAACTAGCGACTTGCAATTTGGCATAGCGGTCAACCATGCTAAATTAAAACTTAAGGCAAGAATAAAAATTAAAAAAATAATTTTTTTACTAATTTTTATGGCCCAAAAACGGACAACTAAAAAAAAAAGTGTTTCAATCTTGCCAAGTGGGGTTTCATTTAAGTATGGTAAGTAGATTTTGTATTGGTAATTTGTTTTACTAAGTGATGCGTAGTCTAAACAGTAAAAACAGTAAAAGTAAACGGTAAAAAAAAAGAGAAAAGATACAAGATATGGCGCGCCCCAGGTCATAGTTTAGAATGCTTAGAATGGTTTAAGTTTAGGGTAAGTTTTATTTGTGCTTTTACTATTTTATTCCCTTAATAAATATACCTAACAGATATGGCGGTAATAATGTATTCTAATCACTGACAACCCTAGCCCCCTAACCATCAGAACGTACAAATTAAATAGACCGACTGTATTTAATATCAACTAGTGACATTGTCGTCGGATCACAAAGCTTAAAGGTTGTAAATTATTTACAAACATATTCGCGTCGCATTGTGTTGCCACGTTATTGCCTTCCGATCTACGCGAGGGATGTTTTTAATTTAATTTTCGTAGTATTTAAATAGGCCCATTTTGGCTCTCAAGTTCATGATTATGACTTTTTTTCATTTTGAATATTGAAAATATTATCTTCAAAAATTGTTTTGTGTAACTAGCGGCACCCGCGACAAGCTTTTAACTGAATGAACCGATTGCGATGAAATAAAGGATCATACATTTTTTATTGTTTCTAAATTTCCCAGAATCAGAATATCCAGATTTCACGAGCACCCAAAATCTACAAATAGATTGATAAGTAAGAAAGAAAGAAAGAAAATACTTTTATTTGCAAACACCACAAAACACACTGACATAATTATACATAAAAACTAAACTAACACACAATTTAAAAATTACATAATTAAGAGCAGTGTGTGCCGCAGCAGCAAACAAGGATACGACTCAGCATTATGCTGGACTCAACGAGCCCAGAGCTGATTTTCAGTCGCATATATTTCTAACTTCTAATTTTTCAATAATTTCTTTACACGCCTAGAACATCAAATGTATCTACGCAAGCCAGGGTTGATCATAAAAATCTGAGCAGTTTAGGAAAAAAGACCTTACTGCATTGTTATACATTTTTTAATTTTAAATAACAGCATAAGCATATGCTCACGACTATATTCCCCGAGGGGGCAGTCAGAGATAAATTCATGAGTCATTTTAATTAACACTGTAAAAAATTATTAAAAATAAGTTGTTCAGATATTTATGATAAAATACGCGTTCAGATATAATTGGTAACATCTACTATAAAGAATTTATTGCAAATTAGAACTGCTCAGAAATATTAAACACCTTGTATGCTACGATATATCTGATGGCGACTACTGTGTGTACACAATACTGTTGTGTATAGATGTGTGTAGAAGTGATAACTAATTAACAATTATGTCGAGTTGTCTGCGGCAGGCAGTGAGACCATTTGTGGCAGATTTCTGCCATTTTGGCAGATTTGGCTATCGAATTTTCACTTTGGCAGATGTTGTGGACGAATTACTAAAGTGTCAGGATTTGGCAGATTTGGGCATATTTAGGTACTCTTTATAATTTTTGGAGAAGAAATAGATAATTTGTTACGAAACACAAAGTACAGCTATAAAATCATTTTACAGATTAGGTAACTCCTGCTCCAAGGCAGTGTCTACAAGGAGGCGATGGAGTTTTTGTTTTAATTGTATTTCAAATATATAAATTATAAAAAAGACGCGATCAAAATTGACAAAAATTGATAGTATATTAAGCAAGGAGCGAGCGACTGGAGCCTGGCGCCTTGGGAGAGAACTATGTCCAGCAGTGAACGATGATAGGCTGATGATGATGAAGCAAATGTGAAGTGGATCTACAAAAAGGTTTCAAGTTACTTAAGGTAAACCCTGCACAAATTCTTTAAAATAAGTGTTTGGAGACCTTAAAACACATGTGGCATTTTTCTTTACGATGTTTGGCCACAAATTCTTTAAAATAAGTGTTTGGAGACCTTAAAACACATGTGGCATTTTTCTTTACGATGTTTGGCAGATTTTGGCAGATTTTTAGTTAGTGTGTGGCAGATTCTCTATTTTCCAGATGGTCACACTGGCGGCGGCCACTATCACTCTTCTATTGTTTAATAGGTACTATCTACTGCAAGTACATTGTAGGGGAAACACTATCACTATGTCTAGTGTTGTCTGTGGCTGACATAACCTCAGGCTTAAAAGTTCCAACAAAAAAAAAAAGAAAAAAAAATGGTTTACAACCTTTTCTTCTTCTTGTGGTGCCATCTCTTATCGGAGGTTGGCTATCAATAGGACTGTTCGGACCCTGGAGACTGCAGCCCTGAACAGTGAGGTTGTGTCTGTGTTCTATGACATTGATGAATTTTATAACTTTGTACCTAATGTTATTGGAATGTAACCGGACTGTAATATAAATAATATAATTATAAGTAGTTAAGGAGTGCATTTGACATGTAAAAATATTTTTATGAAACAAATGATTATTATTATGATTATTATGTGTCAACATCGGACAATACACACAGGTTTTTAAGCCAGGACGTCCTTCTTCTACCAGGCATTCGTCTTCCCAAAATTTCCCCTGCAGAATAATCTGGAGAACTTGGTATTTATTTACAACCTTTTGTTAACTTTAAATCACTGGTATTTGTCTATATTTGACTAAGGTTTAACATAGTTTTTTGACTAATAATACACAAGACGTAGCTCACCCAAAACTCCAGCTACCGAGCGTGCGGAGAGGAGAAGGAGATCATGGAACATATCCTTTGTGACTGCGATATCTTGGCAGCTAAACGCATGTGCTTTCTTGCAGATGGATATCCAAAGCTGGGAGATTACAGGTTTTTTCCCCTGAACGGCATTGCCTCATTTACCTCGATTTTGAAGGGTGGAAAATAAATCTTTAGAGGTCAACACAAAAGATCACATTGGGTTGAAGTGTTGCTGGCATACCAGCACCCATAATAAGATAAGAAGGAATAGTTTCGAATGCAAGCGAGACTTGCTCTTGCTATAACTTTACAACACAAACACAATCTTCTAAGTAAACTCATAAATAAAATATATACATATAAGTAAAAAAAAATTTTACTTGGCTTGGATTTTCATTCAAATTATTTGCAAAAATATTCATTGGGAGCATTTAGGATAATGGAATGCATAGAAACAATTTTCAGCATTTTTGTCTGTTTGTTTGTGCACGCATCGGTTAAAAACTACTGAACCGATTTGGATGGCGTTTGCATAAAATCATAGGACTTGGTTTGATTTAACATTTAGGCTTTTTTACATCGTAATCGGTTAATTCAATCAAAATTTATGAGTATTAGGTGTGACTCCTGCTAATGTTTTTAAACATAACTTCACTTTTTGTCATCTACCATCTTGTTTTTAAATTAAATTGTATGGGATGACGCCATTTTGTTCCATGTTTTTGTGTAATGTGTGCTGAAAAACATTAGCATGAGTCATAGCTTAAACTTTATATGTTTGAAAATATTTTTTGTTTAGAGTATTTTGTTTACATCTTAAGACATTCATACTGGAGTAGAGTACACAAACCCCTATTTCAATCATACCAATAATTTTCACAAGGAAGCCAAATATCTCGCAACTCGATACCTCGACTCGATCGAAAACAAACAATATGAGGCGAAAAAACACAAAAAAAATAAAAACATCGAGTGGTAGGTGTGTTCTGTACAAATTTAATAAAAAAGAAGAAGTTAAGAAGCCTTCGAACGAACGATATTGCGTTACTTGAGATAGAATTGAGGTACAGTCAGCGAGGAAAGTTTGTTGAGTTCGTTCAGGAAGAGGATGCAATCGATCTAACATCACATGATGATATATTTTTATGTAGTTCGTGATTCCGTCTCAGCTGCTGCATCATTTCAGTTTAATTGAAAAAGAAACGCCAAGAAAATTGTTTTGCATAAAATATTTTTAGTTTCCGTACCAAAATAGAACGGATCACATATGGTATCATCTCGGTATGTATCCGTCCGTCTGTCACACGTATTTATCTCATATACCTTTAGCATAGCATATCATATGCTCACGACTATATTCCCCAAGGGGGTAGTCAGAGATATTCTGTAACCTCAGAACATATACCTCATATACCTTTTAACATTTTAACATAGCAATGAACCTTAATTACATAAAATGATGTCGATTCTATTTTGGGAGGCAGTTTTGAAGAGCAATAGGGTTAAACAAAATGACAACCTAGGTTAAACTAAATTAAGTACTGGGTGATTTTCCAAAAACTACAATTTTCAGGGATGATCAACTTTTACTATGGGAGCAAATCTGAATTCCTAAGAAAATCTGCTGTTTCGTACATTAGTTCGAGTAGGCATTGCAGTCATAGTGTGGAATAGACATACATACATAGTGATTTCAGTCGTGTTCCCGTACTAAAAGTTATTCAGTTTGATGGTCTGAATTACCCTTGAAAATTTGGCAAATGTTTACAAAACCACCCAGTAATATTATATTTATAACAAAAATACAGTTGGTAAAATGACATAAATGTCCTGTTCAGTGTTCAATAATGTATTTTTATGTTTGGTGAAAGTTTATAAAGTATTTTTAATTTATTTATTTATTTTATTCAGTTGTAAATAAATTACAAGTAACACAAACTAATGCGGCGGACTGTACCGTTACGGAAGCGAGAGAACAAATCAGTCGTCGTGTATCAGTTTCACTCGCTAATAAAAAAAGGGAAAAATTTTGTTTGTATAGAGACTGGATGTGGCCGGGTACGGGGTGGAGTTTGAGCGCAGTTTTATATTATGAAGTTAAGTACGTTATAACGTATACTTATGACCATAATCCCCCTTGGGGTGGTTTGATATTTTGTTACAACTACCAACGAACTACAAATATTTCTATTGACTACAAGGTGCAATAAAACACCCTCGTCGTATTTAAAGGGATGGTTTAGATAATAAAACTCAATAATTTTCTCTATGGAGACAACTTCAAAAATCGTTACGTCCCCCCTCCCAGCAAAAAAATTGGTCGTATTATGCCCCCATTTATCGGACTATTTTGACTTATAAAAGTTATATTACGGTAAATTCATCATATACTGGTGCTTTATGGGTCTAATGTTCGACTATACGACACTTATATGACCAAATTGTTAGTTGGGCTCTATCTGCGACTAGGGGTGCTTTTTATACCATCGATACAAATATTTGTTTTTGGGATTTGAACCCGCGACCCTCGGCACGTCTCAGGCCGTCAATGGCACTTACTAAGCTCAAATCGAATTTGATATCTACTATTTTTCAAATACTCATAATTTATGAATTAATAAACCAATTGCAATTAAATAAACCTTAAAATAAAATTCTAACTAAGCCCTATGTTTAAGTGCAAATCTCATTTAAATCAGTCCAGTAATTTTAAGTAAGTGTCCAAAGAAAAAGACAAAAATAAAATCTTAATGCAACAAACAAACCCCCGCAATTAATTTTTTTGCAAATAAATTATCAATCAATCAATTATACTTTATTTGAAACCAAAAATCTAGAAATACAAAAGGCACAAAAACAGGCGTACTTATCACTGTAAATATACGCCAAAGTCGCCAAGTTTAGAATTTCAGCAAATATTATGTTATTATTTATTTGTAGTCTATTCCAGTATATCTACTTCAATACAAACATATCAAACACACTCCAGAACCCTCCGGCGTCTGTCGATTACTGAACCATTAACCTTTTACCAAATTGAACCCTAACTCGATGGCACTTCAACAAAATAGACAATTGAATTATTACATACCAAAATATACTTTAAATTCTGGACAATAACGTTCAATTTCAAATAACAAAAATAATCATAGGTTAGAAAGATTATACTTAGTAACTTGTATGTGAATAGAGTCGTATTGAAAAGGGATAGGGTGTAATTTTGAATGGTAAATGATTTGAATCTTTTTGCCCGCTTTAACATTGATTCGGAATCAGTTTACTTTTTTTTCTTTTCATTAAAAATCGGCGGTCAATAGTAAGTGCTGTTAAGAAAAAAAACTCAAGTATATTTTTCTTTCTTTTGTGCGAATGTAGATGTTCTTATAAAATCGAAGAAAAGTGAGTTGCGATGTTTTCAACAAGTTATTCAAATACTGTATTTTTTTGGAAAATACAAATTAGGGTAATTTCAATGGGTATAAAAATAATAACAAGACGGCGGGAACCCGATGGATGAGGGCAGCGCAGGACCGGTCGTTATGTCCAGCAGTGGACGTCCATCGGCTGAGATGATGATGATAAAAATAATCGGCCAAGGGTGAGTTCATCTCGAATTTCACTGACAGGAGACCTGTCGTTGCTTATACTAATTTCAAAATTAACTTAAGATTTGTATGCAAATCCTTCAACCAATGTAACTTAGAAATTGAATATATACAGGATGCTTCTTAATGTGCTGACGGTTTTTTCCCATCAAACTGAACAACTTTCTCTATGGGAACAAGGCATATACAAAGTGATATTTCTATTGGCGTAGACGCACTTAGAAATGGCAGAATGTATGGATTTGACATTGGCGATCGAAACATTTTGACGTTTGCTTTCGCCACCATACGTCTAGTCCATACATTTTATGTTTTCTAATGTCGTTAACGCTAATCGAAAGATACTTTGTCTAATAGGCCCAACATAGAAATCGCGAAAAAAAACAGCTTGCAGTTTAGTATGGAACAGCTGATTTTTTTTTCGCAATTTCGATTTTGTCCCCATAAAGAAAGTTGTTCAGTTTTATGGACTGATCAATGATCATCCATATTAAAAAGAAATTTATATCACTTATGCTCAGTTGCAAAAACGCTCATTAAAGTTAATCGTCCATTAAATCTCTTGCTGTCATTTTCTGTCTTGTTGACTTAGTTCAAGCTAGCAAGAGATTTAATGTAGGATTAACTCTAATGAGCGTTTCTGCAATTGAGTGAGAGTACTATAATTAATCTTTTATTATGTGTTTTAAAGGAAATCTGATAAACCACAGACACGTATATTAGTTTTTAAATTAATTAATTAATATCCAAAATAGAATCAAACTTCGTTTGCTTGGGTGCTCTTTCGCGGGAATAGTCTAACACTAAAAAGCGAAAAAAATGCAAAAGAACCTCAGCTTTTTGAAAATATCACTATCAAAGCCAACCCTTCAATTCGCATTTAATTTGAAAGCCCCATCATTATACCATATTACACAAAGAAAACCTAGGTTGCATCCGCTGACCTGTAGAGAAGGACCACAAATACAGAAACTTAGTAGAGCAAGCGGGATAGATATACGTTTGAAGTGGCCACTTGAAATATAAATGGTATCGGTTGAAGCGGGACGGGTTGATGGGTGGAGCGGTGAGTGCGAGAGGGAGGTGGAGTGGATATTTAGTTGGGCTTGAATGCGCTCGAGTGTGATACTTGGTGACCGGTTGGTACAGTCAACTGAATTATACTATTTCAAATTTTTAAATTTTGCTTGATAGATAATAATAATTTGATGATTTGTGTGAAAATGTCCAAGATATTAATTTATTTATTTAGATTCCTTATACCTTAATCGGCTCGTCCAAACCCCAATGACCATATGAATATGATATATTTTCAAATGTAATTTCATCCGAGAATCGTAATCCGCGAGTTTACAACTAGTCAAATCAGCAACTCTTTATCAAACGTCAAAACACGAGCTTTGTATGAAAAGTTGTACTTACTAAATCATGAATAGTGACGTCATTGTTTTTAGTCGTCGTTTCGATACTTTTTATAGTTTATCCTTTTACTAAAAATAGTATTCAAGCTACAGAATTACTGAAAATTTAAGTTTAGTATTATTTTCAAACGTATTTTTTTACTGAGAAGATAAAACCAAAATATATTTGATGCAGTCTATTACCCAATTATGTCAACCGTTTATAGATTTTACTGGAGTGTTTAAATAGAGTGTTTCGGCAAGTCTTTTTTTGGCGGTCGTGACGGTTAGGTGCTTTTTGGCTTGCCACGAGGCTACACTACGAGGCAATTTTTTATATTTATATACATAAAACAATGTTTTATATTAAGATATTTACAAAATCTACTCGTTATTGATAGAAATGCAGTGCTGCAATTCTTCTGCGGATCTCTTCATTTCTGATTCGATCTCGCAGGGAAACTCCGAGCATAGCCCTCTCCATTGTCCTTTGGGTAACTTTCAGCCTTTTTATGAGGCCCTGAGTGAAGGACCATGTCTCTGTTCCATATGTCATCACTGGCAACACACACTGATCGAAGACTTTCGTTTTAAGACACTGCAGTATTTGTTTATCGCTCAACTTCATTATACCTTAAACCCGATCTATCAAAACGATAGTGTAATAGTTCGTGCAACGTTTGATAGATGGCGGTTTAATGTATAATAACGTTGAGCGGTGTTAAAAGCAAGCGTCACACATACACCCGCGTCACACTTGTCTCGGTTCCCCTTACTTACGTAGCTGACTGTACATAAAGTAGAGGTATCAGAGAGTGGTATCTTGCAATAATAATATATGTTTGAGGCTCGCCGTGCTCAAGTGGCGCTCTCTACTATTACATCCATTTCTGTACCAACTTTGTAAGGGACAACCCTATTTCTGGACCAGAACGCTACCCTTTATCATTGTTATGTGACGCTATTTGATAGAAAAATGATTTTACTCATCAATCCGAATGTTTGCTACAACTATACGGTACGACAAATTATAAACCAGATTTTAAGTCAGATCACGCTACGAGCTATCTAACAAAAAAAGTTTCATCAAAATCGGTTCAGTAGTTTTTGCGTGATACTCGTTCAAACAAACAAACAAACAGACAGACAAAAAATCCAAAAATTGGTGAAATGGAATCAGGGACACCTAAAAACCATATCGTAACTTTTTTTTTGTTAATATCTTCAATGTACAGACAAACTTCCTGTTACAGTTTTATAATAGTACGAGCGTTAACCCGCGACTTCGTCCGCACAAATTATATACCAGATTTTAAGTCAGATCATAAGCTATCAAACAAAAAAAGTTTCATCAAAATCGGTTCAGTAGTTTTTGCGTGATACTCGTTCAAACAAACAAACAAACAGACAGACAAAAAATCCAAAAATTGGTGAAATGGAATCAGGGACACCTAAAAACCATATCGTAACTTTTTTTTTGTTAATATCTTCAATGTACAGACAAACTTCCTGTTACAGTTTTATAATAGTACGAGCGTTAACCCGCGACTTCGTCCGCACAAATTATATACCAGATTTTAAGTCAGATCATAAGCTATCTAACAAAAAAAGTTTCATCAAAATCGGTTCAGTAGTTTTTGCGTGATACTCGTTCAAACAAACAAACAAACAGACAGACAAAAAATCCAAAAATTGGTGAAATGGAATCAGGGACACCTAAAAACCATATCGTAACTTTTTTTTTGTTAATATCTTCAATGTACAGACAAACTTCCTGTTACAGTTTTATAATAGTACGAGCGTTAACCCGCGACTTCGTCCGCACAAATTATATACCAGATTTTAAGTCAGATCATAAGCTATCAAACAAAAAAAGTTTCATCAAAATCGGTTCAGTAGTTTTTGCGTGATACTCGTTCAAACAAACAAACACACAAACAAACAGGCAGACAAAAAATCCAAAAAATGGTGAAATGGAATCAGGGACACCTAAAAACCATATCGTAACTTTTTTTTTGTTAATATCTTCAATGTACAGACAAACTTCCTGTTACAGTTTTATAATAGTATATATAGATATGTAGATAACAAAATTAGCTGAAGCTATTTGAAGGGGATGATCAGACCGTCAAACTGAACAACTTTCTCCATGGGACCAATAACAAAATCGCGAAAAAAAAATTGCTGTTCCATACATGTTAGTCGAGTTACGTTAGCAGTTTTGTCTCATAGAGAAAGTTGTTGAGTTTGATGGTCTGATCATTCCCTTAAAATAGTTTCAGCTAATTTTGTTAGACCTTATATAGCTAGTTTAAAAGGATATAATTAGTACGGCGTTCCATACAAAATGAAGTTCCGTCCTGACCAGTAATTAATGTAATAAAAAAATTGGCAGTCGCGGGACGCCCGGCAGATGTGAAACAACGAAATACCACATTTTCCTGGGGTCGCGGATTCGAATCCCGCAAGGAGCAAATTAATATGTACGCCCTATTTTTGACTTCGAGCGCAGATATCTCGAGACAGAAGCGTAATGGCGATTCAGTTTCTATGGGAGTTTTGTTCCATTAGACAACCTATCCAACGACACCTTACTCGATTTATTAACTTTTTCGTTGCATGTTCCCATACAACTCACTGTTATCTGGCTTCATGTCGAATTTCAATTCAATTTGTGCAAAAATGAGCGAATCATTGAGGCGGGGCATACATAGCCCAGTCATTTTACAGTTTGACCCAGGACTAATTAAGAATTGATTTTTTTTTCGGTACAGTATTTGAGAGCCAATTTGAGCTTAGAAGCTCGACAGCAACAGTTCCAAATTTAAAATTTAGCTATTATCTCGTTATTAAAAACATAATTGCTTGTGTTGCTTGGTTATGTTGTTATTATATAGGTGCTATTATTATGTTGTTATTATATAGGTACTATTGTTCAGTTCTATATAATATTTCTATAATTATTATATACCTTGAAACTATCTTCTTAATCGCTCACATCCTTATGATGTATTGTTTCCTAGTACATTATGGTACAAGTGTGTAATGAGGCACCATTGAGAAGAGAGCCGAGGACGGTAATCATCAATACACACGTGTATCATACGACGTTTTTCAACACACTTGTGAAGAAAATAATAATAAAAAATCATTTTATTTAGTAAATAAAAAGTTTATTTAGAGAATTTATTTGTACTATTGAATATGATCTTTTTTGTATCGAAACTTTTTTAAGAACAAAGCAACTCAAGAACCCAACCAAGAAGTTTAGATACCTACTATAAAAAACCTATAACTCACTTGTGAATAATAGTAATGAAAAAGTCACAGTTTGATTATAGGTGTCATTATGTGCCTAATTGCGGTGAAATAAGGGCCATTTTATGAGCAAGTGTGTTGAAAAAACTATTATGTACTAGTACTCTAGGGAAACCTATAATTGGTTTATGTTATAGTTAGTTTATTTTAAGTACTATGTTTAAATATGGCTGTTGGTTTTCTCAATAAATGAAAAAAAAAATGATAAATTTAATTTTGCACATATTTAAGGCATTACCATTATACATACTTCAAACATGGTGTGAATATTTTTGTTACTTAGAAGGTTTTGAAAAATATATTTGTATTTTCTATTGAAAATCTCATTTTTTAATTTACAATGCTTATTTTATTACACAAAAATAATTTCTATTGTTAAATCTAATTTAAATGAGTGCATTGGTATTAATATTATTAATTTAAAAGCCTTCTGGGACACACAATTACGATTTCTATGTTGCGTAGCGATTTTTTTAAATATGTTTTCATATAGTATTTTTGTCACTAAATGGTGCCGGTTACAGTTTAAAAGTCCCATTGATAAATATTTCCCACCTCTCCTAACAAAACTCCGTAAAATGACTGGGTTAACAGACAGACAGAATAGACAAAAGTATAAAATAAGCTTTGAAAATGCATTCATTCATAATTACATGAAGAAGAAGAACATCGTGAGGAAACCTGCATGCTTCGATTTCGAGGCATGTATTGTACCTACTGTCCATTAACAAGTGGCGACGGGCTCACTCCCCGTCACACTGGGCAGAGTTTCGGTACTATAGTGAAACGTGGATGTTCTGAGGTTTCAGAATATCTCTGACTAACCCCTCGGGGATTATAGTCGTGAGCATATGCTTATGCTCATAATTACATGAATACTTGAAACAAGATACGTGGCAACAAAAAAAATGTCAACTGTGCACATTACCAAAATTGGCGTAAAAGTGAAAATACAAAATCATCTCAAACCCCAATTCTCTTAAATCCCCATTATATCCCTTAATCCACAAAAGAGCCATTAGACCACAATTACAAACAAAGTATAATATTACAACTATTGTTAACAATTTTGTCGTCTGTCCATTTTTCACTGTAACTCTATACTGTAGCATTTGGACAGTATTAGAGGTTTTTGTTACTTACTGATTTATTTAAAAAAAACAACTATACAGGGTGTAAGTGACAGCCTAGCAAATTTTGAAACGGTGAACTCAGACCATCAAACTGAACAACTTTCACTATGGAGCCTACCTCAGGAGACGCGAAAAAAAAATCAGCTGTCCCATACAAAACTGCTGTACCTGCCCGACTAAAATGTATGGGACAGCTGATTTTTTTTCCCGTTTCCTGAGGTAGGCTCCATAGTGAAAGTGGTTCTGTTTGATGGTCTGAGTTCACCGTTTCAGTATTTGCTAGGCTGGCACTTACACCCTGTATATACCTATTTAATGAGCGTTTTTCTTTTCTTATTTAATTTTAGTTCCTAAAAAACTCAACAGATGGCTTGTTTATTGCTCCATAGAGACTTTCGTGAAATTCTGTCAAAATCATGTCACGGCTGTGCCTGACATTTTTTTAAGGCCAAGGGATCGAGCCCATACAACCAAGTTAGAAGTAAACAGTTTCAGATTTCGATCAAAATGATTCGTAAATAATGAAATATTCCATCAAAAGATGCGTTGGCATCTTTTTAAACAACTTTTCCCTCTTTATTATTATAAAGACACCCTTTTTGAAATTTTGACCTTTATTCGCACAGACCGTATCGCCATCTATCGATCCCCTAGAAAACCAAAATAAAAACGCTCATTGATCGATCTAGGTCTAGAGGGTACCTATTTGAATGTCAATGTGAAGAAAAAAGTAAAATTAAATTAAAATTGAATTTCGTAGCGATTTAGGCTACGAACGTAGCGCTACGTGCTACGGCGTAGTCCTTGTATTTTAACAATGTGTATTTTTTTTTATATTCTATATTTTTTACGGATAGCAGACATGATTTTGGGCAATTTTTATTTTTTTCAAGTATATTTGATTGATTGATTTTAAAAAAAAAAAATTATTTTTTGCGATTCAATGAGTTTATCAATATAAATTTAATTTTTATAGTAGACGAACGTTAACCCGCGACTTCGTCCGCACAAATTATATACCAGGTTTTAAGTCAGATCATAAGCTATCAAACAAAAAAAGTTTCATCAAAATCGGTTCAGTAGTTTTTGCGTGATACTCGTTCAAACAAACAAACACACAAACAAACAGACAGACAAAAAATCCAAAAATTGGTGTAATGGAATCAGGGACACCTAAAAACCATATCGTAACTTTTTTTTTGTTAATATCTTCAATGTACAGACAAACTTCCTGTTACAGTTTTATAATAGTATAGATAGATAGATAGATTACACATCGAGGGCAGGAAAGTGAGAAAGGTCGCTCGGCTTCGCCTCCTCCAACAATTACATGAAATCTGAGGCTTTCTTATTTACTGCCCGAGGTTAGTACACTATTTTTCACCTCGACGGAGGCGGAAAGCGGCAACTTCGTCTAGCGCAGTGAGACGACTCTATACTGGATGCAGAAACGGCAAACATCAAAATGTCAATTTCTGACTGACATTGTAAATCTAAGTTGTGAATATAATATATTTCTTTTTATTAAGCAGCAACATCAGCACATGCTCACGATTATACTCTCCGAGGGGGTAGTCAGAGATATTCTGAGACCAGAGAACAATGTACTTAGGTACTACTAAAATATTATGTCTAAACCAGGGATGCAACGATTCGGCCATTACGATTCCGATTGCGATATTAATCGTTATTTATTACGAATATCCTGAGATCATATCAGATCTAATATTAGTGCAGGATGTTTTATTTTGGCTTTTTTTCTAATTTTAATCCTACCATCCTACTAGGTATCTCACTAATATTAATATTATGTTTGTGGTTCTATCATCAACACGTCTCAGAAATTCGGTTTTACAGATTTGATTGTATAGGTACTGGGCGAATTGGAAAAATAATCTTCTTCTTATCGTGTCGACTTCAAATTCTGAACAAAGTCGCTAAATAGTAGCTTGCCAGAATCGGGCATTACGATTATTTAAACATATTTAGTTAAGATTATCATCAGAATGAGTTTTTCTTTGCATTCCAATGAAAGTAAAATCATATATTTTTTTTAATTCCAATATTTTTTAACTTTTTCTACTAATTTGAGATCGAAGTCAAAGGTACACTTGGTCCGTTGTCAGCTTTGAAAAACACAATATGGAACATGATTCTGTATAATCTCGTTAACCAAGCGATATCTCGTCCGATTTACGAGGGAGATTAAATCTTTTGAAATGTGGATGAGATATCGCGAGAACGAGAATGTATGTAATACTTCAAACCGAAAATCAAAACAAAGACCTCAGTAGAATTTTAAAAAATTATAATAAAATGAGAGTCAAATCTGACCAAAAAAAAGTAAGATTTAGCTCAAAATGAACTAAAATGGCATCGAAAGATCTGATTTTTTTTTAATGTTGTTTTTCGGCTCTGGAATCTAGTATTCAGGTCTGGTATTTGTCAACAACTGCAATCCGATTGACGTTTTTTAATTAATTTTAATAATCGTACGATTCTTACTCCGGTGCATTGCATCTTTATTAATCGTGATCATTACGATTACAGATGCAAAACGATGCATCGCTTCGTAATCGTTGCATCCCTAGTCTAAACACACTTGGATAGTTCTACAAACAACCCCTACAACCAACCCTACAACAATCAAAACACTAACACAATGATATCACAAAAAAACAGCTCAAAACCGACCCGAAAAAAATACTTTTTGCGCCAAAACACGAAGATAAAAGTTGTATAACAGAAGCGCATTAGGATCTAATTGATCGGAATTAATGCTATTGTTAAACAGATGCGTTATTTTTTTTATACAATTACTGGAAATGAAAGAATTATTGTTCGACTGTGTTTTAATACGAAGTCTGTATTAGGTACTATTGCCCAGTCATTTTACGGTTTGAGCCCGGACCAATCAGTAATTGATATTTTTTTTCGGTATAGTATTTAGGAGCGAAGAATCGAACCCACGACCTTCGTGTCAAGAACCCAATGCTCTTAACCATTAGACCACTGAGGCAGTATCTTTATTTTAATGTGGTATGTGATTCGCCAAAATTACTTGCCACTTACAACTAGCGCTATGTAAAGGCTCTAGCAAAAGTAAAAAGCATTCAAAGTTCTTTAATTTGTGACTTTTTAACTCATTTAATTAATTGCTTGGCCTTTCTTTATACAAATGTTTAAATTTTGAGCGAACGTTTTTTTACTACTCAAGACACGTGCTTTGATTCTTATTACAACGTTATAAGTGTGAAAATAGTTAAGTTTGTGAGACTTCGAAGTTGATGTAGCTTACCACCTAACAAGTCACGTGAGGTGACCTTTATTTTAACTGCTTTAGTATGAAAATGGATTGACATATGGGACTGTAGTGGAGTGTAATTTGCGAACGTAATGCAATGAACGCGTTTACAAAGTTACCTTTCAGCCCCTTTCAATTAATGCTACTAAATTACATAAATATATGAAACTAGCCTTTTGAGGCTACGCTTTCAAAGAGAGAAAAGTAAAACATTACTTGAATGCCTATATTATAAGATCCCTCTGCATGTTTTCTCCACCCATCTGTTTAGGCAATGAAACAATTGCTATAACTGGGTTACTATCCTAATCATCCTCCGTCGTCCGTTAGTTCCCGACACGGAATTCGTGGGTTCGATTCCCACGGGGGACAACTAGTGAAATGTCACTTTGTGCGTTTTTCCCCAGTTTGTTAGGACATTGCAGGGTGAATCGCCTGATTGTCTGAAAAGACAAATGATTCCGTGCTTCGGCTGGCACGTTAAGCCGTTTGGCCCGGCTGCTATCTCTGGTGGTAGATTCAAAAAATGACGTCAAAAAGCTATCTATGTGATATTATTTTGAATAAAAAAAATTTGAATTTTGAATTTTTGAATTTTGGTGGTAGTAGTCGTTACATAAAAACCACGTCAGAGGCCGTAAGGCGGTCTGAAAAAACTCTGACACTAGGGCTCGATACGAAGAAGATAAGAATGACACGATAAGAAGAAGATCATCATCATCATTTTATCCGTATTCACCCACTGCAGGGCATAAGCCTCATCCCGAACGATCCTTACAATCCTAATGCGTATCAGAAATTCTTATAGGTACCCTAATTTGTTTTGGCTACAAATTGAACTATTCAAAATTGATGCTATTAGCTTCAGACCATCAAACTGAACTATACCCTTTCACTATAAGACCAAAATTGGATTTTTTTTAAATCTGCTATTCCATAGAAATCGCCAATCTTTGTTCGACCTTATGTATGAGACAGCTGATATATTTTTTCGCGATTGTGAAACTTGTTCAGTTTGATGGTCTAAAACACCCTGTTTAATATCTAACGCATTTATTTTTACAACCTGTATTAAACCGTAGCCGATGATATGCCCATTTAATTTAAACATATAGGTTTATAAAATTTGCAGAGAGATCTTAGTCTAAAAGCCGGCTGCAGATATTTAGTTCCTAATCTAAGATCTAAATGCACACCGACTTTTCATTTAATACGAAGTCTATTAAAAGACTATCAAATAGAAAGCAATAACGCAAGAATGTCTCCACATTCCTTCTCGTATAAAATAAAATAGATAATAACAACCTTGTCCCCCCGCAATAAGGAGCGATAATAAAAGTGTGGCCACACATTTCACACCCGCATTCCGACCGGGCAAGGGGGTTCAAGTTATTAGATGTAGCGGAGCTTATAATCTTCATCATCATCATCAGCCTATCATCGTCCACTGCTGAACATAGGCCTCTCCCACAAAACTCTGTCCTCGGCCTTCCTCATCCAGTCGCTCCCCGCTACCTTTTTTAGGTCGTCTGTCCAGCGGGCAGCAGGACGAGACCGTCGGAGTGGAGACCGCGAACTGGTAGACGTAGTGTGGGTACACTACGTCTACCAGTTCGCGGTCTCCACTCCAGAACCCTGACACCCCACCGGTTGTCAGTTCTTCGGCAGATATGACCAGCCCATTGCCACTTCAGCTTGCTTATTTTCTGAGCTATGTCAACTACTTTCGTTCTCTGACGTATCACTTCATTTCTGATGTGATCTGTCAGAGAAACACCGAGCATAGCTCTCTCCATAGCTCGCTGCGCGGCCTTGAATTTATGAACTAGTCCTATCGTCAGGGTCCATGTTTCCGCACCATAGGTCATTACTGGCAGGACGCACTGATCGAACACCTTCGTTTTGAGGCATTGTGGTAGAGCCGAGGAAAATATGTGGCGGAGTTTCCCGAAAGCAGCCCATCCTAGTTGGATGCGCCTAGCGGCCTCCTTGTCAAAGTTGTTTCTACCTTCTACCTTGGAGCTTATAAGCAGGAGTGCAATTCTCTTCGCTGTCAAAAACATCGATGAGCTCACAAATGTAACGTCCTTCTTGCATCGTCCAAGTTTTTGTACATAAGTTTGACACATTTTGAAGTTTGATACAATTGACACCTCACCGATGTTTCAACAACGAATTTAATTTAATCCCACAAAAATCTTTGGTTTACCAAAAAAAAAAATCTTTGGTTGTGATGATGTTTGAGCTTAGAGATGCTTGCATTGCTGAACCATAATTTATGTATCTATGTTGTAAAAGTCTAAAGTCACACATATATGATTTTGCACTGATATAAGTAGCTATAAGCAACGCGAGTGAGCGAGCTAGAAGTAGTGCGACCTTGAAATGGCTAATCATGTTGCATTGTTTCATGCCCCGCTACCCGCACCTACCGCCAAAAATTGTGACTTCGGGCCTGTACAAAATTTTCATCATGCGATATCTATTGGGGGTAATCTGTGTAGTTACGAACCCGGACTTTCATGATGGAGTGTAAGTTTTCGCAAAGCACCTCCGATCCTAGACTCGTAAGCTCAGGAAAATATATTTCGCTACATCCTATAATTTGCACCACCGCCTCATATAGTCTCGCAACCAGTAATATTGCAACGATTTAGCGGTCGTGTCGGCACACACCGCCGCAACACTCTCGCTTATATTGTGTCTATCTGTGTTGAGGGGCGGTGGTGTCATGCTTATGACTCGTGACATTCTTTCGCGTATGGAGAATGGAACGCAGCGAGGGTTACACTTATATAACTGACTATGTAGAATATGAACAGAATATTAGATACATCCTAAGAGATTAGAAGGCAGTGTCTCTACTTTCATGGATACATCGTTCGATTTTAAAAACGTGAGCTTTATAATGGGGTCTGTCTCCGTGGTCTAATGGTTAAGAGCATTGGGCTCTCGACATGAAGGTCATGGGTTCGATTCCCACGGGGAACACCTAATGATATGTCACTTTGTGAGTTGTTCCCCAGTTGGTGAGGACATTGCAAAGTCTGAAAAGAAAGATGATTCCGTGCTTCGATGATGATGGCACGTTAAGTCGTTGGACCGCTGGGTCCAACTGGGATAGTAGCTGTACTATCTTTGGTGGTAGTAGTCGTTACATAAAAACAACGTCAGGTCTGAAAAAACTCTTACACCAGAGCTCTGCCCACACGATAAGAAGATAATTATATGGGGTCTCCAAATGAGTACCAATATTTAAAACGTATTTATTTACATGTTCAGTGACGATAGTCTTGTTCCGTCAGATGATAATATCAGGAAAAAATTGTGCGCAAACACGTTTGTGCAAAAAGAATATATGAGCGAGACAATTTTGAGCTAACGATTCTTGCGTGAAAAGGCATGTGCGTGGAAGGACAATAACGCGAAAGGACATTTTGCGCGTGAAGACAGTTGCACAAAAACAAATTTGGCAACAAACAAACAAACTTGGCAACTTTTAGTTGTAGCATAGTTGTAGTTACCTAGTTTCTGATACCGTTTGGTATTTTCTGGTAGTTGTTGCTATGTTTTTTGGAGTTGTATTGATAGCTGTTGAATATGCTGGTTTTTGGTAGATATTTGTTGGTAGTTTTCGGTAGTTGATGGAAGTTTTTGGTACAGTTTAGATAGTTTGAAGGAATGTAGAAATTATTTGCGTGGCTGACAACTTTTCTAATAAAACTTCATTCTTCTTTCGTATCAGCATATCAGCTATATCGAATGACAATCACTTATGCTGTAGTAGAAAGGTTAGCCAGTCGGATTCATTCATTAATTTATCAACAGTAAAATTAATAAAGAAATATATTGCCACCTCGCGTCGCGTAGCTAACAACACAAGTGCATCACAAAGCGTAGAGTTTATTAGAGTGGCGTCACTGCCGACCCCCGGGGAGTCAGGCGTGGTATTAAATTTAAAGCTGAATGTTAAAGGTACTGTGAATATGATACCTGAGGTAGATGCTAATTTAATACTTTCCGGGTTTGGAAAAAAGCTATCCCATATATTTGAATCGGGTTATACGAGGCATAGCAGGTTTGTATAAAACTGTTTTTTTTCGCGATTTCATTGTTAGTGCCATCGAGAAAGTTGTTCAGTTTGACGGTCTGAAGAAGGACCCTACACAGAATGTACGTGACAGCCTAGCAAATAATGAATCGGTGAACTCCGACCATAAAACTGAGCAACTTACACTATGGAGCGTACCTCAGGAACCGCGAAAAAAAATGAGCTGTCCCATACAAAACTGCTGTACTCTACCAACTCGACTCTAATGATGGCACAGCTGATTTTTTTTCGTAGGCTCCATAGTGAAAGTGGATCAGTTTGATGGCTACCTGCGAGTAGTGATACCAATAAACATTGGATATATTGTTAACAAGGCCTATATGCCTATACTATACTATACTATTCTATTTGATTTACAATTGCTAGTACCAATTAGATATTTAACGATTTTTTTCAATTTATCTACTCTGGAAATTCATTTTTAGAAATTCGTCACGAAAGAATCTACGCATTTTTGACACGCGGCGGCGCGACGTAGTTTTTGGCGTAGGTTATAAATGACTAGACTATGTCAAATTTTGGACTCAACACGACGATGTAACTTTTTTGGCTTCTAAAATCTACTGTGCTTCGTTTTGTATGGAGCACCGTACGAATTATAATATCCTCTTAAACGAATAGACTTTCAAATTGCACACCCCTGACCACCAACAATACAATAATAATAAAGCGCTCTGTCAATCAATATCTATAGAACGAGCGAGTTAGGGATGAACCAATTATTTGCTAATATGAATACGAGGCAGGGAACCACCACTAACAGAAGGTCCTCTCTTTGAGCTAAAACACATTGAGCTAAAATGTAAAAAAAAAATGTTAAACTACAAATTGTTTGTTCAAAATTTAAAACTTAATTATTTAATATTTACTATAATAAAAAGTACTGTAGTATATTACTTTATATAAGTATTTATAAAAATAATTTTCTCTTCACTTTTTATCCGTATGTGTTTTAACTTTGTACCTACTAATAATCACCATTTATCCTAAAACTCTAAACTTGCTAATACCATGTTTTAAAGATTATTTTTACACCACTGCACCAGAAGAATGATTGTTTTTCGAGTGTATGTATGTATTTATAAATCTTTGTCATGCCCTGCAGCCTAATCGGCTCGATCGATTTTAACATGAGGTGCCATTAGTGGAAGTGATATAGAGATTAATAAAGTACGTAAAACTACGTAAGTATACCTTCTAAGTGTGGCGTCTGCGAATCAATAAAATGAGGAAATATATATTGTTGTTGTTATTTATAACTACATTTTAAGCACAGATTCCAAATAAGTACACCACCGAAGGCTTTTGTATGCGTGTGTGTGCGTTGGAATAAGACTCATGAGTGGAGTGTACACATTAGTTTTCCACTCACTCAACGGTTTGCTGGAAGAAAACTCTTTAAGAGTTAAGCTCGCCTTTGACAACATGACTTATTGAAATTTTGCATAATTATGTTGCTATTTTATGTACAATAAAGAATCTAAGAATCTAACGGTTGAACCAACTAGCAGCACCGCATGGCATTTTTCTCGCTCTATCCTTTTCTGTCGAGAAAGGTCGCAGCACTGCCAATGCTGCCGCGCACGATCGCATTCCCGCTATCTTTCTCGCCCTAGCAAATGACGTTCCTAAGTGACAGAAAAGGATGGAGAAACGGAAAATGCGATGCGGTGCTGGCAAATGAGGTTCAACTCTAAGAGTGTACGTGCTGTCCTGTGTATATTTTGTGCGAAGCGTGAACCGCGGCGCGGGGAGTAATTCTTTCTATCGTGTGTTTGATTGATTCGATATTAATTACGAATGGGGTACTCTTTGAGAGTGCAGATCGATTTGACCTCTTTGTGTTGTGATTCCATTTTTTAATTTTTATTTGTTTTGTATTTTATTTTTATTTTATTCATTTTAGGAAAACTTACAGACTAATTACAGGATAGAACATTTTTATAAAACAACATTGCCAACTAAAAGTTTCCACAGATAAATACCATTCGTTATACAAACTTCGTGTGAGAAAAAAAATACAAATTATTTAAATTTGTATTTTTTTTCTCATAAAATAATAAAAAAGTTCTCAATAAAGTAATAAAAAGTTACATTACAAAAAGCTCCAAGTTTGCTGGTACTTCAAACCATCCACAAAAGAAAAGGAATTATTCAATGTGTTAATGAATTAACGCAAAACTAGAAAGTAGATTGTTTAGGATCGAGAGCAGAATCGAATTATCATGGTTTCAGCATGGGTAATTTTTCAAAATATAAATAATTTATGTGTAAAATTTTAAATTTTAAGAACCCGATCTCAACACCACACGGGCACAATTACCCTACTTCCTACCAAAACAAGATTCTTAAAATGTATCCATAACCACGTTAGTGCTGAAATGATAACAAATATTATTATAATATTGTACAAATTGATTGCTGCAACTGCAAGCTGTAGTGGAAAATGACAGTGTTTTCGCACTTTTCTTTTTCGTAGAAAGGATAATCGGTATACAGGGTCCTTCTTGATATGCTGACACATTTTCAAGGGGATAATCAGAACATAAAACTGAACAAAAATCGTGAAAAAAAATCTGCTGTCTCAAACATTTGGCTCAAGTAAAACAATCGAAAACCGGAGGGGAAAAATGATCGGACACTTGATACGAAACGACAATTTCTTTAAAACCATACTGGAAGGGAAGATAGAGGGGAAGAGAGGCAGAGGAAGACCTAGACAGAGTTATCTGGCCCAAGTGAAGGAAAAGGTTGATGTCGTATCGTATCAAGAACTCAAGAGACTAGCGGAAAAGTGACAGGATTGGCGAAAACTCCACCGACAAGAGCGTAGCTCTTAAATAAGATGATGATGAGGTTTGCAGGTTTGTATGGAACTGCAGATTTTTTTTCGCGATTTCGATCTTGGTGCCATAGAGAAAGTTGTTCATTTTGACGATCTGATCATCCCTTTGGAACCTCTTGTCACTTTTCTCTGTATTTTACTACTTATGTTTTGGTGTAAATATAGTTGTATATTTCATTAGATTTGATTTGAAAACGGCCTCATGTTTTTTGTATAAACTTATAAAAGTACCTGGTGTTAATCAAAAATGCAAAGAAGGGAAAAGCAAGAGAGTCTCGCTATGTCAGAGGGCCGCCACTAAAGCGCACTGAAACTGTAGTCAGAGAATGTTCACTGTTTTTATTTACTAGAACAGCGACTGCTGTGGAGTCGGTAAGATTATTACATTACTGTTAAAACTGCTTCCGTGGTCTAATGGTTAAAAGCATTGGGCTCTCGACTCGGAGGTCGTGGGTTCGATTCCCACGGGGGACACCTAGTGATATGGCAATTTGTGCGTTATTCCCCAGTTGGCTAGGACATTGCAGGCGGAATCACCTGATTGTCTGAAAAGAAAAATGATTTCGTGCTTCGGATGGCACGTTAAACCATTGGTCCCGGCTACTATCTCTGATGGTAGTAGTCGTTACATAAAAACCACGTCAGAGGCCGTAAGGCGGTCTGGAAAAACTCTGACACTAGGGCTCTGCCCACACGATAAAAAGAAGAAGAAGACGAAGATTACTGTTAAAAACCGGGCTTTAATATTTTGAAAAAAATTACTTATGTCGAAACTATGATAATTCAATTCTGCTCTCGATTCTAAATAAAATACTTTCTAGTTTTGCGTTAATTCATTAACACGTTGTATAAACAAAAAGTAACAAATTAAGGGGGGTCCTAATACGAGAAATGCGTTTTTCTTTTTGCTTTAACGTAAAAACGGTGATACAAACACCTGTCAAAATTGGTGCGATTGTAGTGCATTCTCCAAGGTAAAACAACAAATAATAAAAACCAGTCAAGTGTGTTAAGTCAAGTCAAGTGTGCGCTATGGATCCGTGAGAAAAGATTTTTTTTTAGTAATACGGAACCCTCCGTGCGTGTCCGAATCGCATTTTGCTGGTTTTTTTTTAAATGGCATATTTCATTTTGACCTGAAGGATACTCCTTGCATCTTCTGTTCCAGTTAAACGTTCAAGTAACAAATAGAAACAACGCGACGCGACGCGACGCACCGTTCAATGTTTTTTTACACTTTTTCACTCGCTCTAAACACCCTTTCACCCGGTTTGTACACTTTTCAACCGGTTCGCGCAGTTTTCAACCGGTTCCGACTCCCGTCGGCGGAGTGGCAACACTTTGCGCTTTTGTTAAGATTCCTTAATTGGCGCTCGCTGAGAAATGTTCTTTTCTAGGTAAAAGTACAAATTGGTTGTTTGTTTCGTTTTTTGACTGTAGTATTTTGAGGTTTTGATTTTAAAACTGTTTTAGGGATTTTAGGTACTATGAATTGGCGACCGTGTACCGGAGAGCCCGGCGTGGGTAGGCTACCCACAAGTTAGACCGACGACCAGGAGTGCGATTTTGGAAAGTCATTCGTTGAACTCAGCAGTAGACAATGTCAAAATTACTATGGCGATATGCATCTTTCTACTACTGATTTGACTTTCAAAAATCGCATTCCTGAAGTATGATTTTTGAAAGTCAAATCAGCAGTAAAGTTTGCGGAACCCGTTGGATGAGGGCAGCGCTGGACCGGTCGTTGTGGTGATCCTTGGGGGAAGCCTATGTCCAGCAGTGAACGGTTATCGGCTAATTTGACCACTATAATTACAAGTAAAATTGTAAGCCTTGATTATCTCAATTTATTAACATCCGAAACGTGATACGACACGATAATTTCTTCATAACTTGTATAGTTAACAACTGAGAAAATCTAGATGCCGCGTAACAAATACAAAATTCGTAATATAATGTTACGTACGTTACGTAATAAATCACGTAACAGCTTTATATCTTCGTAATTATGTTATTTGTGACGCGGCAACTAGATTTTCTAAACTATTTTTCCATATATAAAATATTACTTATATTAATTCTGTCTACGCGTATTGTGCGTCAAACTTTTGTATGGACTGAAACCACCTTAAGTATGTAACGTATTTAATTTACCCCCTCTATACATATACAGGGTGTACGGGACAGTCCTCCGCAAACTGAAACGGTGAGCTCAGACCATCAAACTTAACAACTTTCACTATGGAGCCTACCTCAGGAAACACGAAAAAAATGAGCTGTCCCATACAAAACATCCGTACCTACCCGACTCAAATGTATAGGACAGCAGATTTTTTTATTCCTGAGGTAGGCTCCATGCTCCATAGTAAAAGTTTATCAGTTTGTGGAGGACTGTGTAGATTCACCCACTTGCAGATTCTGCTGTGAAGCAGAGGAAACGCCCATACACCTCCTCTGCGAATGCGAAGTGCTCATTCACAGCACGAGTCGCCATCTAGGTGGGTGCGTGGTAACACCTACTGACGTTAGGGACCTCCCCTCCAAAAGCATAACATGGTTCATGAAGTCCGTGGGCCTAGGAAATGACTTTTAAGTCTAGGGTGACAGCTACAATAGATCTATTCAAGTCGCAGTAGCTATTGGTCATTGACCAAGACCTTACAACCAAATAATAATTGTGGAGGACTGTCCCGTACACCCTTTATACGATGTTGTCAACAGCAACATAGAATGTATTTAATTTCCTGTTCCTGTCAAAATTGATAAGTTTCAGGAAACCTAGAGTACGTACAAGTATATTCTTCGGGATACCTACGAACACATTATAAACAAATAAGTCAGTCTACAAGTAGCTTCGCTAATATGTAAGATGGCAGTTTATAAGCTTTCAGGAAATTCCCTCATCTTAACCGGGAAACGGCCGACGCCGCGGGGCGCGCTATATTAACTTCTTTACTGTTGTCGCTGTCACAAACAGACAGACTTGTCGTTTTGGTGTGTGGGGAGACGTTGTATGGGCGTGATTTAACACGAATGACTTTGAACAACTTATACAGGGTGTAAGAATAGATAGTTCCCGTTTTATTGGGTGACTAACTGATTTTAAACAAGATTCCTAAAACTATTGGTCATTACCAAAAAGACTTGGACTTTTCGTACCAAATACAATCAGCTATGATTTAACATATTTTGTATGAAAAGTTGAAAAGACATTGCTCACGTGACGAACTGTATTCGTTTAAAATCATTTCACAACTAACGAATGAGTATGATCAAAGAACACATACAAACAGTATGATAGCTAAAATTATGCACAAAATAGGAGGAATATCGAATACTCCCAAGGAAATGGAAATTATCTCTTTCAATTTTCTATAGCATTTCTTATAAAATTTAAATTTACCAGTTTTGAGGCGAAACGGGATTGAGCGTTTTCCTTTTTTAATTCGGGAATTTCCACAGAACATTATAAGAGGGGTTAGAAATGCAAAATAGCGCTTTTGCTTCGAAGACGGCTGTCACCACTAGTCTGCCGCTCATGATGCTACAATTACTCATGCCCTCTCGCTCGCACCAGGCCGCGCGCCTTATGGTGTTATGCAAATCATTGCATAACCTGTGGCGACATGTTCCACGCCTACTTTGTACTTCTAACCCCTCTTATAATGTTCTGTGGGAATTTCCCTTTGTTTCCTTTGGGAAAGTGGGTCAGGATCATAAGAACAATCCATCATAAGAACAATCCACCATTAAAGTAATGCAACTGCCTACCCAAACACCCTGAAGATATGTAAACACTGATTGATTGATCATGATGGTAAACACTTACCGGGCGAATCATCGGGCATATCGGTGTAGTGGTGAGGCGCGGTGGACCCCGGACCGGCGTAGAGCAGGTTCAGTTCCCGGGCTTCGTTCTCTTCCTGCGCCTGCTGCCGACGGAGTGCCACCTGGAAGCAGATGTGAGGTTAGATAATACGACCTATTCACCCCAGTATTGTTTTAGGAGGTAATAGAGCGTCGTCGGTGACGAGTTGCGGAGAAGTATGCGAATTCAATCTTGAGGTTGTGGTTCGAATCCGCTGTGGCTTCCAAATCCAACATTTTGACATGTGTTTGGGAAATAAAGACGCAAAGTGATTACCTTTATCTAATCTACAATATTGTCCGTGTGGTGTCGGCTAAGAATAGCACCATCCCATTTCCTCCCGTGGGTGTCGTAAAAGGCGACCAAGGGATCTACTGAAGGATGGGCAGCAGCATCCTCTGAGTACACACATTGATTCAATCCAACTGCGATCGCCAACCCGCCTGCCAAGCGTGGCGATTATGGCAAATCCCCCCATTTTGGGGAAGGCTTATGTCCAGCAGTGGACGTTTAATGGCTGATATGATGATAATGATGATGAATCTACAATCCACATATAATTGTACGTCATTGTAATTCATAGTACATAATACCTACCGAATGCTCTCAAACGGTGAAGGAATGAAAATTTCGGAATCGTTTTTTTTTCACGATTTCGACTGTGGCTCCATAGTGAAAGTTGTTCAGTTTGATGGTCTGAAGTACCGCCTTAAGTATTACCGAGGTGTTTTCTTGCACCCTGTACATAGTGACCCACCCCAAAAGTTTGATGTGATCATCCCCTTAAAACAGTTTCAGCTAATTTTGTTAGACCTTATATAAAAGATATCAATGAATTACATTCATTGATCAAATAAAAGAATCATTTACAGTTACCTGTGCGGCCATAACTCGTTGCCTCTCAGCAATAAGGGTGCATTTCGCACAAACGCAGTCCCTCCACCTGCAGTATCGCTTGTGACCCTTGAGGGCGGAGACCACGCCGTGGTTTCGACAGCGGGCGCATTTGGGTGTGCGCTGGTGGGCAGAAAAAAACTTCTTTTTGTTAGATAGTTGGGGTATTGGGCGATATAACTTTTGATAAAACGTTCCAAGGTGATCTAAACTCGACAGCAATGAAAAAGTAATAAATAAGGCACATACATTGTAATGATCCCAAGCCAGCACTATAGGCTGTTTATTATGGAAACCATACAACAACGGGCACAAACATATAAACATCCATGACCGAACCGGGCTTCGAACCCAGGATCCTAGTTTGGCAGTCCGGCGTGGGAACCATTACACCAACGGGGTCGTCGAATGCAATGTAATGTAATGTAATTATTATACCTACTTTCAACAAATAAATGATTGATTGATTGATGAAAACGGGTCACCAACAAAATAAACCGTAATATCTCGGAAACTAAGAATGATAGCTTATTCAAATAAAAAGTATTTTATAGATAATTTAATACTACTACTTAAATTAATAAAATTTCTGGTTGCTATAAAGCAATGACAATATAAAGGATTTTTTTAAATTTAATTTATTTTAATTTGGGCCAGGTCAGGTCTACCCGAAACCGACGAGCATGCGTGAAAGGACTTATGAATGTGGAGGAAGCTAGAGAGGTATGTCAGGATCGTAGTAGGTGGCGTTCCGTTGTCTCTGCCTACCCCAGTGGGAGACACGCGTGAGAATAAGTATGTATGTATGTTGAAAATTTAATTTGTTCGATTTTAACATTTATTAATAATGTAGTAATTTTATCACTCGCATACACTCAAATATGGGGAAATATTATATCTGTGACATAAAATGGTTATTTTCAATTTTTGGTCAGCGATAGAATTGACGCATTTGTATTTATGTATTTTAATAAAGTCAAACAAATGAATACTAAAAATGTTATCAATTAATTTAAAGAAGTATTAAATAGTCTATGAAATACTTCTTATTTGAATAAGCTATCATTCTTAGTTTCCAAGGTATTAAGGTATGTTGGTGACCCGTTTTCATTTCTCTGGAGTATAGATAGTAATTCAACAGTGACGTTCATAATTACAATACAAGAAATAAAAATAAATTAGTATCCCCACATTTTCGCCTCAGTAAGGTCAACACATCTTTCATGGGGCACTGTATACGCTATTATAATAAGATACCAGAGGATATTCTAAACTTGCCAGACAAAAAGTTTAAGTCCCATGTTAAACAAGTCCTCTGTAAAAAAGGGCTACTCGATGACTATTTGAATGACCAAAATGTCTGGTCTTGACAATGTTACTCTATGTAATGCAATATTGTATTTTAATTGTACTTTGTATATTTTGTTTTGTTTAGAAGATGTGTGTTGTAGAGTTTCTGGCCGCATCTTCTCTCAACGGAACACCTTGCCACGCGGTGGTAGAGTCAAAAAATGACGTCAAAAAGCTATCTATGTGATATTATTATGAATAAAAAATTTTTGAATTTTGAATTTGAATTTGAATGCAGAGCACCAATCCTAGTGCTCTGCATGGAATAACTCAGATGTTATTTAAAATAAGTGCTCTGCATGCATGGAATATCTGAAGTGTTAACATGCGGATAATGTTGAATCAATAGAATCTTACAGGATATGAAACCCCGAAATAAAAATAAATGATAAGTAATAAATCTCGCAAGCAGGATACAATGGTGAATTATAGGTATAACTTTAAATTCATTTAATTTAATTGTTAGGAACAAACATAAAAATTTTAAGTAATGTTTTTGGATTTTATAAAATTTCAATTGATACCCTACCCCAATAGATACCCCAGCTAGACGATAAATAAAAAACAAAAATTGTTTCTTTAATACCCTTCTGCCCCTAATAACTAAATTACCCCGAAATAGTAATTAAAGTTTTTTGACTTTATTTAATAATAATTTAATTGTGCCAATAACTTCCATACTACTATGCTAACGCTCAGTTGCAGATTGGATTAGATAACATTTGTTTATTTCATATTATAACATGTCACATTCTTACATAAATATTTTACATAAAATGTCCATTCATAACATGATCGCCAAATTGAATAATAAAATAAAATTAGCAATGTCAAAATAAAAATAATGATAAAACAATAAAACATTAAAGTTAAAAATAGTCTATTGATAATTTCTGGAATAGAAAAAAATTTTCAACAACATCAAACAAATTAAAATTGAATATAGAAGCAGAAGCGCTCGTTAAAGTTAATCCTCATTTAAATCTCGTGCTGTCACTTATTGTCTTGTTAATGTAATTAAAGCTAGCCAAAGATTTAATCGAGGATAAACTCTAATAAGCTTTTCTGCAATTGAGTGAAAGTCTCAATCTCAAGTTCCTACAACCGTCTCTGAGAAAAACGCGTGTGACAGATGGACGACACGAGGTGATTCCATATAGCGTTTTTTTTTGTCAATTTGGGTATGGAAAACTAATAAAATAATCCTAGCCCAGTCATTTTACGGAGTTTTTATAGGCGGGGTAGCGAGTAATTATTATATTAATTGGACTTTTAAACTGTAAACGGCACCATTTAGTGACAAAAAGACTATCTTAAAACATATTAAAATATAAATCGCTACGCAACATAGAAATCAAAATTGTGTTTCCCAGAATTCTTTTTAATTAATAATATTAATACCAATGCACTCATTTAACTTAGATTTAGCAATATACATAATTTTTTAGCAATAAAAAAGGCATTGAAATTTAGAAAATGAGGTATTTATTAGAAAATACGAATGGATTTTTCAAAACCTTCTAAGTAGCCAAAAATATATACACCATGTTTGAAGTATGTAATAATGGTAAAGCCTTAAATATGTAAACAAAACTTTGCCAGCAGGTTTTTTAAAACGAGATAATAGCTAAATTTTAAAATTGGAACTGTTGCTGGCGTGATTTTTTTTAAATTTTGGTACATTTCTAAGCTTAAATTGGCTCTTCAATATTATACCGAAAAAAAAAACAATTATTAATTAGTCCCGACTCAAACCGTAGAATGACTGGGCTATCCTACCCAATAATAATGCGGTCCATTACCTACACAATAACACCTTTCATCACAATTTGTAACAATTCCAAAAAAACATTTGCTATATCACGTTACTTTGAATTACCAAAATGTTTTCTAAACACAAAACCAAATAATTATCCTATTATAACGCATGATTACATTATAAAAATGTAACTATTATTGTATTAGGTTACAAATAACAGTCACAATTATATTGTAACACTCATAGTATAGATTACAAGGAGGGTGTGCAGTCGCTACTATTATAATTATATGCGTATAATAGTTAAGAATGATATCCGCATATTTTTGAGCAGGAAGTGATATGAGAAACCGATATTTTTGTTCCTGATTCTTTTAACCAACTTCACAGAAAAGAGATAATCAATTCATTTTTTTTTCTCATTGTATTTTATGTTCGTTACGGCATATCTCTGCTATTTTTATAACAGATATGTATAATTTTTAAATTATTGAATGTTAATTGTTTATTCGAAAGATCCATAAAATAGTAACATTAAATAAAATTATAAATAAAGAGACTTAAAACTAAACTAACCTAGGATGTGGTGCAGGTGCAATTATTTAAACAGTTTTTAGAAATAACAGAGATTAGGTGAATAATGATTTGTATAATTATTGTTATGTTGGAAAGTTAGATAGTTAGTTTGTTCGTCAGATACATTAAATAGTGTCATTAAATAAAATTACAAATAAAGTGACTTAAAACTAAACTAACCTAGGATGTGGTGCAGGAGTGCGATTTTTGAAACTCATTCGTTGAGCTCAGCAGTTGAAAATGTAAAAATTACTATGAAGATATGCATCTTTCTACTACTGATTTGACATTCAAAAATCGCACTCCTGGATTCCTCGCATTTTATGATTTTTGAAAGTCAAAAAAGCAGTAGATAGATGCATTATCTCCATAGTAATATTGACATTTTCCACTGCTAAGTTCAAAGTATGAGTTTAAAAATCGCACTCCAGGTTCGGTTTTTTGTTCAGAAACTTTTTCCAGAACCTGTGAGTTTGTCATCTTATTTAGTAGTAGCGCTCTCCATAAAAAGGAAGTATAATTTTATTTTGGATATTAACAAATCAAAGACAAACACATTTTTAGACACAAACTAAAAACTAAGCCAACAGCCAGCCAGCCTCTAAAACAATAAAAAATTTGTGATATGGAATCAGGGACACCTAAAAACCGTATCGTAACTTTCTTTTTATTAATATCTTCAATGTACAGACACACTTTCTGTTACAGTTTTATAATAGTTTAGATAAGTACTATATCATCGACGTATGATATAGCTCTATTATCAATTAATCATCAGATATATATATATATATATATATATATAGGTACTGTGACCAACTCAGACAACTCAGTGTGCAACTCAGATGGTAGTTTAAAATAAAGCTTTACTGTTTGTTTAGTAAGTTTTTTTTACTAGCCCACTTCATCCCACTGCTGGGCAAAGGCCTCCCCTTTCATCCTCCAACCATCTCTGTCCTGGGCATGCTCTGTCCACGCGTCATCGAAAGCATCCAGATCGTCCCGCCACCTCTTCCTAGGACGACTTGGACGCCGACGACCGTTTTCTGGGATCCAGGGCGTTACTATTCTTGCCCACTTCTCGGTGCCTTAGTAACTTATTATTGAATTATTTTGCTTTTCGCTTTTAGAACCGATGTTCAACTCTCGATCCCCAATATTAATTGAATTCCGTCACGGGATTCCACGACGTTCCAAATTTAATTCAAATAAAAACCAGCCAGCAAGCTATAGCTGTACAACCTCCTTACAGTACCTACCGATGTCCCACTGCAGGGCACAGGCCTATCCTTAGAGAGACCTCTATTTTCAATTATCATTTATAACAACTAACAACTAAAACTTGACTTACGTTACTGCCCTTCCCATATCGGTATCATTTTGATTTGAATTTGAATTTTTATCTTTCACCAATTAATTGGCATTAGGTCTATAAAATATAACCTTAGAATACCTAGAGTAAGTAATAAATATTATAAATATGATAATTTCGATGTTTTAATGTATGCATGTTTCTTCTTCTTCTTCGGGTTCCTCTCCATTACTGGAGGTTGGCAGTCAGCTCTGCATATCCCTGTCTATCTCTCGCCAAACGAAACAGCTCTTCGACGCTGGCGATGCCTGTCCACTCTTTAAGGTTCGCGATCCATGACATTCGTGGCCTACCGACGCTTCTTGCGCCCTCCACTTTGCCCATTATTATAGTCTGGAGCAGTTGGTATCGCTCATTCCTCAAAATATGACCAAGGTAGGCGACTTTCCTCCTTTTAACGGTTTGCAGCAGCTCCCTGGACTTCCTGACACGTCGTAGAACCTCCACATTGGTGACTCGTTGAACCCATCTAATTCATGTTTGTTGTCCTTAAATTAATCATGTTGTAAGAGGGCCTGGTGATCTGTCAGATGGGTTTCATTACCTAATACGGACACCAGTCTCTCACAAAGGCACAAAATTGTGTTTATTTTAATTAGAATAAGAACCTTTGTGTAGAGATAATAAACGATTATTTATTTATTATTATACTCAATCACGCTGCATCTGAACGGATTATTATTTTTTCAACACACTTGCTCATAAAATGGCCCTTATTTCACCGCAATTAGGCACATAATGACACCTATAATCAAACTGTGACTTTTTAATGACTATTATTCACAAGTGAGTTATAGGTTTTTTATAGTAGGTATCTAAACTTCTTGGTTGAGTTCTTGAGTTGCTTTGTTCTTAAAAAAGTTTCGATACAAAAAAGATCATATTCAATAGTACAAATAAATTCTCTAAATAAACTTTTTATTTACTAAATAAAATGATTTTGTATTATTATTTTCTTCACAAGTGTGTTGAAAAACGTCGTATGATACACGTGTGTATTGATGATTACCGTCCTCGGCTCTCAATGGCGCCTCAGCGGTAATCACCAACATTACACACTTGTACCATAATGTACTATTAATTTCGCACATAAGTAGATAATAATACGGGCTTACTGGTAATTCAATACACAAGAAATGTAGATTCATTAACACAAAACCATAAGGACGTGGGTATTTGTAGAGATAGTAAGCAATCACCATCAAGTATCAATTAATTTAGACCTAGATTGCATTATGATATATAAAAAAAATATCTGCTCGACTACGCTCTGGCTCGGACACATAGAACGGATGGGGGAAGATCGCACGGTTGAGAGAGCGTATCTGGTGCGACCCTCCGGGCGTCGCCCAGTGGTCAGGCCCAGGTATCGCTGGATAGACCAGATTACCAAAGATCTTGAGGAGCTTGAGGTGCCCAACTGGACTGAGATTGCACAGAAAAGAGATGAATGGCGTGCTTTATTGTCGGAGGCCAAGACCCACTTCGGGTCCCTGAGCCAGCATAGTAAGTAAGTAAGTAAGTAGATTGCATTATAGGTACAATTTTTTTTTTTGTTACTCTAACACTAGCTTTAAGATAAATTGTATACTAACACTATATGGACATCTTGTCTGAAATAAATAATTTGAATTTGATTTTAACCGTTTCTGAGTTACCTATTTGGAATTTTCGAACTTTTTTTAAAAGTTTAATAACTTTTGATAAAAAAAAATAATAACGCTCACAGGCACATACATTGTAATGATCCCAAGTAAACACTGTAGACTGTTTTTATGGAAACCATACAACAACGAACATCACAAAAATGACCGAACCGGGATTCGAACCCAGGACCCTGGTTTGGCAGTCCGGCGTGGTAACCATTACACCAACCGGGTTGTCTGCCTAATTAGGCTAAACCTGCTGATATACCTGCGTAATTAGGCTTAAGTTCCGATTTTTTTAACGTCAGTCAATTGTTAAATAAAAACGCGGTGAGAACCCGATGAAACTGATTGACTTTAGCTTAATTAATAACCGCTTAACTCTCAAAAACTGTAGGTACCTAATTAGCTACAAAAACATTTTGTACCGTCTAAAAATTAATAGTAGTGGGACATAGGCGTGAGCATATGTATGTATGTATGTAAAAATTAATAGATAGTTATTTATCTTTTTAAAAGTTAATCCTATAAAATCTAAGTATAGTTAAACTTCCTTTGAGATATAAACAAAAAAATTTACAAATAAAAAAAAATTTATAAGTAGGTAAGTCTGTATAAATGTAACCTATCAAAATAATCATCACTAACTCTTGTTACCTGATATCTCTCTGAAGCTCTCAAAAAGAAAGGAGGTAACGCAGCCAAAACCGGGTGCTGGACCAGCTGAGAAACGTCGACTCCGTTCGGCAAAGACATTTCCATCTATACAACCTCGATAACACTTTATAAATAAAACTTTTTCACAAACACGATTTAAAAAACATTATTTTAACAGCACTATTAAAGACCCAATTTAAAAAAAAGTCTTATTTTTTTTCGAACGCGCAACTGTTTTAAATTCTTAAGGCACCGCTCGCCGTCAAGTTTTTAACAACACTGTTGCTTCATTTTCGGCGAATATTCCGACAGTTGCCGGGGACGGTGGGTGAAAGAGACGGCACGAGAGCGAAACGACACACTGTATTCTTACCATAGCTGCGTCCCACTCACTCTAGAGTGTTAACTGTATATGTTGTATCATTCGGTTATATAAAATGTAGTCAGTGGAGAGATTCGAGTGGACCAATAGGAGAGCTCGGAAACCCCGCCTCTGCCGTCTGATTGGTGTTCACGAATGCTGAAACTTAATTTTTAAAAGGTGACTTTTTTGAGATCTCGTTTTTGTGTTACCGGACAAAGCTTCTATTGAATGAAAAACACAATTATGTTTATTCGCGTCGCAGATTCCTTTTTAATATTTATTGTTGGGAAGTTTTTGTTGTTTAATTGTTTATACAGTGTGGGTTTTAATGCTTTTTGAATGGCATGAGAGGTTTTGAGAGTATTATTTGTTAATGAGATCTGAACTGTTGATAAGTTTGTTGTTCATTCTGCTTGAACTCCTCATTCATGGTGACATCTTGTATTATGTCATCACTTTCTTATCTTTTAACTAAATGAGAGCATCAGGCCTCGACAAAAATGATGATGAATGATGATCAGCGAACCGAAAAACAAAATTTTAATGTGTTCGTATTTTTTGAAAATTAATAAATATTTGTTACCTATCTAGCTTTCAATCAGTCTTTCAAAGGAAAAAAACTATCAAAGTTTGAGTTATCTCTACTTATAATTTATGGGTACTTTCAAACTAGGAACTGCTGTTTGTATGGAACAGCCGATTATTTTGGTCCAATTTCGATATGGGCCTAATGAAAAAGTTGTTCAGTTTAACAGCCTGATCGTCCCATTGAAAAATCGTCAGCATAATATTTAACAAACAATTGTGCTGTTGTTAGGTGCAATTTTAAAAATACAAAAGTTTAGTCACATCACATCTACCCGAATTATTTTATTATAAAATATTAATATTTTTTTAACAATTAATATTTTTTTTTTTTGTCGTGAAATTAATTTGTCGTCGCATGTGAAGTAAGTAGTAGGTAGGTAGGAAACTATCACTACAAACATCATATTCCGTCATATATGTTGTTTAAAAATCCATTGTGTCTGGAAAGATAGCCGTTTTTGATAATAGTCGACACATATAATAGACTAGAGACTCTATAAAATAGTGGGTTTTGTACCTAAGAGACAACTAAGGAAGTTTCTTGCAGTATTTTGGGGTAGGTATACATACCTACATACCTATACCTAAATGTCTAACCGCTTACAAATTAATACGTCTTTTGTGTAGGTACTCGTTTATTAAAGTTGTGGCAAAGTTTCAGCCCACCCGAAAGGGGTTAAGTCGTGAGCTTACGAACGTATGAAAAAATACAACCCGACGCGAATCTTAATTCTAAAATCTAAATTAAATTCAAATTGTAAACGACAAACGACAGAAGCGGGAAGGTGGGTTCAAATTGAAATATTTCAATTTACTTGCCGACGGGAATTCGATTTAAATTACAATGAGGGGGGGTGCGAGGGGCTTATGGCGGGGGGGGGGGGGGAGTGAAGTAATTATCAATGAATATCTACGCGTAGCTTATTGGAGATTATAGCTATCGGCAGAGTGGTGATACAGGATGAAGTCAAGGATTTTATTTTGAAGCCTCGCCTCATATTGTCCAAGGCCGGGGATGAGTTTTGGTATGTAGATACTCTTTCTTATACTGTGCTTTTGGTCTCGGGACCGATCTATTATGTTTAGGGTTGCCAGGCTTTTTCCGCTATTTTGGGGGGAAGAAATAGGTCTTAGCGTTGGTACTTAGTACAGTTCATACTAATTTTACTTGCACGAAACAGAAGTCATGAAATACACTGACCTGCAAAACTAAGTATCACACTTTTAAAATTGCAAAAACTTTTTCAGTACACAAAATATACTTTGGAAATAAAAAGGACTCGAAAAAGAGTTTAATTTACAAAGAATATTTACAATAAAAGCTGATAGCATTTGCAATAAAACGTTTTTTATTTTAAATCTCTAATTTCTATAGTTTAGAAAAAATTTAAATATTAAAAGTGTAGTACTTAGTATTGCAGGTCAGTGTATATCGATATAAAAAAAGTCGATAAACGTGCAATCCCTTTGACATATTAATATAGGTACCTAGTGCTTTGGAGTTTTGAAGGAAAGTCAAGTAATTTTGGTTTCTACTTAGTCTATCTTTTAAGTATTTATGATATAATTTTAATACCGTTTTATATAACAAAACTATATTTTGGGGAAATGAAATCGTTGGGGAAATTGATGGGGGAAAATTATCAAATGAGGTATTTAGGTTGATCCTGGGTTATAGTATAGGTAATATAGGTTGATAGGTTATTGGGTCGATTCGATACCGTGATTTTATTATTTAGCGTTGGTACAGTTCATACTAATTTTACTTGCACGAAACAGAAGTCGTGAAATATATCGATATAAAGAAGTCGATAAACGTGCAATCCCTTTGACATATTAATATAGGTACCTAGTGCTTTGGAGTTTTGAAGGAAAGTCCAATAATTTTGGTTTCTACTTAGTCTATCTTTTGGGTATTTATGATATAATTTTTATACCGTTTTATGTTACAAAAATATCGTTAGTGTATAAATTTTGGAAGATCGGAAGTAGGTATACTATCGCGGACTTTTCCGACCTACGGACCCCGTCACAAAACAAAAAAAAATGTCTATCGTGCTGTCCATCAACTAATCGACCGTTTTGTATCTGTTTATTGGTTTTTAAAGGTGTTTTAGTACATTTTTCGTCAAAAAGAATCATTTTGACGAACCTACTATATTTTTTCTAAACCACATCTGGCAACCCTGATCATATATAATATCCAGTTTTTTTTTTTATGAGATGACTATAACAGCTCTGCTCCGGGAGCAACTACTGCTTTTTACTGCGGGCTATTGGAGGGACCACGAAGGTCACCGAGCCAATTGAATGAACTTAAGCAACCGACCTAGGGGCACCCAGAGGGGTACGGACATCGGCCTAGGACGTTGCTGGGGCTACGCGGCGGATCGTGTAGCTGGGATAGGTTAGAAGCGGCCTGGGATTGGCCTATAGCGTCTGTAGGCGCCAGAATTGAAGGGAGTGTGCAGTGGTCGCGGCTGTCCCCGCCGGCGGGGACGTTGATTACTGTGTCGGCGTGTTGTTGTTGTGTGTTGTGAGTTTGCGATTGTTAGTCGTGTCTGTTGGGCCGTAATATCCAGTGCCGTAACCTAGCAGTTTTGGGATGTATGAATGGAATGTTTGAGGTTCGATTGTAATAACAATAATTTTTGAGGCTGCTTCTACACATGCTTCTGCCTCTATGTCTGTGTAGATACCCGACCTTTTTTCTAAGCACCCACCAGGAGGAGGACAGTCGCCTTTTTGTGGCTTTTTCCTCTTCAGTTTGTTAGAATGTGCTGCCATCTATTAAATACTTCGCAGAACTATGAAAAAAAAAGATTTTATTGTCTATGTCAATATCAAATTGACAAATTCGCAAAATGGCTACCTATCTTGCGTAATGTGCGGATTGTTTGTAGTTTTCGTTCAATTTCGTGCCGATATAGTGATGTTCTGTTTAGATTACAGAAATAGCACCATATATTCCAGTATTGGAATTTCACTCGATCGGTGCGGGATTAAACGAAAACTAGCATTCAAAACAATAATATCCATCGGTATGAGTAGTAGTAGGTATGTATATAAGGTCTAACAAAATTAGGTGAAACTATTTTAAGGGGATGATCAGACCATCAAACTGAAACACTTTCTCTATGGGACAATATATTGAAATCGCGAAAAAAAAATCTGCTGTTCCATACAAACCTACTCGACCTCAATGTATGGGACAGCAGATTTTTTTTTCGCGATTTCAATATGGCTCCCATAGAGAAAGTTGTTCAGTTTGATGGTCTGATCATCCCCTTAAAATAGTTTCACCTAATTTTGTTAGACCTTATATATAGATTGAATTATTGTCGGTGAAACACAGATGGCGCTAGCTAGCCTTCAATTTGACATAAGGTGGATGCATAATGTTGGCACGAGTAGGTTCTCTTTTCTAATATACTTACATTACTCTTCGGCACCCACTATGGTCGAAATCGGCTGTGAGTAAATCATCATCGTCATGTTTCCAATAACTTTTCCTCTCTTATTATTCTCGACTGAAAATTAAAGAATAGCCAATGAGGAGTTTTCTGACAGCTAGTCAAACGTAGTTCAACAAACCGGCGATAGATGGCGTTGACCAGAGAAGACGAAAATTTTAGGCTAAAAAGTGAATAAAAATGCATGTCACTGAGTCAGACGCATCCGTTGACGAAATATAATATGTTCATATTTTGCTGTTTACTTAAAAACACAAATTCTTACTATTTTATTTGTATTTTACTATCTGCAAGGTCGCTCACCCCTGTCTCGTCAACGCCATCTATCAAGCCATTAGGAACTACTTTTTCTTATATAATGGCTTTCGGAAAATCCCTCATTATAAGAACAATTGTATTGTCATCTCAACACCCTATAACCGACCGTCAGGTGCGCGGGGGTGAAGCGGCGAGGTGGCACGGGAGGGGGAGGGGAGGCTTCGAGGCGCAAATGAGAATTCCGCAGAGCAACGATCAATTCGCAAAATGTTCACATTTCGCAAACGTCTCAACTTGGCTTTAGGGTTGGGACTTGGGACTAAATATTGATATCGATAAAATTCGATATCGATAGAATTGTTATCCTCATCCTTACTTTGATTGTTTGTAGTTTTAATAATTAGTACCTACCTGGGCAGAAGTTGATATAGATATGTTTCCATCCCTGAGAAAATCATAATGGATTATAATAATGCCAGTAGTTGTAGAAAGTAAAAACCAAAGTAATAAGCAATCTTTTCATAACATCATTTTGTTACATAATTATTATGGTTCTTGAAAGTGACCCCTACTGACCGAAATGAAAGAAATTTTAAGTCAAAACTACGACTCTTCTCATAACAATGAGATGTTTTCCAAGACTACACTTCATTCCAAATAAGGACGACAAGATTTTCCGATTCCTATTTAGCTTTCTAAATAATTTATTTATCAGAAAGATATAGTATCCGACATATCTTAGACGTTACTAAAGCTGTTTTATAAATAAGTTAGAGGAAGTGTTTCAAATCTCTGTTTCTGTAATGCAAAGTAGCCTTAAAATTACGGTGCTATTTAAAGTATAGTTAAACGAAAAATCAATAGATTGATTCCGTGGTCTAATGGTTAAGAGCATAGGCTCTCGACACGGAGGTCGAGGGTTCGATTCCCAAGGGGGACACCTAGTGATATGTCACTTTGTGCGTTTTTCCCCAGTTGGTTAGGACATAGCAGGCTGAATCACGATAGGCAATCAAGGCACGATAAGCCGTTGGTCCCGGCTACTATCTCTGGTGGTAGTAGTCGTAACATAAAAACCACGTCAGAGGCCGTAAGGCGGTCTGAAAAAACTCTGACACCAGAGCTCTGCCCACACGATAAGAAGAAGAATAGATGGCAATATTTAAAGTTTAGAAAAACCTGTCATGTTGACCGTGAAAAGAGCTGTTTGTCTATGGTTTGCATCATTCAAATGACGTTTGATAGTGGTAGTGTTGTCAATAGCATTGAATATTCTCGTTTATTGTAAATAAACGAACATTGACTGCACAAAAAGTTTAACAATTTAAAGTATTAAAACGTCTTTCATATTAAAACCATAATAATCGTATTAACACGTTTGTAGACAGCGACTGGCTATAGCAGTGATAAAAATAAAAGTTAATTGTGTATCGTTCACTGCCCACGAACGATTTACCTAATGAATCAACAAAACTGCTCCCTAAAATTAAGGAATCGAGAAAAATACGTGACACTTTTGATCTGACAGCTTAACTGGCTCGATCGTAACGCCATCCTTTCAGTGTCTTTAAACATTTTTTTTAATGAATACGCCTCATTCACTTCTTTCTCCTCATCTACATTCTCTTCCTGCACCTTCATCGGTTACTAGTTAGTTTTATTTCATCGTTAAATATAAAACTATCGATATCAAACTTTTCCCATCCCTACCAAAAGCGTGGGAGCTCGGGGAATATCTTCGCAAGCGTTAAAATGAAATGTTCGCAATTTGAATATCGTCCCCCCCTCGAAGACACCCGCCCCGTTGCCTCGCCCCCTCTGTCGTCGAGTTTTAGATAGAATGGATAAATTGATAAACTGGTAAGGTGTGGGTAAAATGTTTTATTGTTGTGGTATCCATATTGATGCAATGTCAAGAGTCACTTTTCTATTTATAATTAATGGACTTTTGCATGCGTTACCACTGCATTTCCGCCAGTATCAAGTAGTTTGTGGGAGTGTCTATCTCAGTCTCAGGGATTGTTTTTAGAACAGGAAGAGAATGCGGATTGTTGAGCCTCGTGGCAGGCAAACACGAGAACCGCGCGAACACCACGCGAGACAAGTGCTCGTGTCACAACCTGCAACGCGACTAAAGAGTAAATTTTGTCGTTTATTTCTATTCTTGTCACGCATGAGGTACTGCTTGGGACTTAAGGGAATATAATTCGGCGCGCGCTCCATACAATGAAGTCCTGGTGATATTTCCAATACTAACAAATTAAAGTCAATGAAAGTTTTCAGAAACAATTTTTGCTTCGATTGGTTTGCTCCCATAGTAGAAGTTGTTCAGTTTGATGGATAGACTCTTAGTTTAAAAGGATGATATGATATCAATTTCACCCTGTAAAAACTAATCTCTGTGTTTGTATGAAGTCAGATTGTCGTTAGAATGTATAGTTTTAAAGTTAAAGTTCCTCAAATATTTCCATACAAATCTTAAATAAATTTTAGCTTTTTAAAACTTTATATTTTAACGAAAATCTGACTTCATACAAACATAGAGATTAGATCACAGAACATTAGAAGTGCAAAGTTTCATCTATCTATAGGTACTAAGTATTATAAAGCTGTAACAGAAGTGTGTCTGTGCATTGAAGATATTAACAAAAAATAAGTTACGATATGGTTTTTAGGTATCCCTGATTCCATATCACCTATTTTTGGATATTTTGTCTGTCTGTTTGTTTGTGTGTTTGTGTGTGTGTTTGTTTGGGTGTTTGTTTGTGTGTTTGTGCTATTTTGCATTTCTAACCCCTCTTATAATGTTCTGTGGAAATTCCCGAATTAAAAAAGGAAAACGCTCAATCCCGTTTCGCCTCAAAACTGGTAAATTTGAATTTTATAAGAAATGCTATAGAAAATTGAAATAGATAATTTCCATTTCCTTGAGAGTATTCGATATTCCTCCCATCTTATAATGTTCTGAGGATTAGATTCTAGATTGTTCCTTAAAAAGTTCATTGATATTAATTGGATAGTATTGAAAATATCACCTTTCTTATTATCTTCGTTTGTATGCAGCGCGCATTTGCGCTCTCGAAATAAATTTCTCTTAACAAGTCCCAAGACTACCCCATTTTTTTTTCGTCAAAAAAGTGTCAAGTTAAGGCACTGCTCTTCCCATAAATCAGAAGCATTAAACTTGAGTAAACAGGGTATAATAAAACACCCTAGAAATACTTAAGGGGATGCTTTAGTGAGACCATCAAACTGAACAACTTTCACTATGGAGCCAACAACGAAATCGCGATAACAATCAGCTGCCCTAAACATTTCAGTCGAGTCAGTAGGTACTGCAGTTTTGTATGAAACAGCTGATATTTTTATTCGCGATTTCTGAGTTCGCTCCATAGTTAGAGTTGTTCAGTTTGATGGTCTGAAGTACCTATTGCTAGGGTGTTTTGTTACACCCTACAAACAGTCAACGCACAGTCTAAACCACTGAAGATAGAAACATGAAGATAATAGGAATGCACTAAGACAGGATTTTTCGAAATCAACCCTTAAGGGCCTATGTCGGAAAATAATTGAAGCGAAATGGGCGTGTGATAGCTTATATTACTGCCTGATGCGAGAGAAAGAGATGGGGCGGCGCGCGCGATTGAAACGACGCAAGCGTAAAACTAACATTATTTAATTGTGATTGTACTATTTATGTAAGTTCAATTCTGCTCTAATCAAACCTTATAAAATATCAATCTCTTTTTTTTAAATCAAGTCTCGTGTTTCTATTATTCACCGTTTAGCAGTTCCAAGCGTTTATCGATAAAGACGGAGGCTATTTTGGCTTGTTTTTCTATCGAGAAAATGTGTCTTAATCGTGTTTTGGGTCTAATCAAAACTTCTGTTACATGTTCAATTTACACATATCCACAAAGCATACTCCTACTGTTAGTACTTCATGAGATATGACGCTTTGAAGAATCCTATTTTTTTCACATATCCTCTTAATACGCAACCCATACGTCCTGGAATTACTTTTCTTTTCTTTGTCTTTCGGGATCTTTAATTTTTGGTTTTTTTTTTCAAGATTTAGTTAGTGTATTTAGTTAGTGAGTTACCGAAACGAAAAAAATACACAGTATTCTTGGATAGTTTATCTAGTGAAATCATAAATTGAATAACATGATTGAAGTTACTCCAGTCCAGTGAGTCCAGTTTACTCTACGGTAACCGGCGACTTAAACTAAGAATAAAATTTACTCGCGTTTGGTCGAATCGGGCCTTAATCGAAAATACGGCAAAAGCACGCACTTTTCGGTGGGCAGGGTTTCGCGTTTCTCGGCGGTGAAATGGATGTACAAGTTTGTATGGAAAATCGTAATCACTGTTATTGTAAACCATTGACTACTTATATAAGGTCTAACAAAATTAGGTGAAACTATTTTAAGGGGATGTTCAGACCATCAAACTGAACAACTTTCTCTATGGGACCGATATTGAAATCGCGAAAAAAAAATCAGCTGTTCCATACAAACCTACTCGACCTAAATGTATGGGACAGCAGATTTTTTTTCGCGATTTCAATATTGGTCCCATAGAGAAAGTTGTTCAGTTTGATGGTCTGAACATCCCCTTAAAATAGTTTCACCTAATTTTGTTAGACCTTATATAGGGACTAGTTACGCGTGTAATTCCACTAACAAACATTTCTGCCACTTTTTGCGGGGGGCGAGGTAACATGGAATCCGCAACTTTGGATTTTATTCCCATAACATTAGATTCTATTTGTGAAAGTTAAAAATCATGAAAAGTAGTCTCGCGTGAACCCCAAACGTTCCAAGTTCGAAATTATTGTTCCGCAATTATAGGCTGTCCCGTTTAGTGATAAGGTATAAAATTGAATGTAAATGCACACGATCAATTGATCTTATACCGTGGCAGAGGGGAAATGCTACCGCAAGGCTAGTCCTTCTAATTAATAGTCAAAGTTTTAAATCCGCGACGACGAATAGGTATAATAAAATTATCTCCTACAAAATATAGCAACAAATTCCCAGTAGGTATAAACTTCATTGGTCTTCCGCAAAACGACACAAACATAACATCAGCTACAACCACAATATCACTGTAACATTTCTCCCGACCAATCAGCGAGCTCGCAACTGTAGCCAGGGTCGCTATTGGTCCGTTACTGTAACAGATGGGGGGGGCGTGACCACTTCATTAAAGGTCTTTGGTGAGAAAAAATGTCGTAGCTTTTTATCTTGTTTAGCTATGAGAGCTTTTTGGAGTTGTTTTACAAGTGTTAAGAGGATAATCCTTGTATCGCTCTACAGGGTGAAATTGATATCATTAGCATCCTTTTAAACTAAGAGTCTACCTATCGAACTGAACAAGTTTTACTATGGAAGCAAACCGATCGGAGCAAAAAAATAATCAGCTGTTGCATACATTTGAGTCGCGAACTCGCGCGTGGACATTGCTGTATGAAATAGCTGATTTTTTATTTGCTCCGATCGGTTTGCTCCCATAGTAAAAGTTGTTCAGTTTGATGAATCCCATAGTAAAAGTTGTTCAGTTTCTTGACAATGTTACTCTATGTAATGCAATATTATATTTAATTTTAAAAGTGTGTTGTAGAGTTTCTGGCCGCATCTTCTCTCAACGGAACACCTTCCAACGCGGTGGTAGAGTCAAAGAATGACAAAAATCTATCTATGTGATATTATTTTGAATAAAAAATTTTGATTGATTGTTTGATGGATAGACTCTTAGTTTAAAAGGATTCTAATGATATCAAGTTCACCCTGTATACAAACGAAGTTTGGTATCTACGCTCCCATTCTCATGGTCATGACGAACTCTCCAATCTTATTTCTGAGTTTTGATTTTTCAATTGGCTAGAAGTCATAAATTCATACTTAGAAAATAATTTTTCTCCATTATTTTTACTTTTATTGATATCTTTAGAAAACATAACATAATTCTTCATTGGTTTGATGAAGAATGTTGTTGATTTTGTCTGTTTGTATATCTTTGTTTTTGACGACGCTTGTGCTGTTCAGTTTGATGGTCTGATAATCCCCTTAAGATTGTTTCAGCTAATTTAGTTGGACATTGGGTATAAATTAAATGCGTTATATATAAGGTCTAACAAAATTAGGTGAAACTATTTTAAGGGGATGATCAGACCATCAAACTGAACAACTTTCTCTATGGGACTAATATCGAAATCGCGAAAAAAAGTCAGCTGTTCCATACAAACCTACTCGACCTAAATGTATGGGACAGCAGATTTTTTTTTTCGCGATTTCACTATTGGTCCCATAGAGAAAGTTGTTCAGTTTGATGGTCTGATCATCCCCTTAAAATAGTTTCAGCAAATTTTGTTAGACCTTATATATTTCAAACAGGATGCTTCATTCACATCATCAAACTGAACAACTTTCACGCATTTAAGATTACACCCTGTATACCTACGTAGGTAATTGTTTCTTGTTTGCATGGAATCTAAAAAAAAGTTCAGCAAGTTTTTGTTAGTCTATCTTTCAAGATAGGGAGGTACCTACCTAACTACCTATAGAGCTCCCTATCTATGGAGTTTTGGAGAAAAATTGAATTTCTTTTTTTAAATAAACATTATGGATTTAATAAAAGAAAAAAAACAATTTATGTATGAATACATTTTTATTTCTTGTCTCTTAAACATTCGTTTCACCAATCTGGGGCTAAAACAAACTAAGTACCTATTTGTCGTACGATCTTTAAAGTATTGCGAGGTAGGCACAGTCGTATCATAACATAACCATAATGGTATTATTCTGTGGAGCTCGAACTGCTCTGGAGTGGACAACGTCTATGGCGGCAGTATGTCAAATCTTACCACTGACGCCGCATCTGAACCCAGCCTAACGTTCGACTAGTGTGGACATGACTTCAGAATCTAAAGTCTGTAAGATTTATTTATTAAACATTTTTAATAATCTAAAGCTTAGATTATCAAAAATATTTAATAAATAAATCATACAGCCACAACTTGTGAGAGAAAAGAGAAATTCTTAAAAAAGTGAATAATAATCAATTAATAAATCTATTATCCAAAACTATTATAGAAAAGTACAGAGATTTGCATAATTTTCCTCTCAATGATGAATAAGAAATAAAATTCTTTATTTGAGACAATTAGTCCATAAAAGTATTTGTAGGTAACAGAAAAACTTAACCTATCGTTATATTGTCGATATAAAAAAAGTTTTGTCAAGATTTGACACATTTTCGCCGTAGAGCCTTTCTGGCTTTTTAAAAACAGGGCACACAAAAAAATTGGCCACAGAAAAGTGAACCGGTAGAAATGGCAAAACCGGTGCTAGGACTATTTAGTACGAAAACTAGCGTGTCTGTACAGTCAACTGTACAAAGGTTATTGTATTTACATTGCTGGCGTTAGCAATTTAGAGTTAACATTATTAGCACATTATCATTATTAAATCAGTTTCAATAAACGCACTCAACAGCAGCGGTAGTTTCCTTCTAACACTACTCCGCACACACGATCTATCATCAACTTAGCATCATCTTAGCATATAACTGTAGAACCCCTACAGTTTTTGGTCCTTCGAGCCGGATTACGACTTGGTGGTTTCTGTTGGTTCCTAGTGTGTTAGCAATCGGTTGACTGGCCTCCCACAAGCGGGTCTCACCAGTTGATTGAGAAGGTGCTTATATCACACGAAAGAGCCGCAGGAACGCTAAGCCGTAAGGACACAGCATCTACTGACAACTACAGTCCTACATCGAGCACACGAGTCAATCAAGCAGACTCTATTCAAGCAAAGAAGCCACAGCAGGAGCAGCTGGGTTTTTTACAACAACATTGAAGCAAATAAGTCACAGCGGGAGCAGCTGGGTTCTTATTACATCTTTATCAAGCAAGCCACAGCAGGAGCAGCTGGGGCAACACATCATAAATACTTCTATCAAACCGCAGCAAGAGCAGCTGGGTGAAGTATTAGCACATCAAACTAGACGCAGCATTAGCAGCTGGTTTAGTATTTCACCACACATCGAGCAGTTTTTCTTCGGTACAAACAGAAGCAGCTGAATTAAGGCATCATCATGGCTGAAGAAATATTCTCTCGTCAAAGTGAAATCCTCAAAGAGATTGAACGAATCAATGTCAATTTCAACAAGGACAGCGAGAGCCGTAAAACATCAGAATATCTGAAAAAACGGCTAAACTCCTTAGAACTTCTCTGGAGTGAGTTTGACAACAACAACACTATATTGCAAGCATATGAAGACAAAGGTTATGAATACTTTTCCAACAACATTTACGGCGTGTGGAAAGGTTATTATGAAAAAACTAAGCAAATGATTTCGTCATTTAAACCTGGCGGGTCGACACCTAAAACAAAATTTCATATTCCTGTCTTTGAAGAGGCAGGAGCGATCGAGCATTTAATGAGTCAACAAAATACTAATTTTAGAGCATTCGAGCGACTCATGAACAGGATCAATGTAAGCGCTATGGAAGAGAAGTGGGAGATCGAAGATGGATTAAAAAATCTACAGCATCTTTGGAACACAATCGACGGGCTTCATCTGCGCCTTGATAATATTTTACAAGGCTCTGACAATAGCTACGACAATGATTTTTCAACCATAGAAGATCAATACATCGAAATAAAGAAGATGCTGAACAGAAAATTATCTTCCTCCGATCATCTCCGCCATTCTACACCACAGATCGATATCCCAGTCTTCATTGGGAAATATGCACAATGGCCTACGTTTTTCGACCTGTTCACCGAGACAATTCATAACAGCAAGTTCCTCACCAAAACTCAGAAAATGCAGCATTTAAAGGGCAAACTCAAGGGCGAGGCAGAACGTTTAATTCAACACTTGAACATAACGGCTGAAAATTACGACACGGCATGGAGCCTTCTGACTGGACGGTACAATAATCCTCAAGTCCTGTTTACCAATCAAATTGAAGTCTTTCTGAATCAACCCAGCATCCAAAAACAATCATCGTATGAACTAAAGAAGCTATACGACACAACGATGGAATGCATTCATGCCATTCACAACCTGGGCATAGATACAACAAGTTGGGATCCTATCTTAGTGCATCTCATAGCAAAGAAGCTAGATACGGACACCTACACTGATTACAAGGAGTCACGTAAGTCGCCGAGGGATTTACCGTCCTTCGATGGTTTTATGGCTTTCATTGAAAAGAAATTTATGGCTCTGGAACCCATGCAAAAGAAGGTAAAAGAACCATCAGCATCTATCAAACCGCCTGGGCAACAACATTTCAAGTATAATAACAGCAACTTTAATCAGCGAAGATTTCAACCAAAAAATTATCAAGCCGTCGTGACATCATACACACGAAAATGTCCATTTTGTGACCTAGAACATGAATTATTCAAATGTAAAAAGTTCATTAGCCTGCCAACAAACAAGGTGATGGAAACCATTGCGAAATTACAAGTATGCAAAAATTGTCTATACAAACACATTGACAATAAATGTAATTCTACAAAAAAATGCAGAGTGTGCAGCGAAAGTCACAATACAATCATTCATGACGCTGCAGTTTCGGTGCCAACGAACCCAAAGAACTCGACACCGCCGACGCCACCTGTAATTCCAGATCCTTCGTTATCAAACTCGCCGCCTCGACAACATAACGTAAATTATGTCGCAAGCGAAGATGAAGAGATTTTATTAACAACTTTATCACTGAATATCAAAGCATCAGATGGGACTTTTTATAACTTCAGAGCTCTTCTGGATCAAGGCTCTCAAGTGTCCCTCATATCAGAGAACGCTGCCCAACTGTTAGGTGTAAAGCGGCAGCGCTACCAAGCATCAATATCAGGCATTGGTACTAGCTCAAAACAGAGCAAGGGAATAGTATCTCTGGAATGCCAATCAATTTATGGTGATTATCAGTTCACCACACAAGCTCTGGTCGTATCACGAGTCATAAACAATCTGCCGAGCGCTACACTCCCGAATACACCATGGGAACATCTTCAACATACAAGATTAGCAGATCCTGAGTATCACGTGTCTAAGCCTATCGACATCCTACTGGACGCAAGTGTCTATTCAGAGATCATAATGAGTGGGCTCGTTAAGGGTACACATCAAACTCCAATAGCTCAGCAAACCAAAATGGGCTGGATACTATCAGGGCACGTCAGAACATTTTCCTGCAACGTAATCATTAAAAACCTGGATGACATAAGAAAATACTGGGAAGTTGAAGACCTCAAGGAATCTTCAGACTTTTTATCAACAGAAGATCAGTTCTGCGAGGACCTCTATAAAGCAACTACCAGAAGACTGGAGAACGGTAGATATGAAGTCGCTCTACCTATGAAACCAGGCTTCGAACTACATCTTGGGTTATCAAAAGCAAAGGCAACTGCACAATTTATTCAACAAGAAAAGAAGATGGTTAAAAATATGTCACTATCAGAGGGCTACAAGAAATTCATGCAAGAATACCAAGAGCTGGGCCACATGGTCCCTGGGGACTCTAAAGGCATACAAACAGCGTGCTACCTACCTCATCACGGCGTACTAAAGTTGGACTCGACTACGACCGCTCTAAGGGTCGTGTTCAACGCATCTGCAAAAACGACATCAGGTCTAAGCCTAAATGATTTGATGTATAGCGGTCCGAACCTTCAACAAGACTTACACTCTCTCATCTTAAAATGGCGACAGTACAAATACGTCATCACGGCGGACATCGAGAAAATGTTTCGTCAGACCCTCGTAAGGAAGTCTGATCTGCCTCTTCAGACCATCATTTGGAGAAACTCATCTCGTGACCTACTTCGGGAATATCATCTCGCTACCATCACCTATGGAACAAAAGCAGCTCCATTTCTAGCGATGAGGACACTGAAGCAAATTGGCCGAGATAATATCGACAAATACAAATTAGCCGCGTCAGCATTGGAAAACTCTTTCTACATGGATGATTTGCTGACCGGAAGTAACAGCATCAAGCAAGCAAAACAGTTACAGTACGAATTAACCACAGTACTGAAAGAAGCAGGCATGAATCTTCGTAAGTGGTCTAGCAATGATCCCGAACTCATTAAGGATCTACCAGCAGAGCTACTAAATATGCCATTCGAATTCAAGGACTCCGAAACAAGGAAAACGTTAGGATTGAAATGGAATTCAAAGTCGGACACTTTTACGTTCGTAAACAATATCGATTGCGAAACAAACACGAAACAAATCACAAAACGACTATTATTGTCCGACATAGCAAAGATTTACGATCCTATGGGCTGGCTCACACCGCTTACAATCAAAGCAAAGATCTTATTTCAAAAAACATGGTCTTTGACTACATCGTGGGATGACGAGCTGCCCGAAAACATTTCAACAGAATGGTTACAAATAAGAGAAGACATGAAAAATATTTCAAGATTTTCAATACCTAGATATTTAGGTAATATGGAACAATCATTTCAATTACATGGATTTTGCGATGCGTCCGAAAAAGCATACGCATGCGCAATTTACATTGTATCGCATAACGATAAGGGCGAGTACACATCGAAGTTGATCACAGCGAAATCAAAAGTCGCTCCACACAACAAAGTTGTAACGCTACCTCGATTAGAGTTACTAGGAGCGTTATTACTAGCACAATTAATGAAAAAATTTCTGGAGACAAATACAGTGCAAAGTACGGACATCTACGCATGGACCGACTCCATGGTAGTCCTGGGTTGGCTCCATGGAGATATTTCAAGATGGAAGCAATTTGTGGCCAACAGAGTGAGCAAAATTACAAATACCATCCCATCAACGTCTTGGCATCACGTGAAATCGGGAGACAACGCCGCAGACTCCGCTACACGGGGAACTTCTGCTGCGAATTTATTAGAGCATAAACTCTGGTGGGCAGGTCCAGAATGGCTTCGTACGTTCAATCCATCCAGTGTAGATTCCAAAGCATACCCTAGCCCCACACATGAAATCAAAAGGGCTAGTGTAAACACTACTTTACTACAAAATGAAGAAAACATAATTCTCAGTTTATTAAATAAATGCAGCTCTATAACACGAATTGTAAAAATAGTTGCATGGGTGTCACGTTTCGTCGCGCGATTGCGAAACAATCAAACCACTACTTCAAATGACGGTGCATTGACTTCAACGGAAATACAAGATGCCTACGACCTCATTATCAAGAATTTACAACATTACGACTTTTTGAATGAGATAAAAAGTTTGAAGAGAAATGGACATGTTCCTAGCAGCAGTACACTCTCATCATTGAACCCATTTTTGGATAAACAAGGAATACTCAGAGTGGGTGGACGACTTGAGAATGCGGACATCAGTTATTCGGCAAAACATCCAATCATTTTAACATCAAAGAGCCGTCTAGCTGAACTTATCATACAGCAAGCGCACATGACTACATTACATGGAGGTCCAAGACTAACTTTATCTTATATTAGAGAAAAGTTTTGGATTATCAGCGGCATTCGTACGGTGAAAAGGGTCATCAGATTGTGCCCTACATGTCGCCGATACAGTCAAGAGAATAATCAGCAGCTCATGGCAGACCTACCTCGGCCAAGGGTCACTGTATCCCGCCCCTTCACTAGCGTCGGGGTAGATTTTACGGGATTCGTGGAGATCAAAGCAAACAAGGGAAGAGGTATTAAAACCACGAAGGGATATGTGGCAGTCTTCGTTTGTTTAGCCACCAAGGCCGTTCATCTGGAGTTAGTCTCTGATTTGAGCACAGCAGCATTCCTCGCAGCCTTAAGAAGAATGTGTGCCCGAAGGGGCACTCCATCCGATATCTACAGCGACAATGGGACTAACTTCATTGGCGCTGCTAGACTGCTAAAACAGGAATACAAAGAAATCATAAAAACAATCAACACTGACGTCATCACGGATATCAACAGCATGGGGATCACTTGGCACTTCAACGCCCCTGCATGGCCAAACGCTGGAGGCTTGTGGGAAGCTGCAGTGAAGAGTCTGAAATTTCACCTAAAGCGCATCATTGGAGAACAAAGGCTGACGTACGAGGAATTCATAACACTACTACATCAAATCGAAGCATGCCTCAACTCCAGGCCTCTCTGTTCTCTCACTGAGAGTCCTGATGATTATTGTCTTACACCTGGACACTTTCTCATCGGAGGATCATTGCTATCTAGACCGCAAACAGATCCTGAGCATATAAATCTATCAACGCGATGGCAACTCGTCCAGGCTATAAACAAACAGTTCTGGAAGAAATGGTCCAGCGAGTACCTACAGCAACTACAAACACGAACAAAATGGAGGACTCCTAAAGAAAACCTGAAAATTGACGACGTAGTTATCATCAAAGAAGATAATCTACCTCCAGGCAAGTGGGCCATGGGGCGCGTGGAAGAACTTCACCCTGGAAAAGATGGACTAATTCGGGTCGTTTCAATTAAAACGCAAAATAACGTCCTAAAACGGCCTATCAACAAATTAGTCATATTGCCAGTTAACAACAGCACAACAGATCAATCGACAGATACTACATTACATACTTCGTCAACATCGACTTCGAGTTCTACACAAGACATACGAAAACAACGAGGTCAACGAAGAAATAACTTCAAAAACCTTTTCGCACTTGCATTTATTATGCTGATGTCATTAATATCGTCAAGCACGCAACAAGCTACAATGGCATACAACATTACTTCACTTAACCAAAATAAAAACTTTTATTTTGATAAGGTTTCCGATCTCCAGCACATTAAGGACGAATGGAAACTAATTGTTTACTATAATATGTCGTCGTATTGGCAAAGCGTACAAGATATAGAGCTATACATAACACATTTAAAGAAAATGTGTCGCACTACGTGTCAACACCAAGGAAAGCAATATGAGAGTATCATATTGCAGTTGGAGCATCAACTGAATGAAATTAATCACTACAATGAGTTACTCAAATATCGAAGCAAAAGATACAAACGAGGATTAATAAACGGAGTTGGTAACGTAGCCAATTATTTTTTCGGCGTTTTGGATGAAAAATTTGCAGAGCAGTACAAGAAGGACATAGAGAAGGTTGCAGTGAACGAAAATCATCTCAACAATCTGATCAGGAACCAGACTCTAGTTGTTGAATCAGAGTACAACATTTTGCAACGTCATGAGAAAATAATCAACACTCAATTCAACTTTATGAACCAGTACCTTCGTAACGTTTCTATGAACGTTAATCAATCACAGCTTGATAGCCAAAATGGCCTATTTATCACATCATCCACATTGTCAGCAAATATCATCATATCAAATTTAAGGAACATCCAGCAAGCTTTGATCGGAACTGTGACCGACATCAGTCACGGGCGCATTGATACTCACCTCTTATCTCCCGAGCAATTAGAGGCGCAAACAAACATTATCACTCGTAAACTACAGGGTGATCTCATCGTACCAGACAAAGAAAACATAAGAGATTTGTATAAGTTACTGCGAGTCTTTGCAAGGGTCATAGATGACTACCTCATCATGGAATTTAAAGTTCCACTCATCACCAATGAAGCATATGAATTGGACAAGATCATCAGCCTACCGTATCAGAGGAATCAGAGCACATATCGTTTGGCAACAGCATACCCGTATCTGGCGTTCAACATGAGAAAGGATATTATTTTGTTTCTGTCTCAGAATGACTTGCAAACCTGCATTCACGCATCGCACGAGAAAATATTATGTCCGATTGATAAACCGATCTACGACATGCGAGCAAGACGATCCATTTGCGACTTGAAAATAGTAGATATGGAATTAAATATAGCATCGCCCTGTACATTAAAACAATCATCGTGTGACGACAAGTGGATCAAATTACAACATAGACAGAACGACTGGTTGTACACCTGTTGCAAAGAATGCGCCGTGCGCATTTTATGCCCAGCTGATACGGAAGTACGAACCTTATCGGGCAGTGGCATTGTTAGCCTAGGTCAAGGCTGTATATTGAAGGGGAATACGTTCACGATCTATTCTCACCGAAATTTCGTCAATCGTGTCAACACGGAAGCAGAGAAGGTGGAACTACCGCAAATATCCATCTTGAACAGCATTATTAGTACCAGCGTGGTCCATGATCTTACGCCTCCGTTCCCAGAAGAGAACAACACAAACCTGTTTAACCAACTAGGAGCACAAATTGAACAACTGAAGCAGCAATCTTCACAGCAACTTACCGTTCACGATATACACCAATACATTGTATCGTACAGTGCGGTCGGATTGCTACTATTAGCAGCTTTTATCATCGCCATAATCTGGATAAGGAAGAGGCGACTACAGAAGATACTTGCTGTCCAGGACGCGCCTGTGCCGCAGCCGCGGTCTATGTACTGGAGGAGAACAGTGGACCAGGGCACCTCGCCGCAAGAACCTCAAGCAATCAAGTTTGAGTTACCTAAGTCTAGTTAATTATTCAATTATTGTTTAAATGTATAATTTACCTACTTATTGAGAAACAATTATGTCATGTTTTGTAAGACTTTATTTAAGTTTACCTTTTTTAATGTTTCTTGATTTATATTCATTCTTTGCTCTCGGCAGCATGTACAGTCAACTGTACAAAGGTTATTGTATTTACATTGCTGGCGTTAGCAATTTAGAGTTAACATTATTAGCACATTATCATTATTAAATCAGTTTCAATAAACGCACTCAACAGCAGCGGTAGTTTCCTTCTAACACTACTCCGCACACACGATCTATCATCAACTTAGCATCATCTTAGCATATAACTGTAGAACCCCTACAGTGTCAAAACAATACAAAAAGTAATTAAGTTTCAATTCAACCTTATCTTCATAAGTCTTAATAATTGAAAATCATCATTAAATTGTCACAATGTTTTATTTATTTAAACTTTATTGTACACACGGAAATATAAATGAAAACAGCATAATAGACAATTACAAAGGGCGAGCTTGATCTTTTGTTAAATAAAATGTATATAATACTAGGGTTTAAAATGTATATAAAGCACTTATCAAAGGCTACAATCGCAAACTTGCGAACGGTCTCCTTGCCCTCAGCAAGGATCAAATTGGTCCAATAGCAAGGTCACTCACATGCCACTGCAAATTAAATAAGAACATGCACACACTGAATTTAAGTGACACGACCGGCAGCAGATTCTGCAAGGAGGAGATGGCCGTGTGACTGTGGCCCCCTGACGTACAAACGTAGTACTCATCAGTACAAACTATCCCGATCAAGAATCCACTGCGTTTTCTGGCTGCAGCCGCAGTGGGGATTGGTAAGGAACTTTAAAAAGGGCGTTCACAAAGGACCAGCGATGGTCTACGTGGCACAGGCTTAGCAAGTCTGTCAAGACCCAAAACCCCCCTAAATAATAATAGGGTCTTTCACTACTACATTAAATTACCTACATATTTCGCCTCATTCACGTCCATACAAATACGACTTCTAACACATGCCGATTTGTTTCAAGTAACCTACCTACTCCTTACAGTAATTTTCCTCTGTTTGCAAAATATAGGACGGAACTGATAGTCATATTATTTGAAATATAGACTTATTTTAGCCTAGTCATGTTTCACATAATCTTAATGACAATATTAAATACAAATTTTATTTTCAGAAATCAGAAATCAGAAAGTTTATTTATAGAAATGGGTACATAATACATTAAGTTGACACATAATACAGAAATAAAGTCTCTCCAAATCTTGCGTACGCGTACAAATATTGATAATAATTATATGTCCTAATGATTACAATGTCAAAAATCAATTCCATTATACATAATAATTTAAAATTAAATAGCACAATTACGTTATTTAAAAAAGAATAAAAGTAAAAAAAAAAAAAATAATTATATCAAATTATATTAAACGAGCGTTAACCCACGACTTCGTCCGCACAAATTATATACCAGATTTTAAGTCATATCATAAGCTATCAAACAAAAAAAGTTTCATCAAAATCGGTTCAGTAGTTTTTGCGTGATACTCGTTCAAACAAACACACAAACAAACTGACAGACAAAAAATCCAAAAATTGGTGAAATGGAATCAGGGACACCTAAAAACCATATCGTAACTTTTTTTTTGTTAATATCTTCAATGTACAGACAAACTTCCTGCTACAGTTTTATAATTGTATGGATTACACAATATTAAACTATTTTATTTTTTATATGAAATTAATTAGAATGATATAAAGAATCTACAATTATAGAACAAATAGGTATTATTTATTATTCACAATTGAAGTGACCATCAGTCAAATATTCCTCTAATTTATAGTAACATTTGTGTTCCAATATATTTGTTATCCGTTCCTTGAATAGAGTTAAATTCAACTCTCTTATTGCCATACGTATTTCGAGCGTCCTTGTATGAAAATTTAGAGAACCTCGTCACAATTAGTACCGAGGTTCTATGGTGTTGTACAGTTTACAAAATTCGTTGGTTGATAAGGAACATCCTCACTGACCTTTCGTCACTCGTCTAATAAAACAAACATCGCGAGCTCAGCGACTGTCCACCGCCGCTGCCCGCCGGACCGTTTTGTACTATTTGTTGTATTCAGGGTTCTGTTGTCAAATAACCATCAAACAGAAGTATTTTATTACAAACTGTGTATTTTCAAAAGTTTGTGCATCCGAATTATTTCGACTACTTATATAAAATGGGCTAAGAATATTTCAGATATCAAATGTGTTTGCTAGATCATGTCAGTGATGTTGGCCGCGAATTAGGATGGCAATACTGAACAACTTTTATCATGGGAGCAACTTATATAAAACAAAACACAGATGCGTGCGTCCATTGTTGTTGTCTTCATGAAAAGTCTGATTTCTTTTTCGAATTTCAATTCAATAAGTAAAGTATAAAGCACGCTGCTTTTGGATAATAGGCTAATATTTACCTACCTATATTTTGTTCTGTAATATTGTATTATTGTGTACCTACCTATATTATCTGTTAAATGATATTGAAAATGGTAATTGATATTTAGTGTTGTTGTGTGTTGTGTTTGTGTGGCTATTCAATAAAATAATTAAAATGTTGTTCAGTTAATAATTCCATTTGTATAATAATTATATGTAATTTTGTTTTCCGCTCAGTATACAACGTGTTAATGAATTAACGCAAAACTAAAAAGTTGTTTGTTAGAATCGAGAGCAGAATCGAATTATCATGGTTTTAACATAAATTTTTTTCAAAATATTAAATAATCTTTTTGTAAAATTTAAAATTTACTGAACCCGATGTTAACCCACCGCACGAGCACACTCACCCTACTTACTACCAAAACAAGATTATTAAAATGTATCCATGAGTACGTTAGCGCTTTAATTCATTGCTGAAATGATAACAAATCATTTTTGCCTCAAAACTTAAAATGCGAATAACTTTAAATTTTAACAATCAAAATAATGAAATTATTGTTTCAATCTAATTATTTTGTTATAAATCAGTTGGGGTGTATGAGGTTTTGCGTTTATTCATTAACACGTTGTATAGGTACTTTATTTACCTATGTGTTTTGTGTAAATAAAGAATAATTCATTCATTGATTCCATTCTATGTAAACGGTTATTAAGTTCTTCGTTCACTGTTTAACAAAATAAAATATCAGAAGGATGTGAACGAGTTTAGGGGAGACCTTAGCATAACAGTGGAACAAACAAAGCAGATTAAAAACAAATCGTATACGGAACCCTTTACGCGTGGTCCGACACTGACCACTTTAATATTTTCCCTGCAAGTGAGTTTGATGGAGAGCGGACGTTAGACGAAATGTTTTAACCCTGCGACGGCGTCGAGAGGGTTAAGTGTCGTTTTGGAGGGAAAAGTGCGCGCGTGGCGATGCGGTTAGGGTTTTTGGGGTTCTATCGATCGGTTTGCAATTTTTCTTTTTGTTTTTTTTAGATAACTATTCGATGCAATGGACCGCTTATATTAAAATCAGGAGTACGATTTTTGAATCTCATTCGCTGAGCTCAGCTGGTTAAAATGTCAAAATTACTATGGAGATATGCATCTTTCTACTGCTGATTTGACTTTCTTAAAACATACAGGAGTGCGATTTTTGAAAGTCAAATCAGTAGTAGAAAGATGCTTATCTCCATAGTAATTTTGACATTTTGTACTGCTGAGTTCAACGTATTGACTTTCAAAACTCGTTCTCCAGGAGGGCGGTTGAGCTAATTTAAAACATCCAATTTCAATCCTAATTCAATTTCAGTTCTGATCACATTGCAATCCAATTACTGTTCAACTGTGTTAAGAGGCTAAGTGAAAAAAAGGGTTCTTCAAAGCGTCATATATCATGGAGTATCAGTAGGAGTATGAATTGCGGATATGTGTAAATTGAACATATAATTGAAGTTTTGATTAGAGCCAAAACACGATTAAGACACATTTTCTCGATAGAAAAACGAGCCAAAGTAGCCTCAGTCTTTATCGATAAACGCTTGGAACTGCTAAACGGTGAATAATAGAAACACGAGACTTGATTTAAAAAAAAAGAGATTAATATTTTACAAATTTTGATAAGAGCAGAATTGAACTTACATAAATAGTACAATCACAATTAAATAAAGTTAGTTTTACGCTTGCGTCGTTTCAGGCGCGTGCGCCGCCCCATCTCTTTCTCTCGCATCAGGCAGTAATATAAGCTATCACACGCCCATTTCGCTTCAATTATTTTTCGGCATAGGCCCTTAATTATTTTTTAATTTCCCTTACTAAATGCAATCAGCTGATTGAACGATTGTATAAAAAGGCGCACACTTATTTTGCTTTCCTATTAGGTTTCTTATTTTAGGGAAAGTTGTGGGTACAATCACCCCTTCACATACCCCTTAGAGTAATGCAACTGTTTACCCTAACACCCTTTATAAAGATGAAGAACCAAGTGTTTCTGTATTGAAGATAATTTTATTTAATGAAATATACTTTATTTAAACCAAACACATAAATACAGTACAGAGCAGGTCACAAAAATAATTATGGTACAAATAAGGCGGTCTTATCGCTAAAAAGCGATTTCTTCGAGACAACCTTACAAAGAAAAATTAAAAAGAAAAACAATGATATAAATACCTAACATAAATAGATAAACATATAATTCTTATTTAAGTACATAACAAATAAATAGATATTTGTTAAACTTTATTTGAATCAATGAATAATAAAGTATTCAGTGTATTATCTCATACATTTCGCACTCAGGTCAGTCGTTGTAGACTAATCTAAACTATTCTAAATAAAATATACAATAAGTAATTAAAATAAAATTAAAACTAACAATCTGAAAACCGTTTTATCTGTCAAAAAGCCCGCCCCGGGTCATACCGGATGCAAAGGTTCCCATGACGCTTCTCGCGTTTCCGCGTTGGATGGCGATGGACAACCTTTGCATCAAGTAGTACCCAGAGCGAGCGTCGTTCCCCCTCTCCTGGAGTCGACGACCAAGCTCTTTGACAAAACTCAAAGCTTCAGACCCCCAGCAGCCCGTGGTCTCAAAGGCCAGAGGCACGAAATAATATTGTGGTACCAAGTTGCAGTAAATGTCCCGCTTTTTGTCAGCCGCTACTTCGGCGGCGGCCCTTGCAGAGCGAACCGTGCGGCTGAGGTACGAGCAATTTTATTTTATTTAAAAAATTAGGATATGGTATCCTTGACTCCAATCAAACCTAGGATTTTTTAATTCTTGAGTATTCTTGTTTGTTTGTTTGTTTGTTTGTTCGAGTATCACTCAAAAACTACGGGACCGATTCTGATAAAACTTTTTGTGTTTAAAACTGCCTGCAACAAGTTGGCAGTAGTAGCAATGTTTCTTACCACCCCGAAAGGGTTATATAGTCATGAGTATATGTATGTATGTATGTATGAGATTAGACTTAAAATCTCGCTTAGGGAGCCGGTGCCGAAGAAGTCGCAGGCAAAAATTAGTTTTTTTAAATAATTTTGAGAAGTATAGCGTCATCTATTGTCAAGTAGGACAACTATAAAGTACTTTTTAAACTATTGTTCTAAAAATTATTTTGATACGAAAAGAGTACCTAGCTACAGTAGTATGTTTTTTAATTATTAGTGTGTTTTAAAATATAATTATGAATTAAACACCCAATTTTAATTATTTAAACTTTGAGATGTTGTCATATTATTATATTTAATTTCATTTAAAGAGTAGCTTAGAGCCATCTATTGTCGAGTCGCAGAATTACATAAAACTGCTATCACAACGTTGGCACGGTTAATACACTGTACATAGTAGTTCTGTATATTGTACATAGATGGCGGTATTAAAATTATCAAAATGTTTTCGTCCAAAAAAAATTACTTACATGTTTTGTCTGAAAATCTATCTTCTTCTTATATTATAACTATTATAAAACTGTAACAGGAAGTTTGTCTGTACATTGAAGATATTAACAAAAAAAAGTTATGATATGGTTTTTAGGTGTCCCTGATTCCATATCACCAAATTTGGATTTTTTGTCTGTCTGTTTGTTTGTGTGTTTGTTTGTTTGAACGAGCGACACGCAAAAACTACTGAACCTATTTTGATGAAACTTTTTTGCTTGATAGCCTTTGATCAGTAGTGCGATTTTTGAATCTCATACGTTGAACTCAGCAGTTGAAAATGTATGGAGATACGCATCTTTCTACTGCTGATTTGACTTTCAAAAGAGTGCGATTTTTGAAACTCATTCGGTGAGCTCAGCAGTTGAAAATGTCAAAATTACTATGGAGATGCATCTTTCTGCTGCTGATTTGACTTTCAAAAATCATACGCCAGGAGTGTGATTTTCGAAAGTCAAATCAGCAGTAGAAAGATGCGTATCTCCATACATTTTCAGCTGCTGAGTTCAACGTATGAGATTCAAAAATAGCATTCCTGAAGTATGATTTGTGGTGGCCACCGATGTGTTATATATTTTTTTTTTACTAGCCTATTTCATCCCACTGTTGGGCAAGGGCCTCCCTTTTAATCTTCCAACCATCTCTACATTACATCATAGATTTTTAAATAGATTATAGACGCCTCCACAGACACCCGTCTATATAGGAGCTATCCGAAGCCGTACATCACAATTAATTCACAAGAAATTAATTAAAGCCGGTCAAGTGCGAGTCGGGCTACTCGCACACCGAGGGTTCCGTACCACACCACTACACAACATAATTATTAACTTACAAAATTTTTTTTTTCTCCTGGACCTTTAGAGTGGGACGGACCGACTCACATTTGGCCGTTTTTTTTGTTATGTAGAGTGTAGAGTTTGCTCTATAATTACTAGTTTTTTCTATGAGGAATAAAATTTTTAGCTTTTTACTTTTTTTATTATTTGTTAGCAAATCCGCCTTAATAACGCACATTCTGTGAAATTTTTCAAAAAGTTTCAAAGTTACAGCCCTAAATAGTTAGTAGACAGACAGATTATTCCGAGAGATAAGTATACTTTTTTCAACCATCAGCAGCAAGGCTGATTCAGTGTTTATGGGGTGTAGAGCATCTCTGTGATGGGGTTGACGTCGGTCTGCCTGCATATCGTCAGTCGGTTAAGTAGGTACAGTACAGTCGTTCAAATGTGAGTTATGGTTGCAAAAAACAGACGATCAGCAGCAAGGCTGATCGTATGGTACTATTGTAATATGCACTGAAGCTATCTGAATAGTACAAAAACTGACGTGGTTCATCAGTCGGATTAGGAGATACAGCGGTTCAAAGGTCGGTTATGGTTATACGCCCCATAAACAATTATCCAATGATCAGCCTTGCAGCTGATCGTCCGTTTTTTGCTACCGTAACCGACCTTTCAACGGCTTTATCTCCTAATCCGACTGATAAACCACGTCAGTTTTTGTACTATTCGCATAGCTTCAGTGCATATTACAATAGTACCATACGATTAGCCTTGCTGCTGATCGTCCGTTTTTTGCAACCGTAACTCACCTTTGAACAACTGTACCTACTTAACCGACTAACGATATGCAGGCAGACCGACGTCAACCCCATCACAGAGATGCTCTACACCCCATAAACACTGAATCAGCCTTGCTACTGATGGTTGCAAACAGTTCACTTATCTCTTATACTAGATAGACAGAAAGACGGACGGACGGACAACGTAGGCTTAGTAATAGCACAGGCCTGTCTCACTCCACAGCTCAGGTAACGTTTGACATAAGGTGGATTTCATTTTTCGTTCCTGAAGCACGCGCGTTCGAAATATCGAGTTGAGTGAACTATCTGTTTATTATTATTTGGTTATAAGGGCTTGGTCAATGACCAAATAGCTACTGCGACTTGGATAGATCTATTGTAGCTGGCACCCTAGACCTAAGGGTCATTTCCTAGGCCCACGGACTTCATGAACCGTGTTATGCTTTTGGAGGGGAGGTCCCTAATGTCAGTAGGTGTTAATATGTATCCACCTAGATGGCGACTCCTGCTGTGAATGAGCACTTCGCATTCGCAGAGGAGGTGTATGGGCGTTTCCTCTGCTTCACAGCAGAATCTGCAAGTGGGTGAATCTACAAGCCCCATTCTGTGTAGGTGTTTGTTTAACTTGCAGTGTCCTGTTAAGGCTCGTACTAAGAGCCTTAAGTCGTTGCGGTTTGAATTGATGGCATCTGAGGTATGTCTGTTTGAGATGCCGTTCACAAGTTCTTTCTGTTACGATAGTACCTAACTATTAAATAATCTGTGGTAATAGGGTCCCGTTTCCACCTTTTGGGTACGGAACCCTAAAAAGTAGCGTTAGTTTCAAATGTCATTAGTCCCACGTGAACCCACACTTACCTAACCCACGCACGTGTCGTGCCGGACGTTAACATTCAACAACTTAGGTTTACTAACAAACGCTGCACTTCTTACAACAACCTGCAAATTTAGACAAACACTCCGGTTTCTTACGTCCTGTTCTACGGCAGTTGTTCGTGAAGCTAGGTGGAAAGAGGTCGAGGTTTAATAAAGCTAAGACAACATATAACCTAATCTAAATGTGCTAGAGAATATTAGAAAGAAAGGTGAGTTTCGTTTTTAGTCTTTGACTTAGGGCCATCGGCAATGACGACTTTTTGCTCGCTGGCCGTGGCCGCCTATCCATAGCCCACGCAGACACTATTTTGTATCGGTAATATTGCGATGCAGTCGCGCTACAGTCGCATTGCAGCATCGCTACAGCCCGCCTCCGCTCTTCCCTTTCCCCCGATGTCGCCCGATACAATACAAATATATACAATACGAGCGTTAACCCGCGATTTTGTCCTCACGAATTCTATACCTGATTTTAAGTCAGATCATAAGCTATCAAACAAAATCATCATTCATCAAAATCGGTTCAGTAGTTTTTGCGCGATGCTCGTTCAAACAAACAAACAAACACACAAACAAACAAACAAACAGACCGACAAAAAATCCAAAAATTGGTGATATGGAATCAGGGACACCTAAAAACCATATCGTAACATTTTTTTGTTAATATCTTCAATGTACAGACACACTTCTGTTACAGTTTTATAATAGTACAAATATCTTTATGAACAAAAAGAATGATTCAGTACACATGATACAATGGACCCCAGTAGCCAGATACAGTAGCGCGTTTTACATCGATACAGAAGCAATGCTGACGCGCGACTGCATCACTACTGCCACGCGTTTGTAGCGATAAAGTAGCACTGCCGCGGTGACAAGCGCGACCGACTGCATCCCTGCAAAAAGAAATCTTGGGCGATGGTCTTTGTGTACCATATTGACCTTTTAGGTCCAATTATATTTCAGTATCCAGGCTTAGCATGCCACCCCTGAGAAAACGATAAAAATTGAGAAGTGTCTCTGTTTTCGTTACTTTGCGCACAGAGAACTATAATTACTACCGCTTTGCTTATGCAAAAGCGAGCGCGAATTACGGTTTTCGTACAGGTTTTCTACAGGCATATAGTCAACATCTCTTCAGCGCATACTGTCTAGACTGTAGAGTATAGCTTAGGCGGAGGACAGTCGCCTTTTGGTGGCTTTTTCCGATTCAGTTTGCATAGAATGTGCTGCCATCTATTAAATACTTCGCAGAACTATGAAAAAAAGATTGTATTGTCTATGTCAATGTCAAATTGACAAATTCACAAAATGGCTACCTATCTTGCGTAATGTACGGGTTGTTTGTAGTTTTCGTTCAATTTCGTGCCGATTTAGTGATGTTCTGGAGTTTCTGTTGTTCTCTTACCAATGTTTAGATTACAGGAATAGTAAGGATACTGGAATTTCACTCGATCGGTGCGGGATTGAACGAAAACTAGTATTCAAAACAATAATATCAATCAGTATGAGTGGATATAAGTAGGTATGTATAGTATAGATTGAATTATTGTCGGTGAAACATAGATGGCGCTAGCTAGCCTTCAATTTGATATAAGGTGGATGCATAATGTTGCCACGAGTGGGTTCTCTTTTCTAATACAACACTTAACACTTTGGTATAGCTACAAGTAATTGCATCCAACCTCGTTTCTGATAATAGCAGGGCCGAGAGCTACATCAGGTTTTAGAAGGGTAAGGTCGAGAGAGTTCATCTGTGTTTAGTGCACACTCTTGCACTTTGATGTCATTTCGTACCTGTATCTTGACTTTCTCCACATTTGTCGATATGGTTGAAATTAATTAATATTATGTAGCTCTATCAGTCAAATCTGTCCCATAACCCACTGTTGGGCATATATGCCTCCTTATTATTGCGCCATTCCTCACGGTCCTGTGCCAATCTGATCTAAAGGCGTACCCTGACAATAATGTCATCGAACTGACGCGCTGGTTATCTGACTTCTGACCTCCGATACACCGATTATGTGTATAAATAAAATACATTATAATAATATCTAGAAGGTAGTAGTATCAACTAGCAACTAGAAGGTAGAAGGTAGAAGTAGTGATGCTTTAATCATTATCATCAGACTCAATAAGTCCACTGATGGACTCATAAAATTTTCCATAATAGCTGCAGGCTTGACAGCATTGACTTATCATTATCAACTACTTCGCAGCTTAATGTATCTGACGCAGTAAGACAGAATTAGTAGATGTAGGTACCTAACTACACATGTGAATGTAAAGTTAATTCTGCATATCCCTAGCTTTTCTTAATAGTTTTGTTAGAGACCTAGAACCACAATATATTTGGACGCCTACACTTTCACCAGTAACAACTAAAAAAACTCTTTTGTTCCAGCAACATGAAATATCACCATCAAATGAAACTGGCCATCATCACGATTTGCTTCATGACTCAGTCAAGAGCGAAGATTATGAGAAACAACGCCCTTCTCTCTCGAATGATGTCACACTTCCAAAAAGATAACATGGAAAACAATGTCTCAGTAGATCCAGAACCTCCTCCCCCCACAGAGGCAGAAAACCCCAGCAGAATCCTATCTGTAATGCAAAACGTTTTGTGCAAAAATTTTCCCACAATACCCTGCAGAATGATCGTCAGAGACGATACACTGAGAAGTTTAATAGAGAAATCTATACAACAGCTTAATTATAAAAAGCAGAGGCTAGAAAACACAACGCCTTTACCAAACATCGGATTGACTCTATTCCCAATAATAAACAGTGAAGATTTATCAAATTTCCTTCAAGTTTCCAACACTGGATATTTTAGTAGGAAAAGAAAAACTGAAAACAAAAAGAGCGCCTTAAACGAACCGAAAACGTTAAAAAACTTTTGGTCTCACGAGAAACTACCGAAAAACAAACTGAAACTAACTAAAGATGGAAAACACACAGAATTATACTCCTCCGGTCGTAAGAAACTACGTAAATTCTATCCCCACAAAATAAAATATAAAGACAATAATATCGTTAATCACCAACGAACTGATTTCCGAGGAGAATATTCCGATGAGAAACTCTCAATGTCTGTCGAATTGCCAGACTTACAGAGAAGTCAACGAATGTCTTATAAAGTGGAGCCTGCTGATCCTCCGGTTTGGAGGATTGATTATATGAAGCACGGTGAACCAAGCTTGAACATGTTTTCCTACGGAGACGACAGGTTAAGAGGTAAAATAATGAAGACAGGCCCAAGTGTTATAGTCGATGAGAACGTGCTGGAACAGGCGGCGAGGAAAGATGTCCTGCATCCAGACGTTTATATAAAGAAGAATTTTGTCAGAAAGAATAGTGTTAATATGAATTCTGAAGGATTGGACTAGTTGTACTTATAGTTGTAGCGATATTAAATTAATTAAAATATACAAAGTATTCTTATTTATGTCTATACTTATAAAAAAAATATGTTTTATTTACTTATTTATTGAATGAATGAATTAATGAAATATACTTTATTTTCACCAAACACATAAATACAGTACAGATCAGGTTACCAAAATAATTATGGTACAAATAAGGCGGTCTTATCGCTAAAAAGCTATTTATTAAGTTTTTTCAGACAACAGTACAAACTTAATCATAACAGGCCCATATTATAAATACCTTAATCTAGAATATATATAACAATATAAAAACAAATCAAACTTAACACTATCATACACACTCCCTAGGGTATTTAGTCCTCGCTTCCCTAAAGCGTCTAAACACGACTCTACTGGGCCATACGTCGGGAGCCAGGAACCACTTCGTATTCATTATAAAACAGTGTGACTGACAGGCAAACCACAGCCTAAACCACAGAAGATAGAAACATGAAAGGAATACTTATAGATTCTACGGAGGACGAAGTCACGGGTAAAAACTAGTCTCCTATAAAATAAGTGTTATGGTATGAAAAATTCAAGTCACCCAAAGGGCAATATAGATGGGAGGGCTATGCTCGGAGTTTCCGTGCGAGATCGAATCAGAAATGAAGAGATCCGCAGAAGAACCAGAGTAACTGACATAGCCCAAAGAATTTCTAAACTGAAGTGGCAGTGGGCGGGGCACATTGCTCGCAGAACCGATGGCCGATGGGGCCGAAAAGTTCTCGAGTGGCGACCGCGTACCGAAAAGCGCAGCGTGGGTAAGCCACCCACACGGTGGACCGACGACCTGGTGAAGGCGGCGGGAACCCGTTGGATGAGGGCAGCGCTGAACCGGTTGTTATGGCGATCCTTGGGGGAGGCCTATGTCCAGCAGTGGACGTACATCGGCTGAGATGATGTATGAAAAATACATAAATGCAACGAAAACTTGGTTATGTCAAAGTTGTCCTTTTAGGTTGATTAATGCTAGGCTAGACTAATTTAGGCTTTTAATTGACTGATCCAATGAGAATGGAATCAATGATGGACTGATTTCCGAATGTGAATTCTATAGGCTATTAAATAATCTGTGCTACTGGGTGAAATTGATATCATTAGCACCCTTTTAATCCGCTACCATCAAACTGAACAACTTTTACTATCGGAGCAAACCGATCGGGGCAACAAAAAAATCAGTTGTTCAATATATTTCAGTCGAGTAGAGTAGGCATTGCAGTTTAGTATGGAACAACAGTTATTTTTTTGCTCCGATCGGTTTGCTCCCAGTGTAAAAGTTGTTCAGTTTGATGGGTATACTCTTAGTTTAAAGGGATGCTAATGATATCAATTTCACCTTGTAAGTATAAGGTAGGATAATAGGTCTAGGTACCTAATAAGTTGAATTAAAATTTTGCTAATGATTTTAAGTATTGGTAGATGGAAAATTTAGGAGGAATAGAGATAAAGAAAGAGCGAACTCATAAATTATTAAGTAATAATTAAAACACAAAGACTAATTAAGCTAAGTTCTAACTTAATTACAATACAAACATTCATCATCGTCACGACAAAACATTTCTCCCGATAACGTTATCAAAACCACTAACAAAAACAATTTCAATAAACGGAACAACTTAGAACTAAGAATAGCTTTAGTAACCGCAACCACTAGCGCCAATTCTCATAACCTAAATAAACTTCTCTATTTAACCGCCTTATATCTTCTATCCACAGTATCATTTTGACCTCTCGTCTTCGTCAAGTAAACACGTTCTATTTTTAATAATTTGAATTTAGAACATTATTCACTTCGTTTTTTTTACCATAGAGAATACTTTTACGTGCGTTTTACCAATGATATTTAGCCTAAATTAGACTGTCGCAAAACGTCAAAGTTAGATTTTATTTCAAAAATGTCTCGTCCGATATTATCAACGCATGTCCTGGACACATCGACTGGTACTCCGGGAGCTAATATCTTCGTGGAGCTTCATAAGCAAAGAGACGGTGATTCATGGACGCAATGGCATAGTGCCATGACGTCACGGGATGGGAGGGTCCAGTTCCCGTTTTCGAAGGAGTCCATGGGTCCTGGCACTTACAAGTTGAGATTCAATGTTGGGGAGTACTATGAAAAACTTGGCAAGGGAACTATTTATCATTTCGTTGAGGTGAGTGGACACAATATTTATTTATTAATTTACCAACACTGAACAAAATGATTAACCCATAGATTTACACTAAGTATAGATTAAGTCATATCGTGGCCGCTCATGGAACAGCAATCTCTCGATTTTTTTTGCTTCATCTTTCAGCGTAAGCAAAAATTTTTAAATCTATTGTTTGTTTTGGTTTTTGGTGTTTTGTTTTGGTTGATTGAACCAAATTTTTTGGTAATTTAATCAAATGTTTTGTTGATTTTGTCTCATTTAACAGAACTTTTTTTACATTTAGCGCTCATACAGGCGAGCGATACTTTGCGGTCGCAGAGGGTCGCGCGACTGTCGTCCGATCCACGGCGACCGTAAAGTCTGTGAGCGCGACCCTCTGCGACACACGGCGACCGCAAACTGTTGACATTTTACTATACCTAATTTATAAATCGAATTGACCATAATTAACTATAATACTTACAATGAGCATGTACTTCATAACTTTGTATGTCTTTCTAAACCATTGTAACTTCCTATAATTTTATCACCGGTTATTTGTATGCCTAATGGTAGATCACAGAGAACGAGAAGAGAACTGATCCGTGATGAACATCATAGGCTATGAAAAAAACGGCCAAGTGTGTGTCGAGAAAAAGAGGGGCATTGCACCGCATGCCACGCAACAGCCAGTAATACTATATAAGGTCTAACAAAATTAGGTGAAACTATTTTAAGGGGATGATCAGACCATCAAACTGAACAACTTTCTCTATGGGACCAATATCTAAATTGCGAAAAAAAAATCAGCTGTTCCATACTAACCTACTCAACCTAAATGTATGGGGCGGCAGATTTTTTTTTCGCGATTTCAATATTGGTCCCATAGAGAAAGTTGTTCAGTTTGATTTTCTGATCATCCCCTTAAAATAGTTTCACCTAATTTTGTTAGACCTTATATTTTGCCATCATACAAAATTATTCCGCTCGTAACTTATAGACTATTTTGTCGTAGGCAAGAAGCTTTGAAGCTTTGAAGATATCCATGGTCGGGGTCGGGGGTACGTTTAGGTACACTTAGGTAGGTAATAATAATACAAACCCTGCCACAGATTATTCAATAGTTATTATCAGAGGTTAAATCAATAACGGCATCCGACAGAAGTAAAGCGAGGGGTCCAGCGACTAGCGGCCGTCGTACGGCAGCGTGATATAGCGCTGTCGCGCCATTGCTCTTTTTATTTGTGCGCGAATGAGCTAGATAAAAGGCGTGATATCGCCGTATCACACGCACCATGCTACGGCTTCTGCCTGTGCCTGCCTTTGTTTTTAAAGGCCAAGGGATCGAGCCCATACATCCATGTCAAACGTAAACAGTTTTAAATTTTCGATTAAAAATGATTCGTAAACGTAGCGCGTCACGTGACGCTCTACGTTGACACGAGTTACGCGTATCACCTCTTCCCTATTTATTATTTTAAAGAAACACTTTTTGAAGTTTCGACCTTTATTCGCGCAGACCGTACGTAGAAGAAAACCAAAAGAAAAACGCTCATATATTATAGGTAACCTTACTTATCAGAAAGATATAATTTAATCTAGAAATAAACATTTCAACGGGTTCTCACCGCGTTTCAGACATAATTTATCTATCCGACATTATCTTGGACGTTTCTAAAACTGTTCTAAGAATAAGAGAGAGTCCCTAAGTGTTTCAAATATCTGTTTTGTAATTCAAAATAATGTGTCTTGTAAATCGCCTCATTTGTCTACCAACTTACCAACTAAGTACGTATTTTCTGCATGATGGATCATTTGGATTTAAATTATGTTTAATTCGTTGGTTACAGATAGTGTTTGTGACTAAAGAGGATCAGCACTACCACATTCCACTCCTGCTGAGTCCATTTGGGTATACTACTTACAGAGGCAGCTGAGGCTGAAGGCATACGATATTCAACCTTAATTTAGATAAACTATTTTGTTTTAAGATTAATAAAGCTAATAAAGGAGGATTTCGAATCTAACTATTATAATATTTTTCATTTAACTCATAGCTATGACAGTGCCAGCATCCATTTTATAACCAACGATTATCAAGCACGTATCCAAAGGGAATTAACCCCCCCCCCCCCCTCCCCCCCCTCCAAATCCCAATATTTGTATGGAACAATGTTGACAGCTATAAAAGTGGGTGGTTGGGGATCTACCTCCTAGCGGTCCACCCCGGGCAACGCCTCCACAGACTACCAAGTTTGTGGTGTCGACTGAACGATCCCCCACAGCGGTGGTAGGCTCTGCAATGAGCCGCCTGGCTCGCGACCACCCTCCTGCCGGAGTCTGGCGCCAAGCACCTTGCTGCGTTCCGTCGGTGTGCAGGAGTGCCAGTGCCATTGGGAAATGGGAGAAAGTTAGTTGCGCTGCTCGGAACCGGTCTTGGCCTCTGGGCAACACTGTACCGGGAAACTCATTCTGGAGGGTAGCGGGATCCGAAGCACGGTGACAGTCGTTAGCCGACCGCAGTTAGTAGGGGGCCCAAGTAGTGCGCTAGCCACGTGTGAAAGGCTGCCCCACACAACTAGCGAAAAATCCCCCAATGCTCCACCGTGCCAGTTGGCGACTGGAAGGGAGGACCCGGTAGCCATTGGGGGGGGGGGGGGGGGTTCGGGCGTCCCCGCAGTCTCTATGTGAGTTTCCCATCAGTCAGTCGAGCCCAATAGGTCTATCAGGGTATCTGAGTAGCGTCTCGACTTTCTTCCCACGTCTTCACCATTCACTCAAACAAGTATGTATAATATAAAAAAAAAGATAAAGCAGTGTCTTTCGTCACTGTTATATTGAATCCCGAGCGTTCTATGAAGGGTTTTAGGATTAATTCCAGAGCAGAGCGAAAGAGTCCAGTCCAGAGTCATTAACATTAACAGACAGTTTGGTAGGTACATATATCACAATCAATTAAAATCGAATCATTCTGACAATAGGGGAGTTCAACCCAAGATTAGTACTGTCGCCTTGATCAAGCACGTATCCAGACTTTTGGGACTATTACTGTGAGGATGCCTGAAATCTCTTTTATTTCAAATAATAAAGATAAAGCCAAGAGAAGAAGACTTGCTCAAAACACTGTTTACACGAAAGCTTGGCTCACTATCAATGATAACTCCTAAGTCACGTACATGATCAACTCTGTCGATATTACAGCCGTTAAAGTTTCACGCTTCGTAGGCAACTTTGTTTCGATAGAATGTTATATAGTGACACTTTGTTGCATTAAGGACCATTATGTTATCCTCACACCATATCATCAGTTTTGATGTCACCTTAGAGCAATGTGCAATCATTATATTTTTTATAATTCTTACTATCTTGAGGTCGTCAGCGAAAAGATAAGCTTCCGAATCAGAAAAACAATCTACTACTCTATTTATAAAGATGAGGAACAAAAGAGGACTCAGATGGGAACGTTGTGGCACCCCAGAAGTCGCCACAAATGACTCCGACCTGAAACCGTTCAGAGCTACATATGAGCGCCTTTTAGAGTCAGCCAAGACCCGATCCACCCGAAGAGATCCATGCACACCAAATCCACCGAGTGTGTTGATTAGTATTCCATGGTCAACTTTGTCAAACGCTTTACTGAAATCCATTTAGATGGCGTCTACCTGAACACGTTTATCTACATGGTTGGACAAATTATCCACGCGACTCTTATAGTCGACTAAATTTGAGGTGGTCGACCTTCCGTGGAAGAAACCGTGGTGTTTGTCAGTCCGGTCGCACTTCACAAGAGATATAAGATGAGGATACACCAGAGATTCAAATATTTCAATAAAAAATAATGGCCGAATAGAGATAGGTCGGTAATTTCGAATATTTTTGTATTACCACTTTTATATAAACGGGGACAATCATCGGTTCTTTCCAATAATATGGGGACAGTCCCGAGCAGAGTGATTTATTAAAATAATTGTCAATGGATGAGATAGTTGCCTACCACAACATGAAATAAACAGCGGAGGTAGACCATCCGGACCTGCAATGCAATTCTCTAAGCGCATACATCATCACAACTTTAAATTCGTCGTTGAAACATCAGCGAGCTGACAATTCGGTGTCATGTGTCACACTCATATAAAAACTTCGAAGATCCGGAGGATGCAAGAAGGATGTTACATTTGTGAGCTCGTCAATGTTTCTGACAGCGATGTGACGCTTAGAGAATTGCTTGAAACACCCATGAATCTAATACAAATATTAATATTCATTCATCACATAAATATTTGATCGCTGATTATGTTACATGAGACTCAGTAATAGTAATCTCTGTGGATGCGGTTCCAAATTCAAATCACAATATTAATCACATTCAAAGACAGCAGTAGGTACTAAAATAAATCTACCTGTAGGTGGACAAGGACAGCTTTTTTAAGATTTTCAGACAAATCTTAAATGAATCCTGGTATTGATTTGAAACTTTATGTTTTAATGGAAACCTGACAAACCACAGGCACATATATTTTCTAGATCGTGTTTAAAAAATGTCATTGACTTTAATTGGTTCGTATTGACATTTATGATTTAACTTCGTAGGTAGATAGATAACTCATTTATTTCACCAGAACAATACAGGATAAACAGTGACAGACAAAGGCAGAAGGTAACATTTTCGAGACCGCATAAGGAGGTCCCTGTAAAGCCGCAGCAGCAACAGGGAGCTCCCATGACGGACCAATCAATAAAAACCTCATACTCATGGATACATTTCAATAATCTTGTTTTGGTTGTAAGTACAGTGAGTGTGCCCGTGCGGTAGGTTGACATCGGGTTCAGTAAATTGTAACTGTTGTTTAAAATTTAATATTGAGAAAAAGTTACCTATGTTGAAACCATGATATTTCGAATCTGCTTTCGATTCTAAACAAACTACTTTCTACTTTTGCGTTAATTCATTAACACGTTGTATTGTATATAAACTTATTTTACTTTGCAAAGATTTAACTCCATGTTATTACTAGTTCTCCTACACAACAGTCTTACCAAGTATAGAGCTACTAAATATAGAAAAATGAAGCAAACAGTAGTTGTCAGTAAAAGCATGAATACAATATCCAACATGAAGTAATCCCAGTAGGAAATGTTAGCAGAGCGCGGGCGCAGGTGAGCTCCACCGTGTCGTAGTACGTGCTCCGTCCACCAGATGGCGCGCTCGAGGGGGCGCTGGCGCTGCGAGTTGAACAAGTCGTTCATTGCCATTATGTTGCGTCGGTAACTGTAACAGAGCAAGGGTAAAGTAGGTACAGTACGACCAGGAAAATATTTAACCTCAGCAATCTTCGTTTGCGCAGAATCCCCGACAACACCCGAAGTCGTTTAGTAATCAAGGGTGCAAAGTCGGATAGCAGGGAAAAGGGCGTGAAAACAATTAGCCAATCGTTGCAAGGTATTGAAGGTGGCGCATCCTGATTTGTTTATTTATTATTTATTTTTATTCATTTGTCATAAGACAACAAAAATACAAGACACAATATACACCTTAAAATAGACTCATGTAAGCGTCTCCAATATTATGCTGGTGTTGCAGTAACAACCCAAAAAGAGCGAGACCTATATATCAGGGTTAGCTACAGATTGGTCAATGTAATTTCGCCCGCTGTTAAAGTCAACTGCGCAGGTACATCGGGGGAACTTATAAATCTGGTACTACTATGCCTAATATTAGATGAGTACAAGTACAGTTCAAAAAGTAGACTTTTAATCGGGCCATTCATCATCATCAGCTTGTGTCATCTTCATTTCTGGGCTACTTAGGTGCATCAGTGTTAACACTGACTCCTCTTAAACAATTCCTCCAGTGGAAATTTCTGGTATAAATCCGACATTAAATGAAGCGGGGAAACCACTAACTGTCCTGTTTATCATCATGATCATGCGATGAAAGATGAAGAATCCACTGTTAAACATAGGGTCTCCCAAGGATCGCCACAACGACGGGTCGTGCTCTGCTTTCATCCAACGGGCTCTCGCCTGTCGGTCCACCTTGTTGCCAATCCACGCCGCGCTTTCCGGTCCGCGGTCAATACTCGTCAACTATCCAATATACATATTAATCTATGCTATTGCTATTGCTTTTATGAATAAATTAATTCAGATTATTAATCTATGTCGACAACCCTTCAAATCAGCCCCATCGGTAGTCTATTCTGCGACCCATATTTAGTAAAGAAATTCATCGGGCTAATTCAGTTGGTTCTTCAGATGGTACAGTCAATCTGATATCCATTAGCCTACGGTCGGTGTGGGTCCGGGCATAAGATACCTCGAAATGAAATGTTACTAGAACCCATACAAAATACGGTGTTGTTTATTATCTAGTTATGTACCTTCGGTAAATAAAGATTTATTTCACAGTTCACACTAGAGTTAACCCGCGACTAAGTCCGCACAAATTATATACCAGATTTTAAGTCAGATCATAAGCTATCAAACAAAAAAAGTTTCATCAAAATCGGTTCAGTAGTTTTTGCGTGATGCTCGATCAAACAAACACACAAGCACACAAACAAACAAACAGACTGACAAAAAATCCAAAAATTTGTGATATGGAATCAGGGACACACTTCTGTTACAGTTTTATAATAGTACTAGCTTTTGCCCGCGACTTCGTCTGCGTAGACATGTAATTTTGTCTAATGTCTCGTCTAAGGTCATGAAGGTCATGGTCCGAACCAAGTCTAGGAATCCTGGCATGTAACATTAGAATGGCGATTAAGGAATGGGCTGATAAAAGACACAGGCTAGAATGCTCTGGCCTCTCGGGTCTGCAACACTGCAGGAAATTCATCAGCAATCTTCTTATTATCGTGTGGGCAAAGTCCTGGTGTCAGAGTATAGCAGCAATATAACACCACGAATCCCACAGTTCATACTGAACAACAGCAGGAGCAAAGCTCGTGCCATCGTCGGAGCCCTCACCGGGCACTATGCAACAGGTACGATAAAGCTCACTCTAGATCCCGGTTGCCGAGCGTGTGGAGAGGAGGAGGAAACCATGGAATATTTGTACTGTGTGACTGCGATGTCTTGGTGGGTAAACGTATGTGACTCCTGAGAGATGGTTATTCATTACAGCTTTCTTACCCTGAACGCTATTGCCTCCCTCATTTTCCAAGTTTTTCAAGGATGAAGAAAATAATATGTAGGGTTCAATACAAAAGATACCATTGGGTCGAAGTGTTGCTGGCTTGCCATTTCCCATAATAAGATAAGAAAGTCATGAACTTAAGCTAAATCAAAATCAGAAAGTACCCCAAGTAATTCTGTAGGTATCAGATTTAAAAGTCATTCACTGGATGCATCACTTTAATTTTTCTAATGTTCGTCGTTTATTAGTTTTTTATTTATGTCGAGCAGCATAATAATCATCTTACGACCCACTGCGGGTCACAGACCTCCACTCACGTATAAACGTTAGACGATACTCTACCACGCGGGCTACTGTAAAATGGTGAAGGCAAGAGCTAAAACGATAATATTCTAGGAAGCTAATGGTCAATTTGCTAAAAAAGATTTTCAATTATGTAAGAAGCTACATTACCGACCTGTGGTGTTATATTATAAGGACCTTTTAAATACGTAGGTATACGTTTTTTATACGTTGTGGTAGAGAAATGTTCTATACTGAAGTTGCACAAGCCCTCAAAAAATCATAATTGAGACCGAAAATCAAACAAAACAAAAATTTGGCAAGACTTACTGCAACAAAATTCGTCCTTTCTGTAAAATAAGGTTATCATTCCGTAGCATTGGCTCAGATTGGACTCAAACAATCAATATACTTACAACGATGTATTACAACGATAATATAATCAACTAAATTTGTAAGCTCCTGCTATAGCTAGGTTTTTGAATTAATAATTGTAGCACACTTGCTTTAAAAAAACTCCCAACGCCATCTATTAAGATGAAAACAATACTACGATTAAATTTTAGAAAAGGTTAAAAGAAAGAGGATTTTTAGTATTTGCCGACCCGGTTGGTGTAATGGTTACCACGCCAGACTGCCAAACCAGAGTCCTGGGTTCGAGTCCCGGTTCGGTCTTGGATGTTATATGTTTATGCCGTTGTTGTATGGTTTCCACAATAAAAAGCCTATAATGCTTGCTTGGGATAATTAAAATAATGTTTGTGCCTGTGAGCGTTATTTATTTATTTTTCTCGCGTTCTCCGCTGGAGAATACGCTTGCCCAGTGTGGGGCCGATCTGCCCACGCCAAGCTGGTAGATACCGGCACTAAACAAAACGTGTCGGATTATAACTGGTTGCTTGAAACCGACTCCAGTACAGTTGCTTTACCCACTGGCTGGCATAGCGCCCCCAGATGTAAGTAGGGCTGTGGCAGGTTCCTCAGAGAGAGCCCAAATGGTGGACGACACACGACATCCCATGCATGACTTTATTCCTGCGCCGCAAGGGCTGCCAAGCCGACGCAGCTTTATGAAGTGTGTCGACCCCCTGACTACTGGCCCAGCGCAAGCAAGGTGTACTCTATGGCGACAAAAAGTGTCCCTCCCAACTCCATTTGTGTCGCCGTCTGAGAGCCTCACGCCTAGACATGACTTGCCTTGGGCGACCTGGAAGTCTTTAAACCGACTTCGAACCCAGGTCGGTCGCAGTAAGGACAACATGGTCAGGTGGGGATACTCGGATGCGCAAAATGTGACTTGCTTGTGTGGAACTCCACAAACGATGGCCCATCTCACATCGTGCCCTGCGTGCCCTAACATCTGCACGCAGGAGGAGCTCATGACTGCTAGCGACGGTGCAGTATCGGTTGCCCGATTCTGGCAAGCTACTATTTAGCGACTTTGTTCAGAATTTGAAGTCGACACGATAAGAAGAAGATTATTTTTCCAATTCGCCCAGTACCTATACAATCAAATCTGTAAAACCGAATTTCTGAGACGTGTTGATGATAGAACCACAAACATAATATTAATATTAGTGAGATACCTGGTGGTAGGATTAAATTAGAAAAAAGCCAAAATAAAACATCCTGCGCTAATATTAGATCTGATATGATCTCAGGATATTATTATGATTGAAGGTCAGGCCCTTAACATAATTATCAAGCCTAACTGCTTCTGTCTAATCCGGTGAAAAATGGATATAGTCGTTGAATGTATTTAAAAAAAAATAAAAAAAAACATTCTCGACCAAGAATCGAACCTCCACCTCATGCACGAAAATCTAACCATATACCAAATATACTACACAGCTGTTGTCAAAACTGTTGAAAAAAGTAAATACTATTTTTATCACTGCAATCTACACAAATGCATCTGTCAGCGTCAAATTGGCGCTAGTGAGCATAGAATAAAAACGTAGTACATGTTTCAGCATGATAAAACAATGTAATTTATCTCACAGGAACCCATTGCTAGGATAAAAAGTATCCTATATCTTAATCCAGAACACATTCTATCTGCGTGCCAAATTTCATCAAAATCCATTCAGCCGTTTATGCGTGATTGCGCCACAAACATACAACATTACAACTTTACAAACATCGTCACAAACTTTCAGTTCTTTACTTAGTTCTTCTTCGTGATGGCATTTTTCATTATTGAAAACAATCAAGTGTACTGGCAGATACAAAATTATTTTGTAAGTATGATTATCACTGAACGGAACGCGTCGGGGCGCATTATATATATATTACTTTATTTTTTATATATTTAACTTAATATGCTGACACTTTTTTAAGATTTACACTTTTTTAGACTTTTTTATGGGACTGTCATCGATATCGCGAAAAAAATCTTCTGCCCCATACATTTTTGTAGAGTAGGATTGCAGTTTTGTATGGAACAGTTGATTTTTTTTCGTGATTTTGACCTTGGTCCCATACAGAAAGTTGTTCAGTATGATGGTCTGATCATGTCCCTTAAAAAACTGTCTGCATATAAGAAGGACCATATACATCTTGCAATCCGGTCAGATGCGCGCGAAATCGGTAACGGCCGCATTCCACTGCAACGTCGCCTGGTCAGCACTCGCTGTCAATTTGCGTGCATTTGAAACAACGACTGAGGCGCACGTATGCGCCTGGATTCCAGCGAATAATTTCGTCTGGAAGGACGCAGTCGGCTATTGCCGAATGTTACATTAATTTATGTAAAGCTCATATCAAGCGACAGTCCGTAGGGCTGTGGCAGGTTATTCAGAGAGAGCCCAAATGGTGGACGACACACGACACGGACGGACCGCAGCACGGACTACAAACTTTGAGTCAAGATAACTTTAGAACTAAACATTTAAAAGGAAATCACAGATATTGGTTTCTAGATTGTTTTAAAACCATTCATTTTTTACTTTAATTACTAAATGTTCAAACTAAGCTTCGTTTTGTATGGAGCGCCGTAGAAAAATGCGCAAAATGCACGGCGGCACATCGCATCGGCGGCATAAAAAACCGACCCTTATTAATTTGTTAGAGTTGTTCGTTTGTATTTTAGTAATAATTTACGGTATTTCAAAATAGTTCCTTACCTGTCTTATAATTGCTTTAAAATATTAGCTATTATCCAGTCTTGCGTAACTGTGTGATTACACCGTAAATAAAAACATTCCGAATTAAAAATCGAGTTTTAGACATCTTTCGGCTGCTGATTTGAAATCATGATTATATTCTCTTTGTTTGAAATTGGCGTGCAGTTTTTTTTTTAAATAATTACTCCTGCTTTGTTTGCACTGTAATTCTACATTAAAATGTCAAGAAATTTGTAATTCGAATCTTGTTTTCTTGTGGCCAGTACTAAGGTTTTTTTTGTTATGCAAAGGTTTTCTCCATGGAGTTTGAAAGATTTTATAGCCAAAAAGAAAAACAATGTTATACCGGTGCAGTCATCAGCACTGGACAATGATAAAATTTATAATTATTGGTATTTATTTTGTAATTTATTGTTATTTTCGTTATTTATAAATCAAACAGTCTTCAGAATTAGCTTACTTTATTACAAGTCTTTTAATTTTAATTAGTGTTACTTAGTTGAAATTGAAATGGTACCGTACATTGGTTGCACTTGCGGTTATATGTTTATATCTCCGGCTCCCGTCAACGTAGCGAAATAAATTATATACCAGATTTTAAGTCAGATCATAAGCTATCAAACAAAAAAAGTTTCATCAAAATCGGTTCAGTAGTTCTTGCGTGATACTCGTTCAAACAAACAAACAAACAAACAAATAAACAAACAAACAAACACACAAACAAACAGACAGACAAAAAATCCAAAAATTGGTGAAATGGAATCAGGGACACCTAAAAACCATATCATAACTTTTTTTTTGTTAATATCTTCAATGTACAGACAAACGTTCTGCTACAGTTTTATAATAGTTTAGATAGATTATTACCTTCGTGATCATAGGCAGATATGCATAAAAGAATTATTTACGTACATAAAATACTAACCTAAGTCTTACCTGTCATCTCCGAGAACATTATAAATAGCATCTTTAAATCGTTTTTCATTTATCGTCATGAAGTCCAGAGCGACGCCTATTTTGTGTTGATCATATTTTTCGACGTTCCACCATTGGTCGCCATCCATTGGTATACCGATCAGGGGCACTCCGGCAGCTATCGCCTCGTCAGTCGACTGCTGCCCTCCTTGCGTTATAAATAGCTTTACTTTCGGATGTCCTGCAAAAATCCGTAGGTAAAAAGTGTTAACAGAATTCATTTTTATCCACAGACTACCGATCGAGTAGGTTGACAGTCATAGTTTGGACGCGCAGTGAGAAGTCAGATCCCCTCACAATACAAATTAATGCGCATCCTAACGTAATGACTCATATACGGGGTGTAAGTGACAGCCTAGCAAATACTGAAACGGTGAACTCAGACCATCAAACTGAACAACTTTCACTACGGTCTGAGTTCACCTTTTCAGTATTTGCTTGGCTGTCACTTACACCCTGTATAGCTAATTGTTTGGTCCTGCGCGTAAATTATTGGCTACACCTGTCTACTTACAATGCGAAAAAAGCCGCCATCATTATGATTCAGTATGGATACTTTCAGACCTTTTAGTCCCGCGAGAAGTTCAGCAATTTCTTGTATCTTTTGTCGTGACTTGTTCGGGAAAAAGTGTAATATTTCTAAAACTACAAAAGATAATTATAATAACAATTGATATACCTACTGTTTCATTCGGAATGAAATGGTGATATACACTGACCTGCAATCCTAAGTACTACACTTTTAATATTTAATTTTTTTCTGAACTATAGAAATTAGAGATTTAAAATAAAAAACGTTTTATAGCAAATGTTATCAGCTTTCTTTGTAACTATTCTTTGTAAGATTAAACTCTTTGTAGAGTCCATTTTATTTCGAAAATATATTTTGTGTATTTAAAAAGTTAATATATAAGGTCTAACAAAATTAGGTGAAACTATTTTAAGGGGATGATCAGACCATCAAACTGAACAACTTTCTCTATGGGACCAATAGTGAAATGGCGAAAAAAAAATCTGCTGTCCCATACATTTAGGTCGAGTAGGTTTGTATGGAACAGCTGATTTTTTTTTCGCGATTTCGATATTGGTCCCATAGAGAAAGTTGTTCAGTTTGATGGTCTGATCATCCCCTTAAAATAGTTTCACCTAATTTTGTTAGACCTTATATATGGTATGTAAAAAGTGTGATACTTAAGGTGCAAACAAACTGGGCTTATGTGATCCCACGTACGTGATGCCACCTCCATCGGAAGACATCAGTTTTCATAATAAATATATGAAAAATCATTATTTAGAAACACATTCATCTTACGTGACGTCGCTGAAGCATGCTGATCCAAATCCCATTCTACGTGTATTGCGTACGCGTCAGATCGCATGTATTGCGTGTTAACACGTGATGAGACGCTTGCGGCGCCGGCGCGTCATTCCGCTCATAGCTGCTGCCCAGTAACGTGCGAATACTCCGACGATCGACGCTTCATTGACTACGTGGCGCGGCGCAGTGCTAGTGTGTTTCTAACGTAACATCACATAACGTGGCGTAGCATCACATAAGCTCAATTTGTTTCTGTTGCTGGCGAGGCTGATTAGTGGCGTAGCGTAGGGCTAGTGTGTTTCTAACGTAACATCATACAACGTGGCGTGGCATCACATAAGCCCAGTTTGTTTTCACCTTTAGTTTTGCAGGCCAGTGTATTAACCGTTGCATTGACGCAACAATTTGAGGAACAGCAGCCGTCTAAAAAGTGAATTAACCGACATGCTGCGGTAAAAATCGAAGATATTGAACATAATTGAAACTATAGCTAAATAGCATTCGACAAAAGGAGGAGGTGCAGTTCGCACGATATAATTATATTGATTTGGTTTCTATGTTCATATAAAATAGCTGTACCTAATCGATTCAAATGTGTTAAATACCTGATTTTTTCACGTTTTTGAGGGTGGCTAGTTGGCTACATAGTGAAAGTGCTTCAGTTCAGAGGGCATAGGTGGGTTTTATGTCCCCCCGAAATCTGAATATTTGTATGGAAAAGTGATTACAGCACTTACTTATTCATTGTTTTTCTATGAATAAAATTCAAATTCAAAATTTACCAGTTTTGTATGGGAAACGGGATTGGGCAATCTCTTTTAAAGAAGGACCTTAACCTTATACACTCCGAGTTATTTTCACACAGTAAAGCCAGTTTGGATTTTTGTGGATTTTCAAACGATATGAAACTTAGCCCTAGATATTATTATTATAAATACCTACCGGGTAGAGAGTAGTATATTCCTTGGTACTCACTGAGAAGATCTGCCTGTGGATAGAATTTGCCAATTCGAATATTCTTCGACCGGCCAGGTAGTTCATCCTTGTCCCACTTCAACAGAACATCGTAGGGCAGCTGGGATAGCACTCTCACAAACATTTCTACCTTATCCAGCGGCAACACAGAAGGGTCCATGTTTGTGCCGAAACTCATGAAAATAACACCGTTTACTGAAGAGTTCAAATATGATTTGAGGTCCTGAAATAAATCAAACTTTACATGACTATGTACGAATAAGAAAGAACAAGCTTCGAATCTGTAACACATTTCGTCAAAATTTACGTATCTGGAACTATATGTACACACGGCGACACATCAAGCTATAGGTATATCGTAGGTCGAGTAACGTATAGCATCGCGCGACCAGCTTATGTTGGTTTTGTATAGCTTGATGTGTCGCCGTGTATACTTAGATTCAAGTTTATATTTGACTTAATGCTAAAGAACACACAGTCGTATAGTTCCAGTTCCAAATTAGAATAGACCTCATTTCCTCCTGTGGGTGTCTTACGAGGGTGCATGTGCAACCTCCTTCTAGCGCCCATGTGTACACCTACCTACATAATAGGTAGGTATAGGTATGCTATACAGGTAAAACATTACTGTTACCCTTTATAATATATTGTTGCGAAAGTGCGAAAGGCAAAAAACAACAGATGGTCACTTACCTGCGGCAATTCTTTTTCAGGCTTCAAGTGCAATCCCCCTCCCATGTAGACAACAGATGGAGGCACTGGATAGTTCCCCTGATACACTGGATGTGTGATCACACACAGCAAGTGCACATTGTTCTTTAGTTCACTGATAGCTGGAGTCCCAGCCAAACGTCCTTGCTCAACACTGTCCGCCATCAAATTTCGAAACGAGAAGTGACCGTATAATTCCAAAATCTTTCCCCCCCAAGAGAGGTTGTTTATTCCTATATTGAATATTGTTGGGTACAGAAGCGGATGTGATGGAGCACCCATGGTTTCCAGATATGGGAAATCAAGGGCCATGGAACTTATTTGTATCACAGGTGCATTATAAAAGTGAGACAACACTAACAACGGTGATATGTACGCTTCTGTTATGATCAAATCAAAACGCTGTTCTTTGTGTTGCAAAAGTTTTTGAACCGGTTCACTTTTCAATTGATTTTCAACAATAACTGAAATAGTTTTTGAATATTTTTTTATTTTGGCAATAGAACGGTCTTTATTTCCTTTGTCTTCAAATTTTTTTTCATGCGACTTAGTTATTGGTAACGTAATATTAAAGACGTTTATTTCTGTTAAATTGTTAGGAGTTTTTCCATCGTCGTAGATGGAGTAAGCTGTGATCACGACGACTTCGTGGCCACGTTTCGCAAGTTCTTCTGTAATGGAACTGAAGACGACACTGTGAGATCTCGCTGGGGTCGGCATCATGGCGAGTATTCTTGCAGATTCTGTATGTGCAAAGGTCAAAGTGAGAAGTATGAAAATATGAATTTCCATAATGTTATAATGTTGTTATCGATGCTAATTGGGAGACCGTACTAGTGTAATTAGATAAAGAATTTATCGAATTATTATTCTCTTTTTCAGCTGATCAAATAATAGTATAAGGTAAGTACGTAAGTAGCGAATGAACCAAAAATACTAATTATTTGTCTCAAGGTTACTTTATTGTTTGATTTAAAGGCACTCCCCAGGTAGCCAAAGTAGTTGATATAAAAGCAATGAGAACGTATTTATTACAACTCACATTCACATAATCAGTCACATAAGGGTAATTGTAAGCTTCTATACAGCTTCTATAAAGCCCGTTTGGGCGCACTTTACGCAGTCTTTCCTCTGCATACAAGCTGTGAAGTAGCTATTTAAGATGCTTTTCGACGGTCAAATAATTGCTTGATAAGCAACTTTTATTTGACTCAAAATGATATGGATGTTAGTTTTTGCAACTTCAAGCAATATAATTTCAAACAAAATGAATCAAAATTTTTATTTTTATTTCATTTGGTTCTTAAGATGGCATCGAACGCAGTCAATTTATGGAATAGATATAAAAAAATAAAAATTGCTAAAAGCACTAAGTAATTGTATTATAAACATTTTGTATCAGCTAAACAAAGCAATAGGTTAACGAAACATTACTTTTGTAGTAGTAATTATCAAGGAAAATACATTTTAATATTGTTCAATGATTTATTCTGCAAATAGAAAGTGAAAAAAAACATTTCGTTGCTGTTTATATTACAAAAAAGTGTATAATGCTGTTTATTGCAATCATAGAGATCTAGAGAGATGTCAACCAACGTGCTGAGTACGAAACCTAGTGTCGCATCACCAGTACCACGCGATAGAAAGTATTTTGTTAGCTTGAATGTACTCATTATCCATTGCGGTATCAGCACTCAACGTTCGAATAATCTTTAGTACTACGCAAGCATTGTAAACTATTTACACATAATATCTCGACTGGTTTTCAGCCTCATAATATATTGAATCATTACTGTCGCGAGCAATGTGTTCCGTTTTTGCGCATATTGTTGCGACACTGGCCCCGCCCCCTTTTCACATCTCCCTTTAGTTTTTGTGATCTGTGATTGCAATGAAGGATGCTAAATTTGAGCACTTAAATTGCTGTTAGCTACGATATTAGCATGTATGTTGCTGTATTATCTAGGTAAAGTATTTTAAGAGTGTTTTATTGCTGTAGAAGTAAAAAAAATTTCACTTATATAAGGTCTAACATAATTAGCTGAAACTATTTTAAGGGCATGATCAGACCATCAAATTGAACAACTTTGTCTATGGGACCACTATCGAAATCGCGAAAAAAAAATCAGCTGTCTCATACATTCGAGTCTGTTTATGTATGCAGTTTTGTATGGGACGGCTGTTTTTTTTTTCGCGATTTCGATAGTGGTCCCATAGACAAAGTTGTTCAGTTTGATGGTCTGAGCATACCTTTAAAATAGTTTCAGCTAATTTTGTTAGACCTTATATAGCGGCCAGCTAGGACAAATATGGCTCAACATGTTCTAAATGGTCTATACTAACGTCCCTTCAAAGGTCCGCACCCACCTTCCAAACACCCTGTATAATATGCCTGTATCCGATTGCGTGTTTTATAAATTACGGCTACGCAACCTTTTAATGATTCTATGCTATATTAGACAAATCATACACAGCGTGTGTGCCACCTGGGTCATCGGTGTAGGTAGGGCTTAGGTTATTGTATTCAAACATAACGCCGGAGTTAAGCAACGCCGGGTCCGGTTAGTCTTTAGATAGGTGACCACTGCCAGCCGCCGCTGGGGTGGGCGCGGGGCGGGCGCGGCTGCTCCCCCACAATACAATACAAGATATATTACGGTGTCACAAGACTCAAATTGCAAGCAATGCATTATAAGCCGCGGGGCGAGCGCGGGAAAAACTAACCTTGAGACAATATCCAAATATTTTCCTTTCATTGCCACTTACGTACCTTAGGTATACCATTATTTGATCAGCTGAACAAGAAAATAATATTATTAGCTGGTACCCTATTCAACTAGAACGGTCTCCCATATCGCATCGGTAACACTACCTACAATATGGAAATTCATCTTTTAATATTTGCCACTTTCACCTTTGTGAATACAGAATCTGCAAGAATACTCGCCTTCATGCCGACCCCAGCGAGATCGCACAGTGCCGTCTTCAGTTCCATCACAGAAGAACTTGCGAAACGTGGCCACGAAGTCGTCGTGATCACAGCTTACTCCTTGAACGAAGATGGAAAGACTCCTGACAATTTAACAGAAATAAACATCTTCAACATGTCGTTCCCAATCATATTAAAGCATTTTAAATTAATGGAAAAAGGTAACAGAGACACTTATCTTTCACAAGTGAGAAATATGCTAGAATCATTCGAAGGTCTTATTGAAAAACAACTGAAAAGTGAATCGGTGCAAAAACTGTTAAAAGACAATCAGCGTTTTGATTTAATAATAACAGAAGCGTACATTCAATCGTCGTTAGTGTTGTCTCACTTCTATAATGCACCTGTGATACAAATAAGTTCCACGGCTCTTGATTTCTTTAATCTGGAAACCATGGGTGCTCCATCACAACCTCTTCTGTACCCAACAATATTCAACATAGGAAAAAACAACCTCTCTTGGGGGGAGAAGATTTTGGAATTATACGGTCACTTCTCGGTTCAAAACGTACGTTTGCCGATGTACAGTGAAGGGCCAGGATGTTTGGCTGGGACTCCAGCGATCAGTGAACTCAGGAACAATGTGCACTTGCTGTGTGTGATCACACATCCAGTGTATCAGGGGAACTATCCAGTGCCTCCATCTGTTGTCTACATGGGAGGGGGATTGCACTTGAAGCCTGAAAATGAATTACCCCAGGTAAGTACCTACCTACTAGCCATGCATATTCCATTTTCTCTGCCTGTCGAAATGGGTCATATCGTTTGTTCAGTTTGATGATCTGAAGTTCTCCCTTTGATATGTAACGATTCTGGGGGCACGGCATTGCCCCCGCCAAGCCGAGCAAAAAAGCGGCACGGCCGTACCGTCCTTTTCTCGAAGCAGTTCAGGCCATTTTCGACCCCCCTATAACTTCGTTGTGGATAAAACTAGAAGACAGAATTTTCAGTAACCAAGCAGGCATTGGATAAACACGGTATATTTAAAATTTCATGCAAAAGTTTCTTAATTTTGTCACTCACTCATTTCGGTCCAGTTTTCTAGATACACCAACTGCATCAATAACTTTTTAATCCCATATAAATATATAGGTTTACAAAGTTACATTTGCAGTGAATGAATTACCTTTATACGTATAATATAATAATGAAATAATAGGTGTAGATAGGTACGTAGATATAATTAATGTTCAAAGGTGTATACTTACGTATAATATAGGTAATAATGGAATAATAAGTGTAGATATTAATATGTACGTAGATATAATGATATTATTATATTATAGTGCATACGTATAATATTATAATAATGGAATAATACCTAGCACCATGCATAACAGCATAACAACCACAGCAACCATGAGCATAGATCATAAAATTGATCATACTATTAGCACCAGAGCACAAGTACAAGGTAATTCCAAACTGAATGAGACAACTATTTTGGAGGCAGGTTATTAAAATGTAAGTTACCATCATTGTATAATGAAATGCCGCCCTTATTAAGAACTGAAGAAAATAAGCGAAGGTTCGGTAGATTATTTAAAATTCATTTGCTCAACTCCATTCAATAAATAGATATTTAATATTACCACATGTATTATTACTTAAGTTTTGTTTTGTGTTATAAAACTTATTATTATTTATTTATTTATTTATTTATCTTTATTGGTTATCAAACAGCAAATTACTTAATCTCTAATACAGCAACATTTAAATATTGTACAGAGAATTTGAGACTCTTGATCCCACAGACAAACCGTGGAAATGGTTTTGTGGGACTTTTCTGTGTAGGATACTTTTTATTCAGGTAATGCGTTCCTGTTGGATAATTTACATGCATTTGGGGACTGCACTTGGACTGACTACAGATGGGAAACCGATCTTAGTAGAAAGAATCTATCTATACATACGGGATGGAATGACGCTCGTTCCATGGAAATTGGGGAGGTCGCTGGTCTATGACGCTACCTGTGTAGATACACTGGCACAGTCCCACGTCCATGCGACCTCATCCAATGCGGGTGCGGCGGCGGCTACCGCGGAAAACCACAAACGGCGCTTATAATTATGTAAACCTCGGCGAGGTTTAAATATTTGCACCGTTTGGGGGCAGAGGCGCGCCGATTATTTAAAGAATTATCGGCGCGCCTAATCGAGGTCTCCGGTGACCAGAGGGCTGGCAGCTACCTCGGTCAGCGCATTAGCCTGGCCATACAAAGAGGTAACGCTGCCAGCCTCCTGGGCACCTTGCCGCCAAGCGGCGGCAATTCAGAAGACCTTTTTTATTTGTAAGTAGTATTAAGTTTTGTTTCTTTTTTGTTTTTTCTTTAGGTTAATGGTTATATATATACCTAGTGCTTATGTTTATGAACTTTGAATTAAAATGTATATATTCCTCAACACTAGGTGTATACAGGGCGAAATTGATATCATTAGCATCCCTTTAAATTAAGAGTCTACCCATCAAACTGAACAACTTTTACTATGGCAGCAAACCGATCGGAGCAAAAAAAATCTGCTGAAGGATGTTGCATAGGTACATTTGAGTCGCAAACTCGCGCGTCGACATTGCAGTTTAGTATGGAACAGCAGATTTTTTATTTGCTCTGATCGGTTTGTTTCCATAGTAAAAGTTGTTCAGTTTGATGGGTAGACTCTTAGTTTGAAAGGATGCTATTGATATCAATTCACCCCGTATATCTAAATTGCTTGATAAGTACTTAGGTACAAATACTAATTTGAAATCAGACGGAACATAGTCATGTCTCACATTTTACGTAGGCAGTTCACCTACAGCATCAGGACTATGTAATAGGAACCCGAAATGGCAAAGTTTCTTCTTAACCCAACAAATTAATAAAAATTTGAAATCTTTTGATTCTCAAAGCACATACACACACCCCTACTCAGTTACTCATTCATAGTTTATGTTGACATTACTCCCACAGTACCTCGACTAAAGAGTTTGGTCTTTGGTTGCTGCCAACAATACTAATTCATAGTCAAAAAATCCTCAAGACTTACTGTTTAGTTAGTTAGTACCACTGCAGCATGAGAACTGTGCAGCATTAGAAAACAGAATTCAATAAAAATAATTTTTTAACTATGAATTAGTATTGTTAGCATCAAGCAAATACCAAGCTCCGGGTTCTAACTCCTCTGTCCAGATTCCAGATGCTGTGGAGGTAATGTCATCATAAACTATGAATGAATAACTGTGTAGGTGTGTGTGTGTGCTTTGAGAATCTAAAAAGATTTCTAATAATTGTTAATTTGTTGGATTAAGAAGCCATTTCGGGTTCTTATAATAGATGCCTCCTCCTCCTGATGCTGTAGGTTTTCTGCCTACTTAAAAAAAATGTATATAAATATGAGTATTTGTAAGGAGTTTAGATGCAATTTAGATGTAGTGTTGGGATTAGGAAATGTATAGATAGATTTTACTTTATGTTTTAATTTTATGGCAATATTATGCGAATTCTTTTTTCTTTCTAAGTATTTCTTTTTCTTTCTTTATATTTCTTATTCTTTTTTTCTTTCTCTTTATATTATTTCAGTTGTCTGCGCATACGAAGTCGCGGGCACAGCTAGTTTGTCATAATAAACAGTAAACAAGTTTGTCGTGATAAAGATAACACAAGTTTGCATTAGAAAACATGCAAGTTTGTCAGAGGGTAGCTAGAAAGTTGGATATAAACTAGCCGCAAGTTTACTAACTTGTCTTGTCAAACTTACTGCAAGCATGAAACAAGTTTAATTCTGGGTCTATGTACAGTTTGATTTATTTCAGGATCTCAAATTGTATTTGGACTCTTCAGAAAACGGTGTTATTTTCATGAGTTTCGGCACAAGCATGTACCCTTCTTTGTTGCCGCTGGATAAGGTACAAATGTTTGTGAGAGTGCTGTCTCAGCTGCCCTACGATGTTCTGTTGAAGTGGGACAAGGACGAACTGCCTGGCCGATCGAAGAATATTCGAATTGGTAAATTCTATCCACAGGCAGATCTTCTCAGTGAGTAATGTACCTACTTTATTTAGAACAGCTAAGTTTCATATTGTCTGAAAATCCAAAGAAAGTAAAGAAACCCAAGTCAAGATTTTCTAATCTTGACGGTTTTTAAGAGGATAGGTAATAATACCATACCATTTGGGTTAAGTATTGTTACGAGCGACGGGTTTCGGGATTGGAGTGAAACGCTTAGTCCAATTTTTACTGAGTTTATTTGGGTTGAGTTGGGTTACACACTTACACTCGGTCCACCTCGCAGGGGTTTCCCCTTACCCGGTCCTTCTCGCAGGGTTTCCCCCTCACACCACTTTCACTGTTCACTACGTCACGACGCGCGACACACTATGACGTCACGGCACTACACTGACACTTGTCTACTCACTGTTCCATTTTACTTTGCACTTTACTTTTCACTTGTACTTTTTCACTTTTTCTTTTCTTCGCACTTTTCCACTGTTAAACCAATACTGACTTGCGTCCGCAAACACGCGTGCTTATATAGGTACCCCTTGGAATTTTCTAGGTGCCCGAATTTTGTTAGTCTTTTCTTTACTCCTTTGTTCCCTTCCGGATATTTCTTAATCCCGCCTTCTTTCTCGAATTTTCCTAAACACGCCCCCTTTTATTGTTTCTTTACAAATATTTCTTCTCTCTCTTTGTTCTAGAACATTCCTATTGTTTTTGGTTCTTTTCAAATATTCCTTCTCTTTCTGTTTTCTAGAACATTCCTTAACCGCCCATTTTTTGTCTCTTTGTCTCTTTCAAAATATTCTTACTCCCTCTTACTTTTCTAGAACATTTCTAACAACAATAAAATCTATTCGTCGAGTTTCGAACCATCGACCTCCGGCATGGGAGTCCATGCCTCGACCGCTGAGCTACGAAGCTTGTTGACAAACCAGCCGAATTTTTGAATGCCTTTCTATAGCTGCGTCATTTCACAGCATCCGTGACAGTATGATAACAGGTTTGTACGGAACAACTAACTTTTTTTCTTGATTTCAGCGTCCGTTCCGTCGAGAAAATTGTTTAGTTGGATGCTCTGATCATCCTCTTCAAAAACTTCACATTTATTTAGACCCTGTATACTGTATAGTCTATCTTTAGCATTATATCTTTATCTTAGTCTTTAGCATTTGCACCCCGAGAGATTTCCACACGCTATGAAACTAAGCCTACGCTATAATTTACTGCATTGCGTCGTCAAAAGCTTACAAATCCTGCTTCAGCAGTTAATGATTTATTACAGGACATCCAAAAGTAAAGTTATTTATAACGCAAGGAGGGCTGCAGTCGACCGACGAGGCAATAGCTGCCGGAGTGCCCCTGATCGGTATACCAATGTTGGGCGACCAATGGTGGAACGTCCACAAATACGATCAACACCATATAGGCGTCGCTCTGGACTTCATGACGATGGATGAACAACGATTTAAAGATGCTATTTATACTGTTCTCGGAGACAACAGGCAAGGCTTCGGTTTGATGACTTTAACATAATTATAATTGCTGTAAAATCTCGAACTCTCTTCGCTCGCTCCTACCCTATGTTATCTTAGTACAAACTAAGTGGAACGCTGATTTTTCATAGACAGCTTCCGCCATCTATCGGTTATGTTTCGAAGTACTATGTGTTGAACTAAGGTTCATATCCGAGCGACAGAGCTCTACACCTCACCGCTGCGCTGTAGTAGTGAGAGATTTCGCCCATATCAATCACTGTCTTGTTGGTCTAGCGGTCTAAACAAGCGGCTCACGATCCGGGTAGCTACGGTTCGGTCCTCTTGTCGGCCGATAGTTTTTCAATTTTATTTCATAACGAGCGTTAACCCGCGACTTCGTCCGCACAAATTATATACCAGATTTTAAGTCAGATCATAAGCTATCAAACAAAAAAAGTTTCATCAAAATCGGTTCAGTAGTTTTTGCGTGATACTCGTTCAAACAAACAAACACACAAACAAACAGACAAAAAAATCCAAAAATTGGTGAAATGGAATCAGGGACACCTAAAAACCATATCGTAACTTATTTTTATTAATATCTTCAATGTACAGACAAACTTCCTGTTGCAGTTTTATAATAGTATAGATTTCATAATGTGGCTCTTCTTGGTGCTAATAAGCGACAACGCTTATAATTAGGACGTCCTAAAATTTAAGGCGACTTAACTATCTATAACCAATATAACATATTAAACTATGCTCCCGCCGCAACATAATCTTATCATATTGCAATATAACCTCGAGCTCGCTCCAGGTTTTATATTTTCTTGTGTCGTCCTGACATTATTTGGTAGGTCCGTGTAAAACAAGCATTGGTACGCATATGCCCAATTCAGTTAAGTAGGATTTATTATACCAGATATTCCCACTGGAGAAAATTAATAGTTAAGATGATGATGAATAGATGATGAATGTCCCGACTAACTTAGATAAAAGTAAATGGATAGGCCTTACGCGAACATTTCAAACCTGAAAAATGAGGCAAAACAAATGAGTTTTATTTCAAATATGTACCTACCAATATGACAGACCAAGTGTGCTAGTTTGTAACGACCAAGTGTACTAGTTGTGTGCTTCAACTTAGTGCGCTTTGGGCCTATCCATTAATTTTACTTTGATCTTAGCCGACTAACAGACTACTTTTTGTCTTTAGGTACCTATTTATACTCGTCTAATATTTTGTATTTACTTTACCCTTGCCACAGAACCCTTGCTCTGTTACAGTTACCGACGCAACATAATGGCAATGAACGACTTGTTCAACTCGCAGCGTCAGCGCCCCCTCGAGCGCGCCATCTGGTGGACAGAGCACGTACTACGACACGGTGGAGCTCACCTGCGCCCGCGCTCTGCTAACATTCCCTACTGGGATTACTTCATGTTGGATATTGTATCCATGCTTTTACTGACAACTACTGTTTGCTTAGTTATTCTATATTTAGTAGCTCTTTACTTGGTAAGACTATTGTTTAAGAGATCTAGTAATAATATGAGTTTACTCTTTGCAAAGAAAAATAAGTTTGTAAAAAAATGGTCTTTCAATAAGCAGATACAGTACGACCAGGAAAATTATTCCGCTAGTCAATCTTCGTTTGCGCAGAGCAGGCCCGAGTCCCCGACAAAACCCGAAGTCATTCAGTAATCAAAGGGTGCAAAGTCGGATAACAACGAAAAGGGCGCTAAAACAAATAAGCCAATAGCGTAAACGGATTGAAGGTGGCGCATCCTGATTGGTCAATATAATTTCGCGCGGTATTAAAATTTGTCAACTGCGCAGGTAGGTACATCGGTAAAAACCTGGTTCTACTGTACCAACTTAGGTACCTACCTATCTACTACAAGACCCTTGAGAGTTGAGAGCAATTTTTATACAAACTTTAAAATAGGTTTTTTTATAGTAAACAAGGCCACTTTTACATTTATTTCAATAATTAGGTATTCTTAAAACTGGAATGCTTAGAACCTATAAGTCTTGTAGGTATAAAATTAGCTTTTAGGCTTTTGTGAAGTTGGAGAAGGTTCTTTTTGATTATTGAGAAATCTTGAAATTTTCCCTAAGGAATATAGGTTATTAGAATAGAAAACTTTATTTTCGACCAACATGGGGTCGACATTTTTTTCGGTATAATATTGACCAATGTGAGCCTAGGCTCTTTTTTTTTTAATTTTGGTACATTTCTAGAAATGTACCAAAATTTAAAAAAAATCACGTCAGCAATAGTTCCAATTTTAGAATTTAGCTATTATCTCGTTCTAAAAAACCTGACGGGAATTTTTTTTTGCACATATTTAAGGCTTTACCATTTTACATTTTTTATTTATTGTATAAGGAAATTTACAATAACACAAATAAAATATGATGAAACCCTTCCCACGAAAACCTATATGGGTCATACATACTAGTCATAATAGTTTATTGCTTCATGTGGATCACACTTCACATGGCTCTAAAAGTCAACTGCTAGAAATAGCCCTCTTAAATTTGTTCTTCTATACTTACCTTGGTGGAGGCCTTTGTCCAGCAGTGAACGTCCATCGGCGGAGATGATGATACTTACCTATTGTTTAAAATAAAGATTTATATATCTATCTATAACGTCACGCCTCTTTCCCAGTGGGGTAGGCAGAGCCCCGGACGCGCCGCTTACTACGATCCTTACATACTTCTTTTGCCTCATGCACATCCATACATCTCTTCATACATGCCCGTCGGTTTAGACTACTCCGCACCTCCCCTTTTTGTAGAACGCAACTGATTTGATCAGCATTCGTACTACGAGGGCGCCCTCTGCCGACGCTTCCACTCACATTAGCAACATATATCTCTTTCGTACATCTGCTGTCACTCATCCTCTCCACATGACCAAACCAACGAAGCATACCTTTCTCTATTCTTGACACTACATCTTCTTTTAATTGACATCGATTTAAAATTAAAGATTTATAATAAAACAAAAGGCATAATTAACAAACTATATTTATTTATAAATACCAATCAATAGGCAAGTATGTACAATAATAGGTAGGTAAACATCTAAAGAAATCCTATCACCTAAATACCTACTCTTTACATTTCTATATTCTGAGCGTATAATTAATACCAAATAAAATAATTTATTTACATAGCAACACTAAAAGATTTTTTTAATCTGACAGTGTTACCAATGTAATGAGTCTTTCTAACTACGATACTACGGTGGATTAAGGGAATTAAAATGTTCTGAAAGCACGAACGATAATTATGCGATAGCAAAACGTGTCTGTCTGTTTGTCACCACCACTTTTTAGAGCATATACAGCAGCAGGTCATTTGAAATTTAGCATCATAGTGTTAAAAAATGCTAGTTGCCAACCCAAACATAAACTGAGCTTTAAAATAGTTAATAATAATTTGTCTTTAAATATATTCGATTCACTGTTAGTCAAGGTCCCTATTTACCCCTAAACTACATAGGTAGAATAGGTATTAAGAAATTAACGAAAATCCTCAAAAACAACTAAAATGTAGAAAGAATTGATAACTGAACAATGACTATTTAGCATTTGGTCCACACGCATTTTGTCAAATACGAAGTTCAAGTGAAAAACAAAGGTTATAGGACAAAAAAAAATTGATTAGCAAGCCTACTCCACCTTATTTAAATTAAAGATTATCCCGGGCTTAATTAAACACTAAAATTTATCTTTTATAGGTAGGTGCACAAAAAAAATACATAATTTTTAAAATTTTACCAATCATATCTTATTTGACCCATCCACGTTATTCATTTATCCACTACCGTAGTTTTTAGGATTTAGATCAATTTTTTAAATACCTTCTACATAAATTATATTTTTAATAGTAGACAATTTCATATTTGTACACTATACTAAAATCGCGCGCAATATGTTATGTTCCTAAACATAATTGCTACAGGAATTTTATCCTAAATATAATGTAATAATATTAAATGCAAAAATATAATTGTTCTAAAAGATTATAGGATGTTGACTGCTTTTGAAAATTAAAACCATTATCAAATACGCAATTATTTCGGACTACTCAGCTCATAAAAGCAATAATTAGCAGAGGTAGGTAACGGAAAAGTCTGGAGCCCGATTGCGCTAATTTAAAACATCGAAGTTCTATTCTTATCTAATTTCAGTTGTAATCACATTGCAATCCAATTACTATTCAACTGATTCCGCATCGCGCTAAACTCTATGTAACTGACAGCCTTTTACGCCTAAGCGATCTGTCAAAACGGCTCTACCGCTGTACCGCGACTAGCGCAAAACCAATTTTGTCAAAAGTTATGGTTCGTACATAATCCAATCACGGTTCCATCGCCGAATATTTACCGCGATTGTAGCCCTGGTCATAGTATCATAGGATACGATATTCGACGACCCGGTTGGTGTAATTACCACGTCGGACTTCCAAACCAGGATCCTGGGTTCGAATCTCGGTTCGGTCATAGATGTTTATATATGGTTTCCATAATAAACAGCCTATAGTGCTTGCTTGGGATCATTACAATGTATGTGCCTGTGAGCGTTATTTATTATATAAGGTCTAACAAAATTAGGTGAAACTATTTTAAGGGGATGATCAGACCATCAAACTGAACAACTTTCTCAATGGGACAGATATCGAAATCGCGAAAAAAAATCGCTGTCCCATACATTTAGGTCGAGTACGTTTGTATGGAACAGCTGATTTTTTATAGCGTGCGTGCTTCATGCAAACGAAGTTTAATTCTATTTTGACAATTAACAAACTTCATTCAATGAAATTTTTAATACACGATCTAGATAATAATGAATCTGTCGATGGTTTGTCAGATCTCCGTTAAAATTTAATAAAATATTTTGTTTGTAAATCATTGGAGCCACATTAACTTTAAAATTATTAATTTTTAACGAAAAGCTGATAAACAACATGCGCAGAGATTAGTTTCTAGATCGTGTTTTAAAAATGTCTTTACATTGAATTGCTTAATATCTGAAATATAATTAAATTTCGGGACTTTATCCTCTTAAGTGATTCGACCGGCTAAGCTACAAAAAACATAATAGGTACCGACAACATAAAACATTCGAATAATGAGGGATATTCCGAAAGCTACTAAAAAAGAAAAAGTAGTTCCAATTGGCTCGATAGATGGCGTTGACGAGACAGGGGTGAGCGATCTTGCAGATAATAAAATACAAATAAAATAGTAAAAATTTGTGTTTTTAAGTAATAAGCAGCAAAATATGAACATATATTTCGTCAACGGATGCGTCTAACTCAGTGACATGCATTTTTGTTTACTTTTTAGCCTAAAATTTTCGTCTTCGGACCCCTCTCTGGTCAACGCCATCTATCGCCGGTATTTTGAACTACGTTTGACTAGCTGTCAGAAAACTCCTCATTGTCGGATAACTAAGTATATGATCATAATTAAAATTTTCTATTCATACAAAACGCATACATACAAACATATTGTATGGGAAGACTTTTTTGGCAAAACTTTTGGTGTCAATTTTCAAAAGCAGTTTCAGTTTACGAAAAATATACAGAAATAGCTTTGAACTTAATTCATTATCAAGAAATAATTAAAGCACATTGACATTCAAACCTTAACTAACAGAAAATAGATATCATTATTTCATGATTATTCACAATAACATTTGTACATGCTAAATTGAACTCTATTTCATGAAGATTAAGGTACATTTGAAGACATTATTTATTGCTCATTATTTCTGATCTGAAGGCAGAACTTTTAAAACATTCCTAGAACTAAATGCTTTGCTATTGCTAGCGACATCGTTATCAAAAGTCAGTAGACGGAACTAAACATAATACAGGTTGTAAGTGACAGCCTAGCAAATACTAAAACGGTGAACTCAGTCCATCAAACTAAACAACTTTCACTATGGAGCCTACCTCAGGAAAAGCGAAAAAAAATCAGCTGTCCCATACAAAACTGCTGCCTTACCAACCCGACTAAAATGTATGGGACAGCAGATTTTTTTCGCGTTTCCTGAGGTAGGCTCCAAAAAAAAAGTTGTTCAGTTTGATGGTCTAAGTTCACCGTTTCAGTAGTTGCTAGGCTGTCACTTTCACCCTGTATTATTTTACAATTTTAAAAATATTATGTTTCTTGCAACAACAGAAAAAATATTAATTTGATCAAAAGGTTGCATAGACACGTTTCAGTAATTTAAAGGTACGTTGTACTCATGGTAATGAAAATTTTTCCCCAAGGAAATACAGGATGTAAGGAAAAGTACCATTAACCTTTAAACCACATACTCTACCCATCAAACTGAACAACTTTTATTATGGGAGTAAACCAGACAAAACGAAAAAAAAATTCCTGTCTCATACATTTAAGAGTAGGCGCTGCAGTTTAGTATGGAACAGGAGATTTTTTTGCGCTGACAGGTTTGCTCCCAAAGTAAAAGTTGTTCAGTTTGATTGATGGGCAGAGTATGTGGCTAAAAGGTTAATGATACTTTCCTTAAATATGGTCTAAATGCAATCACCTGACCCAACATTTGTATGAAAAGTTAAGTGTTTTTTGTCAATTTGCTTGGGTTCCTCGGGAAAACATTTATTCAGTATCATGAAGTACAATCCCCCCCTTTTAAGGAATAAGAACTGTCTAAAATTGTCGTGTTTAATGGTTTTTTAGTTTAGTTGGTTCACATCCTATTAAAATATAGAAACATGTTTTTAAAATTAAATTAAACATTTTAAATCATAGCTGTCTTTAATTTCATTTCATTTATGTATTCCATTAAAACAATATACATTGTGTAGGTATTACCTTTCACAATAACAATTCGGTCTGTGTAGCTTCAATAAGATCAACTGTTTTTCAACATCAATGTTTAATAAGAAAACATTATATAAATTTTATACAGATATATATTGTAACTAATATACAAAAATAATCTCATAAATATCTTGAAGTAGTCCAAACAGGCTACGTTAATCTAAGTTGGATAGATAGAACAGTGGTTTTGTAAATAAGTTTTGGCGCGAAGTTCCATGGCTGGCGTCCATTTCTGCAATGTAAATAGTCGGTATCATCAGTAACCAATTCTCTAGATCACATCCACCGTTTCTTTTCACAAAACACTAAAAAAATCACAGTTTTTTTTTAAAACCACAGCAGCTTATGTCCAGTCCAAATTGTTTCTGATGCTTCGGGTTTCCTCGTGCTAAAATAGCTAAAAAGCCCTAGTTTTGTCGGAAAAGAGTAGGAAGTCTTGCTAAATTTTTGTAGGTATTTTTAAGAGAAAAATTGTTGGGAGAAAGCTGTAAAGGATAAAACATTTTCTACCAGATAATATTTTTGATGAGAAAATTGACTTGACCTAAAAACAACTTTATCAACATTCAAAATACATCTTAAATACTCAGAATATAGAAAAATCCAGAAGAAACACAATAATCTTCATTGTCATTCTTCATCTTCATTCATAACTTCCACATTTCTGTTTTTGGGTTACTGTTATATCTATCTTCATGCTAAACGATTCAATAGGTGCAATAATGAGTGAATAATTGAGGCGGGGCATTCAGACAGACAAACAGACAGAATGGACGAAAGTATAAGGCTTCTTTGTTTGATTACGAAACCCTAAAAAAGAAAATAGGACAATTGATTCGATATTAAAATACACTTTTAGGTGTAGTTTTTGTGACTTCAATTTTAGGCGCATTTGTTTCTGGTTTGTTCTCCATTCTGAGCATAAATATAATAGACTATTTTCCGTCCGCTAATATCTGATATCCATCGGAGTTCCAACAATTTGAAATACATTTACCTGTATAAAACCTGTGGAAAGAATGTTAGATGCAGAATAGCTTTAATATACTCACCACGGCATGGCCGGTTGCCTTTCTGCTGTCTACGAGGGTTGGCGGCCTCATCTAGTGTTGTGAAATCAGAATCAAACTATTAGACATGAAATATAACACCAACCCTGCAACCACAACCTTTGTAGTACCCTAACCGATTTCCTACTTGTGAAAATGGAGTTTTAAGATATTGCAATAGTTATGATAATTTTATTAAATCAGAAAATTTTACGATTTGAATTTTAAGATCTCCCCATTAACCTAGTGGAACTCCTATAGGAGATATAAAAAAGGTCTGTCAAAATTAATTATTAATGTCAAGTTTCCCAATAAGTTCTGGATAGCTTGTCTAACAGATCGTCTGGCATATCTTTCCTACGAAATATTTCAAAAATCTGTCAGATAAGCTATTAGGAACTTATCCAGAAATAGACCTAAACCGTAAAATTTCGATATTAAGAGGGAAGAAGTCATTTTTGGTGATTCATTTGGTCAGGAACAAGTTACTTTAAATTAATGTCCAGTATGATTATTGTTTACTTGTTTTTATTTAAACATTTATTTGGGGCTTTAGTGACTTTAGTCTATGCCAGCCTCATAGGGTTTACCTATTCATTACATAATACTTAATAGTGGTCCAGTCAACCAGCAGTTGAGCTACCCGTAGTGACAGTAAGAAAATCTGGATTTTAGATCTGCATTCTGGACACATTCCAGCATAAAAATGAATGATATCTTCAACCTTATTATATGCTGTGCTTAATGGGGAGGGTTCCATGATGACATTTATTTTATAGGCTGGAATATGGCTAGAATGCAGCCTAAATTCTGGAATGAAACAAGTGCTTTCCCAGTGATGCTAAGCAACCAATGTGATTTCCAATTAAGGATCCTGTACTATTCATTGTTCTCTTTTCTTTATACCTTAATATTTATTTGCATGTACAAAACAAACCTACCATACCTTACTGATCTGGCATGGGCAGTGCAGTGCCCCCACCAAGACAATCTCATAACTTTTTAAGAGTACGTTGTGAATCTTGTCTGCTTCTTTACATGAAATGTTTTTGATGGGATATATTATTCTTCATATACTTTTAGAGGTTAATTGAATAACAAATCAGTCTCGAGAAATGTGCAATTTTCAACCATAAATTACAGAAAACTGACCTTGTAAATCCCACCTGCAAAAAGACACATTAGTAAAAAAAATACAAAAAAAATACCCACCTATTTGCTTCCCTCCTCTTGGCCCACCACCTCCTTGTATCGTGCAATCATGAGTTTCTTCACTGTGTCTCTGTAAGTTTCCCCGGGAGTCGGTGTGTATATGCCACGTTTTTGTCCAAGACCGACTAATGCAGGGCGTTGCTCTGCCTCTATGGGTGCTATTCTACCTTGCTCAGTTTTACCGAGCCCTCTACCCTCAGACCAACCCATTTTCTGCAACATTTTCCCTCCGATGGTATCTACTACATTTGGTGGAGGTGCTGAAGGCATAGGTGGAGGCATAGCGTCCTGTGGCTCGTACCGTTTTCTTACTATAGGCTCATCTTCTCCAAATTTCATTCGTCTTTCCGCAGCTCGGTCTCTGTAGCCATTTGTCTGCGGTAGTAATTCTTCTTTCTTTCTGAATTCAACTAGGTTTTGTTTATGTAAATCTGACATTGTTTTATGTTTGATCAAGACATCGGCCGATGGGAAGCGTCTTTTGCAAAGGAGGCAGGTTAGTTTTGTCCAGTCTATGATACCATCATCATTGTCCATCGCTACTGGTTCCTGATTTTTCACAAGGAATTCGTCTCCGACGGGCGGTGGAGATAATTCTCTGACGAGACCGACAGGCTGGGCCAGTGAGGGTCCCGCTCCGAGTACACTGAAACCGATATCTGCTGAACCTTTACTGGATCCCGTATCTAAGGGTTGTTCCATTACATAATTATTCCGAGCGTTCTCTTTCTTCTGGTTCAATGTTCGAGCCCATCTTTCCATGTCTTTAGCTATCTTTTTAGCAACTTTCACTTTATCTTCTTTGTCTCTCTTTTTCTTTTCCTCTGGTTCTTTTATGATTGTATTTTCAACTGTAACCTGGGGTGGATTTGGAAGTTTAGGTTGTTCGGTATTTTGTTGGGCCTGCGTAGCGGCTATGTACGTAGAGCTAGATGAGTCCCAGTACATGTACTGATTAATCTGACTGTTGTAGAAGTACTGCGTGTTACCATCGTAGTACAGACCTGTCCCGGGGTCATAATAATAGCCTGAAGTCTCATCGTACATGAATGTACGAACATCTGGTGCTAAGTATGTGGTCTTAGCATCTCCGGTCGGTATATTTACAGGTGTAGTGTTCTTGGAAGCTGAGGTTACAAAGACGGGAGCGGAAACCGGAGTCCAAGCTAAGTTCCGAGCCTGGGCGGCCGTGATAGCCGACTGAGCGACGGCTGCAGCAGCATTTACTCTATCGGCCTCCGATAATGATGATTGTGACTGTTGATTATAATTAGCCATCTGTGCGTAGTAATTAGAGTAATCGGCATTTGAATTTAAATTCTTTGGCATTTTCTGAGGTTCATTGTAAAAGGAGATCAGAACTTCTCGTCCGTCTATCTTCAAAGGTGGGTTTAAGCTGAGTAGCTCCGTGTGAGCGGCCGTCGAATCTGCTATAGAATTAAAATTAATGTACGCTAAGCATTTCGATGCTCCCGTTAATGTCTCACGACCTATAGTGATGCCCGCGATCGAATCTAACACAGATTTCGAGCATCTCTCCTTAATCTCATCCAATATTTTCTCTTCCGTCGTCAGAGCGTCCAATCTTCTAAACAACAAACGTTTAGTGATACCCGCACTGCCGTCCAGCATGCTTCTATCGGAATCCGAACCGTATATAACTCCCTCGGACCTCTTTCCCTGACAGTTACGTCTATAACAGATCTGACGTCGTTTAAAATTGTACGAGCCACATTTGCAGAACCAATCTCCCGGAGAGGCGTTGATCGAGGACTGATTATCATCGTGCTTATCTCGATCGTACTTATCATATTCAACGTCCTGGCGTTCCCTGCTGCCGGAACGACTGCTCGACCTAGAGTCACTTTTCTTTTCGTCTCGACTGATGGTGGGGGGTGAAGGGGCAGAAGGGATGTCCTTTTCGTCGTATCGTCGCGGAGACCTGCGGCGGTCGCGGTCACGATCGCGGCGGTCGTAATGGTCGCGTCTGTTGGTGCGATCGTCGTGCTCGTGGCGGTCTCTGCGATCTCTCTCGCGGTCGGTATCGCGGTCGTAGCGGCGGTCGCGGTCGTGACGGTCGCGCGGGCGGCGGTCAGGACTGCGTCGCGGCTCCCAAACTGGCGATCTTCCTCTCTCCTCCCACCTGGAGCCAGCCCGCTCGGGCCTCTCCTCTCGTCCGCGCCACATCGCCTGCGAACATCATTGTACTGTAACGAAGTTTACTTACGAATTCGGTGTCGCCTTCCGTCGCACACGGAGCCCTAACATCGATCAATGACCCTTCGATGTTTTTTTACCTGCTGTAGTCACCGCTATGGATCGTATTGAATATTGAAATACACTCTTTAGGACACAGTAACACTTGTAGATTGAGGATTTTCACATAAAATTATGATAATTACGAAATTACGAATCATTGATAAACTACACGAACAAACTCAAACGCCATTTTTATTTTCTTTATTTTTTTAAAGCACTTTTTTTTGGTTCAAATCAAGGTAAAGGGTTCTAATATCCCATACAACCGATGTCTTCAATAAAGTTCTCTCATTTATAGCAATTAAAACGTAGGTGTTCGACGTTTTGACGCTTCTTTAGCGTTATTGGAGACAATCGAAAGATGCAGGAAACGCAGAGAACTCCACAGGAAAGAGGTGAACCAACCGCTTTGCCGCGCTACAAATGACGGAACACTTTTCCTGTTTACGACTGCATATTTTTCACTTTCACGACACTTTGTTACGCAAAACAACACCAATTTTACGAACCAAAACTCATTATAAACAATAAAAATTCGATAAAATATGTGGACACCAAACGTAGCTGACGAATTCCCACCAAAAACATTTTTTTTAAGCTCATTTTGATGCGTTGCGTTTCATGACGTATGGAAACCACTCGGAATGCAAAGGAATATAAGGAATATAAAGCATATTATGAGCTCAGATTAATTATGAGAGAGTCAGTAATTCACACGCTATGAACCGGACCGGAAAGGAAAGGAATACATTTTTTTTACTAAATTTTGGTATCGGTTAAAAAGAACAACAAGGACAGCGCTATACTGACTCGTCGTTAGTCATCTCTTTCTAACTGTGTAGACGACGCTACTTTTATATAAAGAAAAGTGATCTAGTGATGTGACCATTCTCTTAAATCGATTTGGGAATTATCCGAATGATGCATAAAATCTATAGTTTATATTTAATTATAAAATAACGAATTAATTTGTCTATTCTGTTTATTATTTCTGGAAAAGATTGAGACACAATTTAAAATAAAGATAATTTATTTTTATAACAGCTGTTTTATTAACTTTAGTGGTATTCTAATTGTTAACAGTTTATCAATATCATAATTAAAACTATAAGTAATTAAAATCGTACAAATAAAGACAAGAAACATTTTCATTTCATCCAAATTGACGAAGCTATTCAAATTCCTTCAAGCATAGCGCACACATTATATCTGTAAACTAATAACTAAATACGTACCAATAAATTGTAAAATAATAAACTAGCAAATTTAATTCAATCAGTCACTTTATTTGACTATTTAGTTACCTATTTATTGTACCTACCTTCCTTTACACATTACGTAGGTATGGTACAATAATTATTAAACATTGAATGAAAAGTCAAATCAGTCGAATATTTAAAAAAAAACTTAATCATTAAAACATGTAGTTAGATTTAGTAATACTAGTAATAATTATAAAACCTAAACCATTGAACTATTACGTTATGTACTAGAAATAACGCTGCGTGTCACTGTCCCATTCTTTGGGCCTATAACGCCTTTTTTTTTTTGAGATCTCTGAGCAACTACTGCTTTTTACTGCAGACTATTGGAGGCACCACGAAGGGTCTACCGAGTCAAATGAATGAACGGGCACCCAGAGGGGTACGGACCTCGGCATAGGGCTACGCGACGGATTGGGTAGCGGGGATCGGTGAGAGCCTATATCGCCACACTTTTTAGTAAATCGCTATGGCTATCTCTTTCACCCGCCTACGCTCGTCGTACACTCATGTGACGCGTGACGTTTGTTTGTAGTGTTAGTTCTAGGATGTAGTAAACGTATTAATAGTTCAATGACCTGAATAAAAAAATGCAAGTGCCTCTGGAAGTTGCTAGAGGTTGAATATTTTCAAAATTCGTATAGTAAGCTCTATTAAAACATAGCAAAGATTAAACAGTGAAGTAATACTCAAAATAGGTACAAATTAAAGGCATTAATTTAAAAAAATATAGTCTCTATTATCAAATACTTGTAAAGAACCTGTCCTGTTGGTTTATTATTGTATTTATAGCGTAGCGTTAACAAAACATAAAAAAATGAAAATCTCCTTTACGTCACTCATCTCAACGAACGTCATCCGTGTTTAAAGACTTATCAATAATGCGATCAATTCTAGTTGTCTTTATTAACTACGTACTTTTAACAGCTACTTCTCTATTGAATATCGTTAATTTTATAAGCTTTCAGTTCCATTTGTAGTTTTTTAAGCAAGTCACAAATTCATACATGCATTTTTCGTGTATAGTGCAAAATGTGCTATCACTAAAACAAGTACCTATCCAACTGGCGCAATTTTCTAATGCTTTAATTATGAACATCAATGTTTTTTAAGCCATTAAGCGCCTGTTTCACTACTTTTGGATAAGTTTTTGTTAGTCTCGTTGCAGGTTCTGAACCGAGCAATTGTCTCGCGTGGTATTCGCGAGTCGCGTTTTTGCCTGCCACGAGGTTCCGCGATCCTCAATCTCTTCTTGTTCTTGACCAAAAACAGCCCTGAGATTGGGATAGATTCTCCCATAAACTACTTGACACTGGCAGAAAAGCAAGAGTCCATTAATTATGATTAAAAAAAAGTTCTTGTAAGTTTATCTGACAGTTCGTTTGACATATTTTGTATGAAAAATATGTCAAATTATATATCTAATAACTAATTAGCTCTACTCGATAATTTTGTGTCTATACTATTTTTTGTGTCACTACCCTGACATTGGCGGAATTATTGTGCCTAGACACGATAACATAGGCCATAATATAAAAAAAAAAACTAATTAGCTATCAAGAACAAGAACTTATTCAGAAGTGGTGGAACAGATCCTAAGAATACCACAAAATTTAGGACTACTTATAGCTTGTAACCCGAGGAAAATATTTCCTTTGTGCCTATGCACGGTATGTCATCATCATTTAATGATAATTTAATAGCCTCTACCCTACACGACTCTAGCTGGGAACAAGCCACAAACACAGAGTTTAATTGCTATATTACTACATACAAATGGCCACTCCCTGCACCTCTCTAACATCCGTTACCACACCTATCCCCCAAACTTCAGGGGAGATTTTAGAGCCTTACGTTACGCGGGGGCATACAGCTAGGCATGCGCGAGTGAGAGGGACGGAGCGGGTTCCTACGCTATCTTGTTTCTTTAGTAGTATTACTAAGTAAAGTGAAGTGAGATCGTTTTTTGGAGTGCGGAGTGTGCCGCCAAGGGTCTACTTCCTCGGTGTGGGTTGCGCCCAAAGCGGTGCGGCGGAATGAGGGATTTTACGAAAGCCATTAAAAAAGGAAACATAGTTCCAAATAGCTCGATAGATGGCGTTGATGCCAGATAGATGTACAACATTGCAATTAAAATAAAATAGTAAAAAAATGTTTTTTTAAATAAGCTGAAAAATATGATAAGACATTCCGTCAACGGTTGAGTCTGAACCAATAACGTTTTTTTTAGCCTAGATACAACCATCTTCGGTCCTAAAGTCAAGTCAACGCCATCTATCGAGGCATGATGAACTACGTTTAAACTAGCTGTCAGATAACTCCTCATTCACATACGCACAGTACTTACGCTAAGAACCTAATTCTATTTAGAAGAACGTAATCGAAGCGAGTACAGAAATCATTCCAACGGATTGCTTGTAATTTTTGAGCACTATCGCGCCAGCTTCGAAACATAGCTGTAAAAGGCAGTGGGTAAAGCCGGAACACGACAGATTTAATCCTTCCTGCCGGTGAGCAGGTGTTCCCTAAGCGTGCATATCTCTCGTTCTATGTTCTCTCGAGCGGCCGGCTCGAAACATTCGAACTCCGGCGTGTGGAAGAGCTTCGGGATTTGCGAGAATTGATTTAGAATCTGCAAGGGAAACGACTTGTTAGAATCGGGTTAAAAGCATTTAACTATTACGTACTATAGACTAGAATTAACACGACAAAGAAACCTGCGCCACATGATAGTACGACGAGCGCAGGCGGGTGAGTGAGATAGCGACAAAGATTTACTAAGAAAGTATAAAAATTGTAGTTCAGTGGTCAAAAAATTATATGACAAGGTACTGTTCAAAAAGACGTCAAAAAGCTGTATTATTATGAGTGACTTTAAACGTAGGTACCTATATCCAATTAAAAATGGACTGGTGTTTAGCCATATTCACCCTCTTCTCTACACAGAACACATATTTTATAAGACATAATATTAGCTATGATTTTCTTTTTTTTCAAATGGGTTTGCTCTTGACCTCAATCCAGTCCTCAGGACAAAGATGGGGTCGAAGATGTAGCGAGCTTACCCAGAAGATGCCTATTCACTCGTACTTTAAAGTAATTCGGGTCGTAAACGCAAAGGTTGTAAGTAATTGAGGGTAGTAAATAAATATATATGAGACCTAGCCTAATCCCTCAGTAGAACATTAATATTAATAATTGGCAGATGCGACCATAAGTCATCGAGTTACCTCATCGACCTTTAATTTTAGCTGAAGAACGTATCGTGAATTTTGGACCAAATGATCGTTTTCTATACCTATCAATTTATTGCAAAGAAAGTGCCTCCCCGTGTGATGAAACCTAAGTCCATCTAGAGCACCCTGGGACCTGGCTAGTCAGCCTCGAGTATATCTATATATCTATCACTCAGTCAGCATCTTCCATTTCGTTTGGCTGTGAGGGCTATACAGGGTGTAAGTGACAGCCTAGCAAATACTGAAACGGTGAACTCAGACCATCAAACTGAACAACTTTCACAATGGAGCCTACCTCAGGAAACGTGAGAAAAAATCTGCTGTTCCATATAAAACTGCTTTACCTAACCTACTCGACAAAAATGTATGGGTCAGCTGATTTTTTTTCGCGTTTCCTAAGATAGGCTGCATAGCAAAAGTTGTTCTTTGAGGAGGCTCCCCTTGTGATCGGTCTGATGGTGACGATTAGACTCCTAGTACAAGAGATAGACGTTATTTTTGTTATCATCACCTGCAAGGCTGATTCAGTATTTATAGGGTGTAGCTGTAGAGCATCTCTCAGGGGATGGCCCAAGGTCAGTTATTTGAGGAATATTGAACGGATATATCTCCTAAACAGACTGGAAGACCATGTCAGTTTTTGTACTGTGCTCATAACTACAATGCATTATTACAATAATACCTGTGTAGCAACTTGCCAACAGATGGCGCTACCAGTATTCATCGCAGAAATATGACATAAGACAATTTGCGATGTCACATTGGAAACCTGTAAGCTGCTACACTAAGGTTCACAATTGCATGCAAGACACAAATCGAGCAAGAAGAATTATCAAGAGTCTCAGTATTTATACAAGGTTCCGACAAACATCAGAAGACCACGGCCGGTCCCCAGGCATCACAAATCGCCTGGCGGAAGTACTTCCCTTTTCTATGGAGGAAACTTCCACCTTAGCTCCTCCATACCTGCATATTCATTTTTAGCAACCATACCAGACCTTTGAACGGCTGTAACTCCTGGAGTTATTCATGCAGATCTGGTCCGCATCACAGAGATGCCTTTCACCCTATGAATACTGAATTAGCATTGCAGCTGATGATAACAAAAAGTACGTCTATCTACTCGTCGTCTATACTATCCACAGACGGGGTAGGTAAGGTACCTACCTTGATCCTCAGCTCGACGTAGTTGTAGTGGCTCATCTTGGAGTACTCAGCGCGCACGAGCTTGGCATGGGCGTCGTACTCCTCGCGCGTCGCGGCGAGCACTGCCAGCTCGCAGTCCCCGAACAGCTGCAAGTCGCGCAGCGGCGCCGGCCCCGTCCCCATCCCCGTCCCCGTCCCCGTCCCCGTCCCCGTCCCCGTCCCCGTCCCCGTCCCCGTCCCCGTCCCCGTCCCCGTCCCCGTCCCCGTCCCCGTATCCGTCCCTGTCCCCGTCCCCGTCCCCGTCCCCGTCCCCGTCCCCGTCCCCGTCCCCGTCCCCGTCTCCGTCTCCGTCCCCGTCCCCTCGCTCTCCCCTTCCCCCTCGCTGTCCTCTTCCACCCCGCACGCACCGCACCACGTCGCCTCGTCGTCTGTTAGCAGCGCCAGTACGTAGGATGTTAGGTCTTGCTGGAAGATAGATATAGATAACTCATTTATTTCATCGAAAGAACACAGGATAAACAGTGTCAGACAAAGATAGTATACCTACCAGAGCAAAACATAGAGCGCTCTCGCTATTATTTATATTTACGCTATGGCGGTGTGCAGGGGACAGGGCACCGCGTTTTGTTGGTACCGCGCGCAGGCAAGTCGGTACCGGGACGAGCTCCCCCGCCCGGTCCCCGCACACCGCGCTCGATTGACCTGTCGCGACCGCTGAGCTCCCCCACTACTTGTTTTTTCGCTATGCTAGTAAATAGTAGGTACTCCATTGAAAATTGAAAAATCCTATACGATTTTGGTGTTTGCAAAACTATTTTCAAAAGGTCTCAGGATTTAAAATATCCTACGAAGACAGTCTTCGCTCTATTCATTACTCATTATATATTATTATAATAGAACTGTAAAAATCCATAAAAATAATGGTAGCTTCCACCAAAAATTATAGGCATATTTTTATCGACCCAATAATAATCAAAACCATCTCAGATCTCACACTGCTTAATCTATCATCAAACATTTCAATTCTTTTGTTTAAATGGAAGCTGTAGCCGGTAGCTGTAAACTACTCGTTAATATACCTAATTATGTTGGTATAATTATTCTTGGTATACTATAGGTAGGTCCTATACTTACAGACTGGGGATGTAGCCGGAGTAATTCAGCCAACAACTTCACCGTCAGCTCAGACGGCGTGTGCCTCAGTACGATGGCCATTTTGAAAGCAGCCGGTTGGATCACATCATTTACTCCTTTCGCCAGCAAGTTCTGCCAGATCCCCGCCTGAAAAAAAGAAATGTATATCTAACTATAAGATGTCACGTTTCATGGGAATAGCAGTGGTAGAGAAGAAACTTGTTAATCAAGGTATTCGAGTATGAAAGATAACAGTTGGGAATTGTTGAGTGAATGCATTCGTGCGAAATTAAGCACACAGATGCAGAGAACCGATATCATTTGCGAATTGCGACGTAAAAAATTACGACTGTGGTAGGTAGGTACTATTTGTTTTTATTTTATTTTATTTTATTTAATAATCAACAGCGTAACAAGTAACATTATACAGAATAATGAAAACTGTGGAATGAAGCCGAGTAACACTGTGCGGGCTATGCCTTATACAGGATGAAATTTATATCATTAGCATCCTTTTAAACTAAGAGTCTACCTATCAAACTGAACAACTTTCACTATGGAAGCAAACCGATCGAAGCAAAAAAATAATCAGCTGTTTCAAACTAAACTGCAATGCCTACTCGACTCAAATGTATGCAACAGTTGATTATTTTTTTGCTCCGATCGGTTTGCTCCCATAGTGAAAGTTGTTCAGTTTGATGGGTAGACTTTTAGTCTAAAAGGATGCTAATGATATCAATTTCACCCTGTATAGATTGAGAGAGTATCTGTATTGAGAATATAATTGAGCCACTGCCACACAGCATACCCGTGTGGCAGTGGCTCAATTATATTCTCAATACAGATACTCTCTCAATCTATACAGGGTGAAATTGAATTGAAGCACTCAGCAATTATGTATTTTTAGAAAAAAAAATTATTCTCGTTTTATGGCGGAAGTCATTTTGAAAACGAGAATTAAATGTTTTTCTAAAATACAGTTTTTTTTATTTGCTTAAAAATCATAAATGACTCAAATCGAAGTTGTATTGACATAACAAAAGAAAACATACTACTAATAACTAAAGCTCAAGGTTAAGTTTTTTGTTGTCAAACGCAGCCACCACGGCCTTTGTTTAGTTTTTTAAGCCCCCTTTCTTCATTTTGGTTGGGGTAAGTTTATAATTATTACACTGTAAGTCTAAAAATAATCTCGCAATTTGTTTTAAGAGATCTAAAGTTATTTAAGCAAAAACTGTTTCGTTTTAATTTGTTTGAAATTTTGGATTTGTCACCCTTAACTGGTTCATGCACCCTAATTTCGAAATTTGAAAAGACATCTTAGTAAATGATACCTCGAAAGAAAGGGCAATAACCAAGCATGTTTTTAAAATGTTTTGAACATCTGTAGATATTTTATTTATTTTTTTAAATGACATTAAAAGTACGATTTTTTAATTTAAAATTTTTCTGTTAAGTTTAAATAGTCTGTATTTTCTTTTTTGGACACAATGGTGCCATAAAATGCTTCAGTACAACAACGGACACATTGGACTAATAAATTCAATTAAAAAAAAATTACATTTCAGCTTAAACTAAACGTTATTAGCACTTAATTGACAAATTTTGGGTTTTTGGCACAAAAAACGTATGAGTACTCTAAAAAAAAATATCAGACTTGGTCTAGGACAAATATGGCTCAACATGTTCTAAATGGTCTATACTAACGTCCCTCCAAAGGTCCGCACCCACCTTCCAAACACCCTGTATTATGTTAGTTACCTAATTAATTATTAGGCTGAAAGCTAGTCGAGATATTATGTGTAAATAGTTTACAATGCTTGCGTAGTACTACAGATTATTCGAACATTAAGTTCTGATACCGCAATGGATAATGAGCACATTCAATCTAACAAAATACTATCTATCGCGTGGTACTGGTGGTAATGCGACACTAGGTTTCGTACTCAGCGCGTTGGTTGGCATCTCTCTAGATCTCTATGGGTAGAAGGCAGTACCTGGTAAGCGACGCAGTTCCTCAGCGAGTGCCACACGGTGTCGGGCGGGGCGACCTCGACGATCTGCTTCCACGCGTCGTCCACGCCCGGCGCCCGCAGCGTGCCGCACGCGTTGCGCCACAGCCGCGCCGCCGAGCAGCTCTCCAGCTCCACCGCCGGCGCCGGCACTGACGGCGGACAGGATGACGGATCATGATAATTAAGTTACTATGTAATGGGCGCCGAGTCTAATAGGAAATGATCTAAAAAGTGTCCCAGACTAACCTATAATATAACTAAATTAGCTGAAACTATTTAAAGTGGATGATCAGACTATCAAACTGGACATCTTTCTCTAAGGAACTAATGTCGAAATCGCAAAAAAAATCGGCTGTTCCATATACAGCCTGTACAAATCTGTAAACTTGCTAACCTAACCTAACCTAACCTAACCTAACGTATGGGAATACCTTATTTAATGGTGTATGAGGTATTGGACATTATAAGATCAAAATTAGAACATTTTTAAAGACTTTCTTTTGAATATTAATTATATTAGTTGTAACTAAATAAGCCGGCATTTAAAATATGTATCTTAAAAATCGTCGTTTGAAATATATAAAAAAGGGAATTCAATAAATTGCCGTATCTGTCATTTTAAATAAGTTATTAAACTACCTACCGATCTACATTAAACTACATCAAAATAAACATACGAGAAAGAAATCACCTCCCATATCCGGTTCCTTCCACCAGTTTATCGCCAGCTTGAATGAAATGAGGCCGCGAGGCCTTTACGTCACCTGAAAACTAAAAAATAAAAAAATAATCAATTCCATAAAAATACCATGAAGAAATTTTACGACAAGAATATCAAGGTTGACGCGTTGAAAAAATTACATGCCGTCAAATAGATTTCTTTACTTCTCTACCTATAATAGAGCGAAAAAAACATTGACTAATAGAAAGAGAAAAAAGGCCTAAAAACATTATTTTCATTACACAGAATAAAATTTAAAATCACAAAGAATAACTTACGTAAATAATCCAGGTTTTCCCTGACTAGAAATAATTAAAAATTAAAAAAGTGTTCTATTTTCGAACGTGACAGCCAGCCGAGTAGGGCGCGCGCGACTGTCATGGCGGCGAGTCAATGCTCCACGGCCGAGGGGAGGGCAGAGATGTGCCAGCGGAATGCGAGCCTTATCGACGCTCGATATTATTGTTATACTTTAAATTTTCTTTTAAGACATGTCCTGTCACTATTCTTATTCCATGGACATACAGATGAAAACCGCGAAATTCACAAGACATTATGATGCGAAATTAACATGTAAATTTTTTGCACCGCAGTGGGAGCTTAGCAAGTAACCGCAACACAACCGCAATAACCATGAAAAGGTTATTTTTATTGAAATAAGGATACTTATCGAAGATGAGGACATTCATTGTTCCGTAAACATAATGATCCATAATACATTGTGTTTTCAATACATAATGATTAATAATCATATTGTAAATAATGTTTAAATTGTCTACTTAACCATACAACCCTCGTTAAGTTTCAGATGTTTTAGTTAGTTCTAGATTAAACCTAACCTCAACTCAAAAACAATAGTTAAAAACACAGATCATAATACATTTAAAAGTAGATAAAAATCAATTTTAGATTTGTTTTTGTGTGTATGCCAGTTGTGTTGTTAGGTTGGAAATGTTTTTGGAGATAAAAATATATTTAGGTACCTAAGTACCTACTACTTACCGGAAAGGTTTAAGTTTCTGGAATATGTAGAGTTGATAATTCACTGCCCTGAGTACATTTGGTGGTATTCTAAACATCAACTATGTGTGTCTTTATTACATTAGGTACACACGGCGACACATATAGCTATACAAAACCAAAATAAGCTGGCCGGGCGGAGGTCGAGTTACGTATAACGTCGCGCGACTAGCTTATGTTGGTTTTGTATAACTTGATGTGTCGCCGTGTGTACCTACTAACACGCTATGAGTTTTATGTTGCTCGAAATAAATAACTTTTTTTTATTATTTTTTTTATTTTTCATTTATTTCCACGAAGATAAACCGATCCTTGTATTAACAAGGTTCTTCTATCAATTATGATATTTTAAAATTATTTCTTTTCTTGTCTTCTGCAACAAGTACCTTAGTTTGACATTTAGGCGAGAATCGATTCATAAAAATTTATTATAATCGACACGCCAATGTCAATTAATTCCCTACATCACTAGTTGGTTAGGGGTGGCAAGGGAATGAATGAAATAGCGCAAGCGCGTGGGATGAGTGAAAGAAAGGAAAAGCCAATTCGGAATTTCGTGACCTTCACTTCACATAAATTTGATCTTTATGAGCAGTACCTAGTGGTAGTTGTTAATCAATAGTCGGCCAACGGCCTTCGTGATAAGGTTTATTTTATTTTGACTGCTACTACTGTTAAAATACTTTCCTCAAGAGTTTTTTTTATTGTTGTTTCCAGTGTGAAATATTTAAAAAAATAAGTAGGTACCTAAATTATGAAGTAATTATTTGTTTGTGTTTTATTTTTATTGTTTTACTTGATTTCATATTATACCTAGCTTCTTTTATTTTTCAACCAAAGAAACAAGGTTGGATTCATTCCATGGCAAAGATTCATTATCACAAAGTGCCATCTATGCGTCAGCGCCAGCAGCGTCTGAAACATTTTAACCTTAGAATCAATGCTTGTTGTAAAAAGTACTCATAGATGGAGCCTCTTGTATATTATATCACCTCAGAGTACTTTTATAATTACTTTAGCCAGCCTAGAGCTACCGTAAATAATATTATTTTCACAAATCACAGAAAATATAAAATACCGAATTGGATCGAGATAATATTTACAGTGACAAGTGAATAATTATGTATAGAACAGACAACGCGAACAAAATCTGTGCACCACGATCAGCAGTGCGGGGCGTGCACTGGGGGCGTCGCGGTGTAGCACGCGCCCGGCAGAGTGTTCCAAGATGTTTAGTTTGGGTGTCGCCTCTAGTAACTAGGTACCTACCTCAATGACAATTACTCATATAAGGTCTAACAAAATTAGGTGAAACTATTTTAAGGGGATGATCAGACCATCAAACTGAACAACTTTCTCTATGGGACCAATATCGAAATCGCGAAAAAAAATCAGCTGTTCCATACAAACCTACTCAACCTAAATGTATGGGACAGCTGATTTTTTTTTTGCAATTTCGATATTGGTCCCATAGAGAAAGTTGTTAAGTTTGATGGTCTGATCACCCCCTTAAAATAGTTTCAGCTAATTTTGTTAGTCATTATAGTTACCTATTACTCTTTGGGGTAGAGCCTGGGTATAGAGTTATAGAATAAAACACAATTTTGGCAATATAAACCTTTAAGTAAGTATTTTAGGGTTCCGTAGCCAAGCATGGAACCCCTATACTTAAAATTCGATAAAATATAGATTTCGGTAAATACCTACTTTCAATGAAAATTATAACGGAACTCCCCCCACGTGAGATTAGGTGTGATTTGGCTCAACCCCCTAAAACAACGCGTCACGTAATGAGCGTTTTTCTTTCCTTTTTTAATTTTAGTTCCTAAAAAACTCGACAGATGATATATTTATCGCTCCATAGAGACGTTCGTGAGATCCTGTCAAAAACATGTCAAGACTGTGCTTGCCAATTTTTTTAAAGGGTTCGACCCCATACAACCATGTCAGAAGGAAACAGATTCAAATTTTCGAACAAAATTAATCGCATGAAATATTCCATCACAAGATGCGTTGTGGCATCTTTTTTCCCTCTCTAATATTTTAATGAAACCTTTTTTGAAATTTTGACATTTATTCGCACAGACCGTAGCGCCATCCATCGATCCCCTAGAAAACCAACAGAAAAACGCTCATTAATTTACGCCCCCTAACCTCAGATCCTCAGAATTAACATTGGAGAGCAAACCAGACCTCAAACGCGCTTCAAATCGAAGCCACAAAAAAAAGAGTATAGTTTAACAGCATCGAATTGGTCGTCCTATTTTTTTCTTCTTGAAGTCACACTCAGATGCTTAGGTAAATTTTTTGAGTCAAAAAAGTCGTAAATTATGTTGCGTTTTAGCATGATAAGGAAGTAAGAGATGATTCAGCACGACAAAGCGTTTAAACGAGAAAACCGTCATTTTGTCATACGTAAAATAATAATGATGGAGGCTCATCTCGATTTTTATCGTTTTCTCGGGGGTGGCATGCAAGGTGTGGTGTGGGGAGTTCTTCCAGGTTTCGGACACAATGCGCGGTGTAGGTATATGTATAATGTTACATTGTTCCTTCTCTGGAGTGCGATTTTTGAATCTCATACGTTGAACTCATCAGTTGAAAATGTATGGAGATACGCATCTTTCTACTGCTGATTTGACTTTCAAAAATCACACTCCTGGAGTATGATTTTTGAAAGTCAAATCAGCAGTAGAAAGATGCATATCTTCATAGTAATTTTGACATTTTCAACTGCTGAGTTCAGCGAATGAGATTCAAAAATCGTACTAACAATTAATAACAATTAATATTAATAACGAATAGGGTACAGCTCATCCCAGACTCTGTATCGATTCTCGAAGAGATTCTTGCGGATGGAGAACTCCTTGTCTATGCGCAGGTACTTCCGGTCGGCGGGTGTCATGGCGGGCCACGATAGTGTCGCCAGTTCCGGTGTGTCGCCGCGGGGGTTCGGGTCTCTGTTGACAAAATGCATGGGCTTTCAAAATGGTTTCTGAGCAGAATGAAGGAGTATACAGTGTCCTGGGCTGCAATCGCGGTAAATATTCGGTGGTTGAACTGTTATTGGACTACGTACGAACCCTAACTTTTGACACATTTGGTATTGCGCTAATCGCGGTACTGCTCTTGACAGCCTTTAGAAGCCGTTTTGACAAATCGCTCAGACGTTATTGGCTGTCAGTTACATAGAGTTTAGCGCGATGCGGAATTCAGCACAGTTGAATAAAAAAAAAACCAAACCCATTATGAATAAAAAAAAAAAGAATAGTAATTGAATTGCAATGTGATTAGAACTGAAATTGGATAAGAATAGAACTTCAATGTTTTAACTTAGCGCAATCGGGATTCTGCTTAATGCTTCTGCTTAATACTTCGGCATGCCGTGCGGATTCAAACCCCGGAGCCTCGTGATTGAGTATCCATAACCCTCCACAACGTGGCACCGAAGCACTTCATTACTCACACAGGCTGCTAATAAAGGTTGTTGATGTAAAATGTATACCCGTATCTAGCGAAGTTGTACCAGATAGCAGTCATCTTGTCGACCATCTGCGAGTCAGGGCTGTCGAGCTCTATAACTTTGAAGAGCGCCGTCAGAGTGAAAAGGTACAGCAGGTCGTCGTGGTGCGCCACCCCTGTTGATTAGTGTTTTTACGATTAGCATCAGAGAAATCTTAGGTACCCCCCTGCGCTTATTAAGATTAAAATAGGGGGTCAGGTTTCTCTTATGCTGACTGTACTAGGCTACATGGGTTTGTTTTAGAGTTTATTTCTCTAAAAATCGTAAAACTATGGACGAAAGCCGGACTACGCTGGACTGCCAAACCAGGGTCCTGGGTTCGAATTTGTTTATTTATTTATAAAGAAGTGGAATGGTCCCCAGGCATCTTACCTGCCGGGAAATATTCCGTTTTCAATGGAGGAAAATTCCATTTTGTTCCTCCATAACACTAACACCGAACGAAGCAATGGCACAATGGCAGTCACAAACTATTCGTCATCAGTTAATCAACATCAGTTAACAGTTAATCTTTTACCACGCTTAACAAGGAACTTATGTAGTTTGTAGTAGTAGAATGTTTCTAAAATGTCTTACCGACAGGTTTGTTAGTGGTGGGATTGACGTAGTGACTCTGTTCCCCGATGTAGGCCAACATGTAGTGGTACACGGGGTGCGGAGAGTGTCGACACATCAGGTTCGCCATCCTAAAACACATACAATAGGTACTACATTTACCATCATTAACTAGCAGGCAAAAATTACTAAAATAAAATTGTAATAGTTGACTCAGCCTCAGGAATAGCTCTAATAGTAATGAGCTGGTCCTGCCAAAGAACTGACAACCAATGTGGAGTCTGATTCTTGTAGACCAAGAACTGGCAGGCGTAGTATGTGACGTTCCGGACCGACCGTTTGAGGGCACGACGGGCATACCTACAAATCTAATTGAGGTGGATATGCTTTCAAGCTGTAAAAGATTCATTAAAATCGGTTTAACAGTTTAGTATACACAGTCTAGATGTGATAATATGGTAATATGCAAACAAATATACATTGACTTTTGTCATTTTTGTGAACAAACAGACTAACATGTTACACGTTTATTAATTTACTTGTGTTCGCCCCGCGGCTTTGCCCGCGTGGACATGCAATATACCAATTGTGAGCGAGTCCGTCATCCGACTCACACTTGGGCGATTTTCGGGTGGACGTGACTTCACCCTTTTTTGAGGCCTAGAGCGACGTCCTGAGACAGATAGCGTGGAGCTGAGGAAGGACGAGGATTGGAGTTTTGCAGCGCACTTCCAGAGAGGCCTATGTTCAGCTGTAGACGATGACAGGCTGATAATGTCTATCTGAATGTGTTATACGTTTATAAATTACCTGTGAACAGCGAACCCGATGACAGCGTCAGAGTAAAGTTTCCCCAGTCCTTCGGCGCTGGCGCTGTCGTTCCTAACCGACTTCCCGTCGAGGTACGCCTCCTTCAGACGTCGCGCGGCTTTCGAGGAGTTGTGATGCGGCAACATGAACGAGATCGGGGCGATCCTCTCCCATTCAGAGTTCATTGTGTTCAGGAGAGTGGCATTGTTTTGCACATCTGCGGAGTATTAGATAAGAAGACATAAATGATGATTTGTTTTGGTGATTTCTGATTTAGAATATCCTCATGGATGTGTCAAAATTCAAAATGATGTATTTAAAATATCTCCAGGGTTTAGTAATATAGATATTAATTATTCTGATCCTAGGTGTTTCTTTCATACTCTCTTTATGAGAAAAACATTTATAAACCCCGCATAGGAACATCGAATCGTTGAGAAGATGTAACCTGAAATCTAGAACAATAACTTCTCGATTCCTTCTTGACTTGATTCTTAATTCTTTTCAAGATTCTTTATTGTAAAACCAGACGTTAAGGGAAATTCGACATTTTGGAACACCTGGCTGAACATTTTGAAAAACTACCTAGACATTGGGTAGCAGGTAATTTTCGGTTAGGCACTAGAGATTGTGGGACTATAGGTATAATTATTTTAGGACACTGGACATTATTAATAAGCCTGAAGAATTTTGAGGATATTGTGCAGCTAAGTGTGAAGCTGGCCGTCCAAAAGAGCGAGGCAGCGAGGCGATGTGAGCGAAAATAATCCACCAATGGGAGCGCTTCAGTTTCCATTAATGACGTGAACGAACGATCACGCTGTTGGTGGATAATCCACCAATGGGAGCGTTTCAGTCTACTCATGACGTGATCGAACGAGCGCGCTATTGGCGGATTATTTCCTCGCACGTAGACAACCCGCCCGGAATGTAAACTAACTGAATGCTTTCCAAAAGAACTCGTCTCTGGTCTGACTGACGATGTAGGGCACCGCGTGCATCCTGCCCTCTCGGATGGAGTCCACCGGCTGCGCGGTGAGAAACCGCTCCTGTCCAAAGTCTGGCTCTATCACCACGTTCCAGAGCAGTACTGGGTCGAAAGCGAACTCCTGTAAGAGGCATATTTTGAAGGATGTTCAGTTCAGTAGGTCTATCTAGAGTTGACACTGTAATATTCTATAGGGTGTTCGGGTCCCCATCTCGTCCAATCATTTGTATATAAAAACATGTAATCCCAATGATACTTACAAACATTCCATCCAAGGAGTCCGCAATCTCCTTCGCGGTCTTGCTCTTCAAGCAGTCAAATATCCTCTGGTTGGTGTCGGTGGGACACTTGAGCAACTTAGCCTGTCTCACCGCCAGGTGGTGCTGGTGCGGCCCGATCACCACTTGAGACACCGGCGAGGCGCTCATCGATATTGCGCGGTGGAATAGACCTGCAAATGTTTGTAAAGTATTCATTATTAGCCTATCATCGTTCACTGCTGAACATAGGCCTTTCCCAAGGCGCGCCACATGAGTCTATCCCTCTTCTTTCCACATCCAGTCTCTCCCCGCTACCTGTCTCTGGTTGTCGGTCCAGCGGCCAAGCATTCCACACTATGCCCACCAGTTCATGGTCTATATTACAAAACTCTGATTACCCCATCGGTTGTCAGTTTTGTATGGATAGACCTGATTTCAAACCAGAAAAATGAGGCAAAACAATTGAATGGTACCACTTAAAATTTGTACCGAGATGACAGAAAATTTTGTGCTAGTTTGTATGGACCAATTAGCATGGCATTAGTTGTGTGCTTCAACTTAAAGCGCTTTAGGCCTATCCATTAATTTTACTTTGATGTAAGAGCAGATACGACCAGCTACTTACAGCTATTACAGCCTGCTTTTCCAGGAGGCACCCTATTTGGGGATAAGACCCTATTTGGCCTGGCTGCAGTCTATATACATACCTCGTACCCTCGTGTAGGGTCTTCCCTGCCAAGAAAAAGATACATACCTTTAGACATAGGCGAGACCATGTGCAGGCCGATGCTCAAGGACCCTGCGCTGTACCCGGCCACAGTGACGCACTCGGGGTCGCCGCCGAACACCGCGATATTACGCTGAATCCAACGCAGCGCCACCACCTGGTCCTTGAACCCGTTGTTACCGGGCGCCAGTCTGTCACCCATGCTCAGGAAACCTGTATTTTCGATATGTTTTAGCATCAACGTGTATTGGAGCTACTCATTGACTTATCATCTAAAGACCGGCAATATTTGTTAAACAAATATCTCCTCTTTTTTAGCAAATCAAGCTGATTTCAACATTAAAGTAAGGACATAACGAAAACCTTAGCTGGAACCGTAAGCCAAGGTTTCAAGATGGCATCTGTGTATTGACATCTCGCTTATTCTAATGGACGATTGTCATAAGTGAGAAGAGATGTCAAGTAGCGTTTTAGGGTCTAGCTTTGTATTATTCATCTACCCTATACTATATCTATGGAGCTAGTAGAGGGCTTTGACGAAAGCATGAAGATCTTCCACAGAGACCTCTTTTCTGCTTTTCAATCTAAAAGACGGCGAAAGTAAATTCCGTAGAACTTCTGTACAAACCAGGAATCGAACCGCCGCGCTGCCTCGTGATTGAGTTGCTAGCTCTCTTCCGTATCACCGCTGTCGGTTCGGTGCTTTTATCGTCAAGTATAGGTCCTTTCACTACCTAGAAACCTACCACGATGCGCCTGATACCGATATCTGGGTAACCGAGTTCCACCTTCGGTGCAGCGGAGACCGACCTACGAACCGTCATAGCAGAGGTTTTGCTATCTTAGCCAGTAAATCCAGTAAATGTAGAACATACCGAGAGTGGCGAGCCTGTAGTTGACAGTCACAAGCACGATGTCCCGGTCGAGCAAGTAGTTGGGACCCGCCACGTCGCTGCGGCCCGACACCGAGTATAACCCCCCGGGGTGCAGGTACACCACCACAGGCAGCAGCTTAGACCTGTTACACACCCATCCTCATCTATATCCTCTCCACTATTGAGGCCATGAAGAAAGAAACCAGTGGAGTGCGTGCGCAGTGAAATGAGAGTCTCCAGCGAAAGCGAGATTATGGAAGGATCGCTCTAATTTACAGGGTGGAAAAATCACCCTAGTAATAATTATAGGGATGGTATAGGCCCACCACATGCATTCGGAATTCCGTAATGGAATTTTGATTCGGAATTGTGGTTTTGTATTGGGTTTCACTATGGAGCTAACTTAAATTAATCTCACGAAAAAAAATCTGCCGTTTCATACAAACAAAACTACATTAGGCCTCACTCGCAACCTACTCGGCTTAAATGTATGGGACAGGAGAATAAATCTGTCCAGGTCGCGGTAGCTATTGGTCATTGACCAAGCCCTTACAACCAGATAATGGGACAGGAGATTTTTTTCGACTTTTATCTCCATTGTGAAAGTTATTCAGTTTGATGGTCTTAACCACCCCTTCAAATATTACTAGGATATTTTATTACACCCTGCATTATCCTCTCCATTATTGAGGTCATGAAGGAAGGAACCAGTGAAGTGCGCATCGAGTTTGGGCACATTTCGCATAGTAGAAACGAGAAAGTCTCCAGCGAGAGCAGACGAATTTCTCTAATCTTTCAGGGGAAACCCGCAAGAAATCATAAAGTATTTCTAACTATTTACTATTCTAACTACAAATAATGGATTATTATTATCACGAACTCATTAACATTTAATGAATGAAAATCTATTTCAGTCATCGTAAATATCGCATCGAGAAAACAATTGTACATGCCTGCGTGATCTTAGTCGGTTTTGTGTTATCTTGCAGGTCAAGGAGCGTCGGTGGCGCGATGGAGAGAGCTATGGAGAATCCAACTTGAGGTCCAGGTCCGAATCCGCGCGGATGAATTTTTCTAACTTTATGTACCTACGTAATACTGACGAAAACATCGTGAGAAAACCTGTATACGCTGAGGAACAAATTTCGATGCGTATGTGAAATCTACCAATATGCATTCGGCATGGTGGTGATTAACGCCTGTAACGCACTTCAAGGAGCAATATATGATCCTTCGCCTACTGTGATTTATTCGTCTCCGTTGGAGAGATTTTTGTGGACTGTAGTTTTCTTCTGGAGGCAGGAGTGGTTCGATGAATAAGAAAAGGCTTGTTTGCAGCACTGGAGGTTTATTTTAGTGATTTTTACACCAGGCTTGGTAACACGCAAGTACCGTACAAAACGGAAGAGTGGAAACGGAAACTACAACTTTTTTAATTACAACATTTTATGTTGGTGTTGCCAACATCGCCCATACACCTTCCCTGAGGGTAGGCCTGTGCCCTACAGTCAGACTTATAAAGGCTGTGCTGATGATCAGGTCAAGTGTACATAAGGCTGCTCTTTAGCGTTGGAACAATTTTATCCTTTGACAAAAACGTAACAGCACGAACTTGCCTGTTTTTGCCGGTTGTGTACACATTGAGCCTTAGGCAGTCCTCGTCGACGTAGTATTCCCCAATAGTGGGCTGTGGGCATGCTGGACCTTCCTTGCTGGCGTCTACTGTGCTGTTGTAGTGCTGGATCGGACGGGGTGGCTGTTATTTGGAATAAACAAAATTATTTACTTTTTAGTACCTACTACATACGTGTAGTGATGCAAACGAAAATAATCGATAAGGTGCACCACCCAGAGGACCCACATTCAGAACGGAACCGTTTTTTTTTCAAAGCTAGCTTGAGCGCTATGCTGCGATATTTCTTGCTCTAGCAAATGACGTTCCTGAGCGACAGAAAAAATTCGATTCCGTGCTGACAGATGTGGGTCAACCATTATAATCGCCGGTAATTTTAGGAGTTCCATTTCCATCTCCGAAACGCGTTGAAAAGAAGTTTTTCCCTGGTAGTGGTTTACTGAGTCAAACAAACAAGTATCAAGTGGGGTAAGCGGTATTTACCAACCCCCACAAATCTGAATATGTGTGTAGTACTGGATTACAGCGATTTCTTTTACATTGTTTATAGCCCAGTCATTTTACGGAGTTTTGTTAGGAGAGGTGGGAAGTAATTATTAATCGGACTTTGAAACTGTAAATGGCACCATTTAGTGACAAAAATACTATTGAAACATATAAAAAAAAAATCACAACTTAACATAGAAATCAAAATTGTATCTCCCAGAAGGCTTTTAACTCATTAATGTTATTAACATTGATTACCAATGCACTCATTTTAATTATTATTGAGCAATAAAATAGGCATTGAAATTTAAAAAACGATATTTTTATTAGAAAATACGAAACATTCAAAACATTTTTTAATATAGTTTATTTACATTTAACTTAAGTATGTAGGTACCATTTTGTTCGATAACTTTTTGCCATCTTGTAGGTAGGGACATGATCCCATTGCTATAGAAATTTTGGGGCTTCTGATCAAAATACCACAACAAGTAGTTTTGGCAGTCCTCTCGTGATGTTAACCTGACACTGCCTTAAGAATTCTGAAGAGACCCAAACAGGTGGAAATCTGAAGGTGCAAGGTCAGGACTATACGGCGAATGCATTAACACCTCCCAGCCAAGCTCTCTTAATTTTTGCTGAGTGGCTAAAGATGTGTGAGGTCTAGCGTTATCATGATGGAAAACCACACCCCTTCTGTTGATTAATTCCGGCCGCTTTCTCTCAACTTCTTGCTTTAATCTCATCAGTTGTTCGCAGTAGAGTTCAGAAACGATGGTCCTGCCTGGTGGTAACAGCTCATAATGAATAATGCCCTTCCAATCCCACCACACACACAGCATCACCTTGTTGCGAGTTAACCCGGGTTTCGCCACAGTCTGTGAAGCCTGACCGGCCTTTGACCACGATCTTTTTCGCACGTTCTTGTCATACGTGATCCATTTTTCATCATCAGTTATCATCTTCAAAAATGGTTCGGTTTCATTACGTCGTAATAAAGAATCACAAATGAGTACACGGTTCATTAGGTTTCTGTCAGTGAGCTCGTGAGGTACCCAAATATCGAGCTTTTTTGTGTACCCAGTTTTTTTCAAATGCGCCAAAACTGTTTTGTGGTCAATTCCCAGTTCTTCAGCTACGTCGTAACTACTGATATGCCGATCTTGCTCCACTTTTTCAAAAATGGCATCCATTTTATCCGTAATAGGGAATGCGAAGAAACTTTTTCCCCAACCTAATATGTGCAAAAAAATACCATCAGGTTTTTTATAACGTGATAATAGCTAAATTTTAAATTTGGAACTGTTGCTGGCGGGATTTTTTTTATTTTGGTACATTTCTAAGCTAAAGCTCTTAAATACTATACCTACTGAAAAAAATATCATTTATTAATTAGTCCCGGCTCAAACCGTAAAATGACTGGGCTATTATTCACAAAATGTCGTCGTCTCCCTGATACAAAAGTCTAGATAATCTTAACGTTGGTGTTCACTTGTTAATGTACCTGAAACCTCAGTTCCCCGACGGGCGGCTCCGCATATCTGATGCCCCTGTAAGCCTGGAACGGTCTCCCGCGGCGCGTCGTCATCCAGGAACCCCTGATATTTCCCGCCGGTGTCTGCGTCATGGGGTTGTCGCGCGGTGGTTCAGCTGTACATTAGGTTGGGTTTTACATAAGCATGTCGAGAATGTAGGACGAGATATATGGATCTTGTGAAGCCTCTATCTACCTCTGGTTAATGGTTTATTTATGTATATTTAAAGCAGGTGAAAAATTAGGTTTATAAGGTGAAGGTTAAAATTAGGTTCACTCCAAAAACAAATATAGATAATAATCGCGCACAGGCATATTTAAACTTCTTCTGACCATAGGTGAAGCACCACACCATGCACCCTCCTTATAAGGGTAGGCGTGTGCCCTACAGTGGGTGAAGCTAGTATGTTCTTATTTTTGGAAACAATGACTCAAATCCATGATCAAACCGGGATTCGAACCCAGGACCTCTGGTTTGTCCATCACACGAACTGGGTCGTGTGGGCATACAACTACGGCATCTTCAAGAAAAAAGGAATTAATAATGGTATGATACTTATTCTGGGTAAGCGCATTGACCCCAAAAGGATAAAGAAAGGTAATTACTTTAGATCATGGTTCAGTTAATTGGTTCATGCTTGTACTTTAATGTTCGTTTCTATTGTTCTGTGACTGTGACCCTGTCTGTTCCCATGCCCGTGCCGTGACACAGTTCTATTTGCTTTTAAATACAATTAATTGATAGCTCGACATTCCAGAACGTAGTTGATAGAGTTTCCGGCCGTATCTCGTTGTATGTTACAAGCAACACGCCTTACGAACTAACAAAAAATTGCTCGTCTGGCTCAGCGACCCAACCGACCCAAGTGAGATTATAGAAGGAAAATACAGTCGTATGAGTTTAAACGTCAAATCCCTATATACATAAACTCATACGACTGCATTTTCCTATTTAATTATACTTTTGCTTTACGAAAAGTTTTTGAACAAACTTATGTTAATTTAAATTGTAAAAAGATCTATCTCCAATTCTTTCACGAGACCCAGATGTTGCCTCTTGCGCGGTAGTAATATCACTAATGGCTGCCACTTTAGAGTTAATCAAAAACAGGAAACTTTTTCAAAGTGAATAGTGATAACTCAAGCTATCTCTTTTTTCACGGGATTATCTTATTTTATCTTGTTGTTGTGGGGGTTGGCAAACCAGCAACACTTCGACCCAGTGGGATCTTTTGTGTTAGCCCCAATACTTTTTGTTTTCTTCACCCTTCAAATACATGGTCAATGAAGGAGGCAATATCATTGAGGGGAAGAAACCTTAGATCTCCCGGTTTTGGGTATTCATCTCCGAGGAGGCACATGCGTTTTGCCGCCAGGACATCACAGTCACAAAGAACATGCTCCACAGTCTCTTCATCCTCTCCGCATGCTCGGCAGCTGGGATCCAGGGTGAGTCTCATTTTGTGCATCATCGTGCCTGCGGCGTAGTGCCCAGTGAGGCACGAGCCTGGCTCCTGCTATTATTCAGTATGAATTTTGAGACACGAGTTGTCACATTGCTGATGAATTTGTTGTGTTGATGAGTGTTGTAGGCCTACAAGGCTAGACCACTCCAGCTTGTGTGCTTTAGCGTGTTTCAGCCCAATCCCTAATGGCCATTCTTATACTGCATGCCGGGATTCCCACACTTGGTTCTGGGTTCTTGGTTCACGGGATTAAGGCCGTTGTAAGAAAGAGACCTGCCAAGATAAGCCAATTTTTAACTAAAACTCAGATTCCCTGAGATAAACCGGTTTATTATTAAGGGTGCGAAGTGTGCTGCAAGCTCCTATTTTGAATAAATTATGTTGACTTTAACTTGACTTTGACTTTGGTCCTTCTTAATATGCTGACGGATTTTTAAGGGGATGATCAGACCATCATACTGAACAACTTGTTTTTTACTGATAACTGCTCATTTTTGATAATTTTTTCTGCAAACACTGCCTACTTTTCTTCTTTCACCGTTTCCTCTTCTTCTCAGGTTGTCTGGAAGAAATCGCTTCTTAGCGATAAGACCGCCTTATTTTGTGCCTCTTGCATTTTTACTTCTGTATTTTAATGTTTTGGTGTAAAATAAAGTATATTTGATTGATTGAACTTTCTATATAGGACCATAAACGAAATCACGAAAAAAAAACTGTTGTTCCATACAGAACAGCAATCTTACTCGACCAAAAATGGGACGGCTGATTTTTTGTTGTTGTTGTTGTTGATGTTGGTCCCGTAAAGAAAGTTGTTCAGTTTGATAATCTGATCATCCTCTTAAAAACCGTCAGCATATTAAATTAGATCCTGTATATGTATAGAGCAAAATAAGCAGATACTATTATAAGGGAAATGGCTTTTCAGTGAAGTTTTCCTTAACTGAAAAGCGTGAGGAAACCTGCGTGCTTTAATACTAAACTACAGATCTACTCGAGCTAAATGTATGGGACAAAAGTTTTTTTCTTCGCGATTTCGATATTGGTTCCATAGTGAAAGTTGTTCAGTTTGATGGTCTTAACCACCCCCTTAAATGTTTGTTTGTATTTTTGTAACACTCTGTAGAGAAGATTAATTTTTTTTCGCCTTTTCTCTATTGATCCCATAGGGAAAGATCAGGACAGAGGTTGATGGTCTGATCTTCCCCTTAAAATAGTTTCAGAAAATGTTGTTGGCCTTAAAGCTTAAATACAGGGTGCTAGGGTAAACAATTGCTTTACTTTAATGGGTGATTGTATTCATTCATGATCATGAACAACTTTCCCAAAGAAACGAAGGGAAATTAGCAAAAAAAAATTTTAACTTTTCATACAAACGTTCGATCAGCTGATTGCATGTACCTAGTATGGAAAGTGCAAAATGATTTTTTTTTATTCCTATGTTTTTTTGGGAAAGTTGTTTAGTGGAACGTGGATGTTTTGAGATTTCAGAATATTTCTGACTACCCCCTCTGGGATTATATGCGTGAGCATAATGCTTTGTTCAATATCATGGGTACAACCACCCCTTAAAGTGATGCAAATGTTTACCATAAAACCCTGTAATATACTCACCACTTGTCGTCTTCCCCCCCTCGCACTCATGCTGTCTCCCCCCGTGAACAACAGCAACACACGACAACAACAACAGTTTGCACAACATACGCGACATCTCTCTCGAGGAACGACCGCGGAGTGGCTCCAAGAGGAAAATGCCGGCTTTATTTATTTATCGGACAATTCTGAGTCACTTTGTTAATGTTGTAGGTACCTACAGGGTGTTAGAGGTGTAAATTAGAGGGTTTAATCGATTACTGATTTCCAATCCGTTAAGTACACACGGCGACTAAGCACGTATCCAGACTTTTTTCTAAGGGGGGGGGGGGGGGGACATTAAATTTCGGGGGGCGGATATTCACAGAAAAACTATGATAAAGAAAGCGCTGTGATCGCTTTTCTAACCAAAAATTGGGAGAGGGGGGGGGGGGGGGAGATAAATCGCACCTATCGCATATAATATAACGAAATCAAAAGGAAAACTATCTATATATATACTAGGGTGTTTTGTTATACCCTGTATTCCTATATAGGCTGATGATGACGATGATACAAACAAATATTGAACATATAATAGAAGGTATTGGATTATACACAACATTAATAATTTCAGAAACACCCTATGAATGAGTCAAGGTGTTTAGACTTTATCACAAGCCTAAGTTTATTTGAATTTTATCCTTATCACAAAGGAGTAAGGTTCTCTAAACAGTGAATAATTATTGTAGCTTAAACATGGTTGGTAGGGAAACCCCTAGAGTTAAAATAAAGTAGTATAACAAGTAGTTATTTTTCCTACTTATAGATGGATTGACCTCAGTTTAAGACGTTTTGACAATAAGGTTTTATTTTGTTTAGTTGGTATAAAAAATTAAATAAATAAATTATTTACTTATCTGCCACGTCGTGTTATAATTTTAGTAAACTTAAATAAAAGCTTTTTTTTTAAATGGTTTTTCTGATAATGCAATTTGTAATAATTATTTTGTTAGAATACTTTATAATTACTTTTATATTTAATATTAGGTAATAATTTATATAATTACTTTAGGAAATTTGTCTGTACATTACCTAAAGATATTAACAAAAAAAATGTTATTATATGGTTTTTAGGTAACTCTGATTACATATCACCAATTTTTGGATTTTTTGTCTGTCTGTTTGTTTGTTTGTTTGTGTGTTTGTTTGTGTGTTTGTTTGTTTGAACGAGCATGACGCAAAAACTACTGAACCGATTTTGATGATTTTTTTTTTGATAGCTTATTATGTGACTTAAAATTTGGTATATAATTTGTGCGGACAAAGTCGCGGGTTAACGCTCGCTATACATATATTTTTTCTTAATGACCAGTTATTTTAGAGAAGAGCATCGGTGGCGCGTTGCGGAGAGGTATGGACACCCAATTATAGGGGTCTGTGTTTGAATCCGCACGGACAACAGGGTACGTACCAATGAGTTTTTCTAACTTATGTGCGTAATACCGACTGCTCTCAAACGGTGAAGGAAAACATCGCGAGGAAACCTGCATACACTGAAGAAGAAATTCTGATGTGTATGAGAAGTGAACTCTACCAATCCGCATTGGGCATGCGTGGTGGACTAATGCCCATACACCCTCCTGCAGTGGGACGTTTATAGGCTGATGATGATGACCAGTTATTTGAAGTTGAATTTTATTTAAAGAGTTTACAGGTCCTGCGAGTGACTTCACTCGTCGGACCGAAAAAATACCTACCAAAGATAAATATGCAGGTATCTTTGGTAGGTATATTTTGGACGAAAATGAAATAGCACATACACACAGTTAAGTGCAATTTTCTTAGTTCATACCTCTACAGTGTAGAGTCTACACAACTCTAGGTTTTAATTACTAACAATATTTTAAAGGTGAGTTCAGACAATGGAACTAAATAACTTTCCCTAGGAAATATGGGTGAAAACGAAAAAAAAATGTTGACTTCCCATAGAAAATCGATCGGCTGAATTGTACTATTGTATAGGAGGTCCACAAAACCACTCCACTCCACTTTAGATAGTGAGCAAGTTTAACAATAAAAAAATTATTTTTTCTTGGTCTTTCTTTAATTTAAGATACTATGTTGTTTAAAAGAAATTGATCCTTATGAATGACTCTTTCGGTTGGTATCATAAAATACAGGATGTTTTTTTTCACGTTTCACCGGTTCGATTCCCGGCTCAAGCAGATGATTTTTCAAAAATCTTTAAATGCAGTTTTAATTCAATTTGAAAATAAAAATAAAATGAAGGGAAACCTTTCAGTAACATTTGCCATCATTTGCCATCATATTAAGGGTACTTTCCCTCTAACCACGGCCTTTTTTTTCTACCCTGTATATGGAGTAAAGGGCAACAAGGGCAGATCGAATAAAGAGATCCGCAGAAGAACCAGAGTAACTGACATAGCCCAAAGAATTGCTAAACTAAAGTGGCACTGGGCGGGGCACATTGCTCGCAGAACCGATAGCCGATGGGGCCGAAAAGTTCTCGAGTGGCGACCGCGTACTGGAAAGCGCAGCGTGGGTAGGCCCCCCACACGGTGGACCGACGACCTGGTGAAGGCGGCGGGAACCCGTTGGATGAGGGCAGCGCAGGACCTGTCGTTATGGCGATCCTTGGGGGAGGCCTATGTCCAGCAGTGGACATCCATCGGCTGAGATAAATAATAAAAATTAAAAAAAAATGTCTTGGACATTGTCACACAAATTATCTAGTCACATTTAAAGTAACGTTTTAAGTGCCGTAGTGAGATGATGATGAATATACAATCAGGTATAATGGAAGTAAGCAAAGACATTCTCCCATAATTTATTACTACCTACCAACACCCGCAAATTCGTCTGAGTGGCATTTTTATATGTCCTTCCCTTGTTCTTCCTCAAGGATTATGCTATTTCTATGTCAAAGTATCAAAATGGTTCAGCGGCATACCCGCGTAAACTTGACAGACATAGGTCCGCCACATACATACGGAATAAACCTGATTCGGAATTAGATTCCGGATGGAGTGTTACCGCTTTCACAGACTTTTTCACTAGATCTAGTGATTTTTGATGTCTTAGGTGGCTTATTTTAAAATGATTTATGAGCGTAGGCGTTGATGGAACGATACCGTATCGTGACGGTGCAGTTGCGACGTCGTTGCGGTATAGTTGCGAAATCGTCTACGCTCAAAAATCGCTTGTGTGATAATGGTTTATATCATTTGGTATGCAGATTATGTCTAATGCTAAAACTATCGATAGTCTTTTGATATAGTTGCATAATATTGAAATACAATTTACAAATCATCATCGCAATAACGCCATGACATCATCACATGATAATTATTATCATGTATAGAAATTGTTTGTTTCGTTTTAATATATACCTAAAAATACAATTGTCATTAATTTGGCATTTCATTTATTTTGATTTTAGACATTTTTCAAACAGCACTCTACGTCATTTTTGTAACCATAGTTGACAACACTGAATCCTGAATCAGGATTCCGGATCGCAATTCCGTATGTATGACCTTAACCTTGAGTTAGGTATTGGCGCACTATCTCATCACCTCCTGTCTTTTAATCTTAACCATAATCCAGTGCTCATTCCTTTTTAACAGTCATATTAATATACCATAGCTACGCGGTCTAGGTCCTGCTTAGAACAGAAGCATCCTAAATGGGTTTCGTAAGAGTGGAGAGGTGATTTTTCCCTTTAGGAATTAGACTTTAGAACCAGCAGTCAATCAAATCAAATCAATCAGATCAAAATTTTTTATTCAAAATAATATCACAAAGATAGCTTTTTGACGTAATTTTTTTAATCTACCACCGCGTCGGAAGGTGTTCCGTTGAGAGAAGATGCGGCCAGAAACTACAACACACATCTTTTAAACAAAACAAAATATACAAAGTACAATTAGAATACAATATTGCATTACACAGAGTAACATTGTCAAGACCAGACATTTTGGTCATTTTGTTCAAAAGGAATTAATAATGGTATGATACTTATTCTGGGTAAGCGCATTGACCCCAAAAGGATAAAGAAAGGTAATTACTTTAGATCATGGTTCAGTTAATTGGTTCATGCTTGTACTTTAATGTTCGTTTCTATTGTTCTGTGACTGTGACCCTGTCTGTTCCCATGCCCGTGCCGTGACACAGTTCTATTTGCTTTTAAATACAATTAATTGATAGCTCGACATTCCAGAACGTAGTTGATAGAGTTTCCGGCCGTATCTCGTTGTATGTTACAAGCAACACGCCTTACGAACTAACAAAAAATTGCTCGTCTGGCTCAGCGACCCAACCGACCCAAGTGAGATTATAGAAGGAAAATACAGTCGTATGAGTTTAAACGTCAAATCCCTATATACATAAACTCATACGACTGCATTTTCCTATTTAATTATACTTTTGCTTTACGAAAAGTTTTTGAACAAACTTATGTTAATTTAAATTGTAAAAAGATCTATCTCCAATTCTTTCACGAGACCCAGATGTTGCCTCTTGCGCGGTAGTAATATCACTAATGGCTGCCACTTTAGAGTTAATCAAAAACAGGAAACTTTTTCAAAGTGAATAGTGATAACTCAAGCTATCTCTTTTTTCACGGGATTATCTTATTTTATCTTGTTGTTGTGGGGGTTGGCAAACCAGCAACACTTCGACCCAGTGGGATCTTTTGTGTTAGCCCCAATACTTTTTGTTTTCTTCACCCTTCAAATACATGGTCAATGAAGGAGGCAATATCATTGAGGGGAAGAAACCTTAGATCTCCCGGTTTTGGGTATTCATCTCCGAGGAGGCACATGCGTTTTGCCGCCAGGACATCACAGTCACAAAGAACATGCTCCACAGTCTCTTCATCCTCTCCGCATGCTCGGCAGCTGGGATCCAGGGTGAGTCTCATTTTGTGCATCATCGTGCCTGCGGCGTAGTGCCCAGTGAGGCACGAGCCTGGCTCCTGCTATTATTCAGTATGAATTTTGAGACACGAGTTGTCACATTGCTGATGAATTTGTTGTGTTGATGAGTGTTGTAGGCCTACAAGGCTAGACCACTCCAGCTTGTGTGCTTTAGCGTGTTTCAGCCCAATCCCTAATGGCCATTCTTATACTGCATGCCGGGATTCCCACACTTGGTTCTGGGTTCTTGGTTCACGGGATTAAGGCCGTTGTAAGAAAGAGACCTGCCAAGATAAGCCAATTTTTAACTAAAACTCAGATTCCCTGAGATAAACCGGTTTATTATTAAGGGTGCGAAGTGTGCTGCAAGCTCCTATTTTGAATAAATTATGTTGACTTTAACTTGACTTTGACTTTGGTCCTTCTTAATATGCTGACGGATTTTTAAGGGGATGATCAGACCATCATACTGAACAACTTGTTTTTTACTGATAACTGCTCATTTTTGATAATTTTTTCTGCAAACACTGCCTACTTTTCTTCTTTCACCGTTTCCTCTTCTTCTCAGGTTGTCTGGAAGAAATCGCTTCTTAGCGATAAGACCGCCTTATTTTGTGCCTCTTGCATTTTTACTTCTGTATTTTAATGTTTTGGTGTAAAATAAAGTATATTTGATTGATTGAACTTTCTATATAGGACCATAAACGAAATCACGAAAAAAAAACTGTTGTTCCATACAGAACAGCAATCTTACTCGACCAAAAATGGGACGGCTGATTTTTTGTTGTTGTTGTTGTTGATGTTGGTCCCGTAAAGAATGTTGTTCAGTTTGATAATCTGATCATCCTCTTAAAAACCGTCAGCATATTAAATTAGATCCTGTATATGTATAGAGCAAAATAAGCAGATACTATTATAAGGGAAATGGCTTTTCAGTGAAGTTTTCCTTAACTGAAAAGCGTGAGGAAACCTGCGTGCTTTAATACTAAACTACAGATCTACTCGAGCTAAATGTATGGGACAAAAGTTTTTTTCTTCGCGATTTCGATATTGGTTCCATAGTGAAAGTTGTTCAGTTTGATGGTCTTAACCACCCCCTTAAATGTTTGTTTGTATTTTTGTAACACTCTGTAGAGAAGATTAATTTTTTTTCGCCTTTTCTCTATTGATCCCATAGGGAAAGATCAGGACAGAGGTTGATGGTCTGATCTTCCCCTTAAAATAGTTTCAGAAAATGTTGTTGGCCTTAAAGCTTAAATACAGGGTGCTAGGGTAAACAATTGCTTTACTTTAATGGGTGATTGTATTCATTCATGATCATGAACAACTTTCCCAAAGAAACGAAGGGAAATTAGCAAAAAAAAATTTTAACTTTTCATACAAACGTTCGATCAGCTGATTGCATGTACCTAGTATGGAAAGTGCAAAATGATTTTTTTTTATTCCTATGTTTTTTTGGGAAAGTTGTTTAGTGGAACGTGGATGTTTTGAGATTTCAGAATATTTCTGACTACCCCCTCTGGGATTATATGCGTGAGCATAATGCTTTGTTCAATATCATGGGTACAACCACCCCTTAAAGTGATGCAAATGTTTACCATAAAACCCTGTAATATACTCACCACTTGTCGTCTTCCCCCCCTCGCACTCATGCTGTCTCCCCCCGTGAACAACAGCAACACACGACAACAACAACAGTTTGCACAACATACGCGACATCTCTCTCGAGGAACGACCGCGGAGTGGCTCCAAGAGGAAAATGCCGGCTTTATTTATTTATCGGACAATTCTGAGTCACTTTGTTAATGTTGTAGGTACCTACAGGGTGTTAGAGGTGTAAATTAGAGGGTTTAATCGATTACTGATTTCCAATCCGTTAAGTACACACGGCGACTAAGCACGTATCCAGACTTTTTTCTAAGGGGGGGGGGGGGGACATTAAATTTCGGGGGGCGGATATTCACAGAAAAACTATGATAAAGAAAGCGCTGTGATCGCTTTTCTAACCAAAAATTGGGAGAGGGGGGGGGGGGGGGGGAGATAAATCGCACCTATCGCATATAATATAACGAAATCAAAAGGAAAACTATCTATATATATACTAGGGTGTTTTGTTATACCCTGTATTCCTATATAGGCTGATGATGACGATGATACAAACAAATATTGAACATATAATAGAAGGTATTGGATTATACACAACATTAATAATTTCAGAAACACCCTATGAATGAGTCAAGGTGTTTAGACTTTATCACAAGCCTAAGTTTATTTGAATTTTATCCTTATCACAAAGGAGTAAGGTTCTCTAAACAGTGAATAATTATTGTAGCTTAAACATGGTTGGTAGGGAAACCCCTAGAGTTAAAATAAAGTAGTATAACAAGTAGTTATTTTTCCTACTTATAGATGGATTGACCTCAGTTTAAGACGTTTTGACAATAAGGTTTTATTTTGTTTAGTTGGTATAAAAAATTAAATAAATAAATTATTTACTTATCTGCCACGTCGTGTTATAATTTTAGTAAACTTAAATAAAAGCTTTTTTTTTAAATGGTTTTTCTGATAATGCAATTTGTAATAATTATTTTGTTAGAATACTTTATAATTACTTTTATATTTAATATTAGGTAATAATTTATATAATTACTTTAGGAAATTTGTCTGTACATTACCTAAAGATATTAACAAAAAAAATGTTATTATATGGTTTTTAGGTAACTCTGATTACATATCACCAATTTTTGGATTTTTTGTCTGTCTGTTTGTTTGTTTGTTTGTGTGTTTGTTTGTGTGTTTGTTTGTTTGAACGAGCATGACGCAAAAACTACTGAACCGATTTTGATGATTTTTTTTTTGATAGCTTATTATGTGACTTAAAATTTGGTATATAATTTGTGCGGACAAAGTCGCGGGTTAACGCTCGCTATACATATATTTTTTCTTAATGACCAGTTATTTTAGAGAAGAGCATCGGTGGCGCGTTGCGGAGAGGTATGGACACCCAATTATAGGGGTCTGTGTTTGAATCCGCACGGACAACAGGGTACGTACCAATGAGTTTTTCTAACTTATGTGCGTAATACCGACTGCTCTCAAACGGTGAAGGAAAACATCGCGAGGAAACCTGCATACACTGAAGAAGAAATTCTGATGTGTATGAGAAGTGAACTCTACCAATCCGCATTGGGCATGCGTGGTGGACTAATGCCCATACACCCTCCTGCAGTGGGACGTTTATAGGCTGATGATGATGACCAGTTATTTGAAGTTGAATTTTATTTAAAGAGTTTACAGGTCCTGCGAGTGACTTCACTCGTCGGACCGAAAAAATACCTACCAAAGATAAATATGCAGGTATCTTTGGTAGGTATATTTTGGACGAAAATGAAATAGCACATACACACAGTTAAGTGCAATTTTCTTAGTTCATACCTCTACAGTGTAGAGTCTACACAACTCTAGGTTTTAATTACTAACAATATTTTAAAGGTGAGTTCAGACAATGGAACTAAATAACTTTCCCTAGGAAATATGGGTGAAAACGAAAAAAAAATGTTGACTTCCCATAGAAAATCGATCGGCTGAATTGTACTATTGTATAGGAGGTCCACAAAACCACTCCACTCCACTTTAGATAGTGAGCAAGTTTAACAATAAAAAAATTATTTTTTCTTGGTCTTTCTTTAATTTAAGATACTATGTTGTTTAAAAGAAATTGATCCTTATGAATGACTCTTTCGGTTGGTATCATAAAATACAGGATGTTTTTTTTCACGTTTCACCGGTTCGATTCCCGGCTCAAGCAGATGATTTTTCAAAAATCTTTAAATGCAGTTTTAATTCAATTTGAAAATAAAAATAAAATGAAGGGAAACCTTTCAGTAACATTTGCCATCATTTGCCATCATATTAAGGGTACTTTCCCTCTAACCACGGCCTTTTTTTTCTACCCTGTATATGGAGTAAAGGGCAACAAGGGCAGATCGAATAAAGAGATCCGCAGAAGAACCAGAGTAACTGACATAGCCCAAAGAATTGCTAAACTAAAGTGGCACTGGGCGGGGCACATTGCTCGCAGAACCGATAGCCGATGGGGCCGAAAAGTTCTCGAGTGGCGACCGCGTACTGGAAAGCGCAGCGTGGGTAGGCCCCCCACACGGTGGACCGACGACCTGGTGAAGGCGGCGGGAACCCGTTGGATGAGGGCAGCGCAGGACCTGTCGTTATGGCGATCCTTGGGGGAGGCCTATGTCCAGCAGTGGACATCCATCGGCTGAGATAAATAATAAAAATTAAAAAAAAATGTCTTGGACATTGTCACACAAATTATCTAGTCACATTTAAAGTAACGTTTTAAGTGCCGTAGTGAGATGATGATGAATATACAATCAGGTATAATGGAAGTAAGCAAAGACATTCTCCCATAATTTATTACTACCTACCAACACCCGCAAATTCGTCTGAGTGGCATTTTTATATGTCCTTCCCTTGTTCTTCCTCAAGGATTATGCTATTTCTATGTCAAAGTATCAAAATGGTTCAGCGGCATACCCGCGTAAACTTGACAGACATAGGTCCGCCACATACATACGGAATAAACCTGATTCGGAATTAGATTCCGGATGGAGTGTTACCGCTTTCACAGACTTTTTCACTAGATCTAGTGATTTTTGATGTCTTAGGTGGCTTATTTTAAAATGATTTATGAGCGTAGGCGTTGATGGAACGATACCGTATCGTGACGGTGCAGTTGCGACGTCGTTGCGGTATAGTTGCGAAATCGTCTACGCTCAAAAATCGCTTGTGTGATAATGGTTTATATCATTTGGTATGCAGATTATGTCTAATGCTAAAACTATCGATAGTCTTTTGATATAGTTGCATAATATTGAAATACAATTTACAAATCATCATCGCAATAACGCCATGACATCATCACATGATAATTATTATCATGTATAGAAATTGTTTGTTTCGTTTTAATATATACCTAAAAATACAATTGTCATTAATTTGGCATTTCATTTATTTTGATTTTAGACATTTTTCAAACAGCACTCTACGTCATTTTTGTAACCATAGTTGACAACACTGAATCCTGAATCAGGATTCCGGATCGCAATTCCGTATGTATGACCTTAACCTTGAGTTAGGTATTGGCGCACTATCTCATCACCTCCTGTCTTTTAATCTTAACCATAATCCAGTGCTCATTCCTTTTTAACAGTCATATTAATATACCATAGCTACGCGGTCTAGGTCCTGCTTAGAACAGAAGCATCCTAAATGGGTTTCGTAAGAGTGGAGAGGTGATTTTTCCCTTTAGGAATTAGACTTTAGAACCAGCAGTCAATCAAATCAAATCAATCAGATCAAAATTTTTTATTCAAAATAATATCACAAAGATAGCTTTTTGACGTAATTTTTTTAATCTACCACCGCGTCGGAAGGTGTTCCGTTGAGAGAAGATGCGGCCAGAAACTACAACACACATCTTTTAAACAAAACAAAATATACAAAGTACAATTAAAATACAATATTGCATTACACAGAGTAACATTGTCAAGACCAGACATTTTGGTCATTCAAATAGTCATCGAGTTTATAGTAGCCTTTTTTACAGAGGACTTGTTTAACATGGGACTTAAACTTTTTAGTGCTAGCATGATTACTTACCCGCGTGACGCGCGCCTTCGGGCTTGAAAACCATATCCGCCTGTCTCACTCTACAGCTCAGGTACGTCGGACAGCCGGACCCCACCGTGGGGTGCATCGTCGCTCATTGACATAAGGCGCATTTTATTTTTAGTTCTAACTATTAATCTGTGCCCGCGCCTGTCATTTATCCCGCGATGCTGAGCATGATTTGACAGCGCATCAGCCACTCTACCGAGAGAAATAAAGTCGCGGTGCGGGTTCCTTGGGTTAGAATTTGGTTAGAATAGAATAGAATTATTTATTTCATATTATCAAATTCATAATTACAAGTAAGTACATTACATAAAAAATCGGTTTTATAAAAAAGTGAAATTATCTATCTATCTATATCTATCTATACTATTATAAAACTGTAACAGGAAGTTTGTCTGTACATTGAAGATATTAACAAAAAAAAAGTTACGATATGGTTTTTAGGTGTCCCCGATTCCAATTCACCAATTTTTGGATTTTTTGTCTGTCTGTTTGTTTGTGTGTGTGTTTGTTTGTTTGTTTGAACGAGTATCACGCAAAAACTACTGAACCGATTTTGATGAAACTTTTTTTATTTGATAGCTTATGATCTGACTTAAAATCTGGTATATAATTTGTGCGGACGAAGTCGCGGGTTAACGCTCGTTGAATATAAAAATATACTCTTGTGGAACTCTCAGATTTATTGGAAAACTAAATAGAAATACCGAATATTACTGTGAAGTTAATAAAACGAAACTCAAATTATATTAACTCGTGGACTGACCTGCCCCGTCTAGCTGCACACCAACTGCCCTGCCCACTGTCCTGTCTCACTGCCCTGCCCTCGTGTGAAATGGGCATTACGTTTCGAGTACGGAACACATACGGAATTGCAATCCGGAATTCCGAATTAGGATTGTGTTTTTGTATAGGGTTTGACAACTGTGCAATTCCGAACGCAATTGTGAAGGGGGAAAATCCATACGAAATTGTAATCCTGATTCAGGATTCCAGAATGCGATTCCGTATGTGTGTGGCGGACCTTAGGAAATAATGTTGGTACAGCGATCTCCCACTTACTCGTTACTATTGGTTTTTTTTACACTTGTTAAAAAAAAAATTTATATGAAATTAAAAAGTATTTATTTGTCTCTTATTGTTTTAAATATTATTGATTTTTAAACATGTTACAGCCATGTTGTGTTTGAAAATTTCGTTCTCTGGGATGATGGGTTCTAATTGGATAACGCAGTTCCCCGGTTTGGAAGAGTGCGGGTTCAAGTCCCTTCCCGAGACAAATTTTTCAATCTTTAATTTGATTTGACATTAGTTGATATTCAAAAACAAAATTATTTGTATTTTCACTTCTAGCGCGTGTTTTTTTTATCGAAATCGCCTCTCTCAATGAATCTTGTATAATTTGGATTTTTCATTTTGCCCTCGCTGTGCGCGGTCCAACACGCATTTGGCACTACGATTTTTATCTTGGTACCGCAATGACTCAAACATTACACGATACTTTTTTTACATAAAAAACATTTTTTTTTCTCTCCTTTGGTCAGTTTTATGGTCTCTCTTGGCCTTGCCATCATCCAGGTCAACCAGTTTATTTTGGTTCAAACCATTAATAAAATAAACATCGTACATTAACCTTAATTCCTTTGTGATAAAGATCATATTACAATGATTTTGGTCCCTTGATGGGACGAAGGAATTTCGTACAAACTTGAGTACTTTATAACCTTGTAATAAAGTTTATATTGCAATGAACTGATGTTTGAATAGGGTCGATGTAAGACAGGTTGCAGAATTGAATGCAGCGGCCTTGCCTGCGGGCACGCGTACAATTTCTTTGTGTTATCTAATATAGAGCTTATAATACCATACACTTAATACACAATTTTTACTTCAGAATCATTGTATAATAGGTATTTATGTATAGAACAGACAACACGAAAAAAATCTGCGCACCACGATCAGCAGTGCGGGGTGCGTGCTGGGAGCGTCGCGGTGCAGCGAGCGCCTGGTACATGCTGAGCTGAGTAAGTTTGAACCATTTGGCCTAAACTGTTACAAAAAAAATTGTCTGGGTGTCGCCTTTCGTGATTAGGTACACAAGGCGACACATCAAGCTATACAAAACCAACATAAGCTGGCCGCGCGAAGGTCGAGTGACGTATAACGTCGCGCGGCCAGCTTATGATGGTTTTGTATAGCTTGATGTGTCGCCGTGCGTATCTCAATGTTCAGAATGAGGAAACTAGCATAAGCTGAAAAAACAATCTGTCTGGCGCGTATGTGAAGTCTAGAAAGCCGAATTGAGTCATTAAACTAAATATATTACTAAGTATACCTAGGTATACACGTATTTATATGTCATTATGACACAATTTGTTTAGTCCCAACACCCAGTACAGAATCTAATCTAGTCTAGACTTGTTATTGTGCTACGAAAAATGATTAAGACTATAGATAACGATATAGGTACTCTCAGAACACAAGTTACAATGCAACATCCTTGACTTGTGGTTCATCACACAAAAAAAGGTATTAAGGAATTTTGATCCCACTAACCTCTGACTTTACAGGCAAGTTCACCAATCGGGCATCAAATGTCCGTGTGTAAATATTCACTCAGAAGCGGCGTGTTGTGGGCGACCATCTACGTCTACGGCCTTGCGTTCCAAGGTGTCTCGCACCTCCAAAGTATATGCAACTTTCTTCATCATCATCATCATCATCATCATCTTATTTCAGAGCTACGCTCTTGTCGGTGGAGTTTTCGCCAATCCTGTCTCCTTTCCGCTAGTCTCTTGAGTTCTTGATACGATACGACATCAACCTTTTCCTTCACTTGGGCCAGATAACTCTGTCTAGGTCTTCCTCTGCCTCTCTTCCCCTCTATCTTCCCTTCCAGTATGGTTTTAAAGAAATTGTCGTTTCGTATCAAGTGTCCGATCATTTTTCCCCTCCGGTTTTCGATTGTTTTTAAAATGTTTCTCTTTTCTTTAACCATTCTTAGCACCTCTTCATTTGTTATGCGTTCCGTCCAACTTATCCCCTCCATTCGCCTCCAACACCACATCTCAAAAGCTTCCAGCCTATCTCGATCTCGTTTAGTCAATGTCCACGTCTCGCTACCGTACAATGCAATGCTCCAGATGTACACTTTGATTAGGCGTTTTCGGATTTTGCTCGATATTTTTGCTTTCAGAAGGTGTTTTTTGTCGTTGAAAGCTCTTTTTGCCATAGCAATCCTTGCAACGAAGTCAGGGGTGCATCTGGAGTCATTTGTAATGAGACTACCCAAATATCTAAATGTATTTACTTGTTCTATTGGAGTGTTGTTAATTTTGACGGAACTAATAAAATGGACTTTCTTCATACTCTTGAAAAATATTTAGCTAGGACCATTAATAATTATAATTATGATGTTTGAAATTAAATAATTTTTATATGCTACAATTCTGGTCACTGCCGAATAATAATCCTGAAAAATTTCGAGCTCGCTTCACACGAGACTCACAGACTCGCTCTAGAATAATTATTGCATTGCGTAGATGCACTATTATCTGAGTTCTTGCAACAGCATACTGTTGGAAAATTTCATACCAGCTTCGCTCGCTCGAAATAAACGATTAATTTAGCTTCATTCTAGTAAATTATATTTGTGTATATTGTAAGTAATATTTCTGGCCGCATCTTTTCTCCAGCGACAACACGTTCCGACGCGGTGTTAGCTCCAAAAAAAGATTTGACTTTTAATAAGAGGGCTTCAAGCACCTATATTGAATAAATTCGCTTTTCTGAATCTTTTATCATGCGCCATCCAAGGAGTGGAATGCCCTGCCTGCGTCAGTATTGCCGAGTGCTTACAACCCGAATTCCTTTAAAGTACGAGTGAATAGGCTTCTTCTGGGTAAGCCGCTTCATCTTCGACCCCATCTTACTCCTGAGGACTGGATTGAGGTCAAGAGCAAACACATCCGTAATAAAACAAATGATTTTGAGTTTGAGAATTACTAATTCGAAATGCTTGATTTCGAGCTTGCTGTTTTTTGATGTTACCTTAATAAAATGTGACCAGCAATCAAAAGTCCAGCCATGGGGCCTCGCAAACATCATCTTGCCCACATAAAATTGAGGTCTTGCGCCGCTTCTGCCTATTCCAATAGAGGGGTGGAATCAAATACCGACTGATTGGCTTTCTTTTTATTGCACCTTTCCTGTGATAATCTACTACATTTCTGACCCGTGGGGTATTTACCAGCTCCTTGTGACATGCTCTCACCAAATGGTCACAATGTCCCGTTCTTCCACCGCACGGGCGGTGTCGCGGCCCGCTATACATCCGCAGTCGAGAGTCACGTCTAAACGCAGCACTAGGCCGAACGCGCCCCGCGGACCTTTGCCTAAAAAAACAATTTAAAAAGTGACCGCGCGCGCAATTTGGAAAGTCTGGCTTGTTTTTTCGTTTTGTTGTAAAATTTAATAATTTTTTATAAATGTTCCGGTGAAGTGTGTCGCTTCGTAACATTTTGTGTGTGAGAATTTGAGAGGACTGCCGATATGGCGCGGTTTTTTATTTATTTGGTAAGTTACCGATTAGTTTTTATAGAATTTTAATGAAAAGTGTGGTAGAGGACCATATTCCCGGAAGGAATACTATAACAAAATTTATAAAATACGAGCGTTAACCCACGACTTTGTCCGCACACATTATATACCAGATTTTAAGTCAGATAATAAGCTATCAAACATAAAAAGTTGCATCAAAATCAGTTCAGTAGTTTTTGCATGATGCTCGTTCAAACAAACAAACAAACATACAGACAAAAAATCCAAAAATTGGTAAAATATGGAATCAGGGATTATATATATGTATATCTATTTTTTATGTGTGTTCGCGGATAACTTCGTCGTTTATGAACCGATTTTAATGATTCTTTTTTTTTTGGAATCCAAGGGTGGTACCATGATAAGGAATCCAGGATCTGATGATGGCATCCCAGAGAAATCGAGGGGAACCTTTCAAAATCGTAGTGCCGACTAGTGCGTTTGTTACTTTAAAGCACTACTATTAAATTGAACTAATGGATTCACCACTGAAAATTTTGAAATAAACAAAATTTTAACAAATAATTAAAACCGCCTTCAAAAAAACTAAAAAGTTAAAAAATAATATTGCAGCCGATGACTTTTTCGTTCGCATCATAAGAACATTATTAAAAGTACCTACTAGGAAAAATTTTAAACGTGTATTTCCTTTGACTATTAATGTGTATTCAGATAATGCATAACGTAGTAAACTACTTTCCCTTTAGGAACACAATGTTTTTCATGGAATTTTGTATGGTAGGCCCAAAGTTTTCTTGTTTTCTCACCCATCCATGTTCCGTAGGGGAAGTTGTTAAATTTCATTATCTGAACTTCTGAACACACTATCAAAATTTTCTAGTAATAAAAAAATGGTGGTGTAAAAAATTGTGTTATTGCTATTTAAGAATTTTGTAAAATACAATTAAAAAATATCAACCAAGCAACCTAAGCAATGGTGGCGATATTTATTTTAAACATAAGTACATACAAACTCTGAAAAGTTTTAAGTACTAAATTAGCTAACTACACTTTTTTTTAACAGACTTCCAAAATAAATATAAGGTCTAACAAATCAGACCATCAAACTGAACAACTTTCTCTATGGGAACAATATCGAAATCGCGAAAAAAATATCACCTGTTCCATACAAACCTACTCGACCTAGTTCTGTTTTTACCTCTTGACATGCCCTATCTATACACATTAATATAGGAATATCTGCCTACCAAATATATCATTTATTCAATGACAAGATTAATAAAATGTAATAATATATGAAATAATTTTTATTTTAATTAAATTTTAATTAATAATTAGATTTAAGTTTTTGTATGTATAAATTAAATTCTATTCAATATGCATAATTAACAAATTGTAATGTATGAAATAATTTTTATTCTAGATTTAAGTTTTGCAGTGCCCTAGCAGGGTCCATGTGTACTGGAATAAATACTGTGTAACATCTTTTAAACCCATGGTTGCAATAAATGATATGACTATGACTATGACCTAAATGTATCGGACAGCAGAATTTTTTTTTGCGATTTCGGTATTGGTCCCATAGAGAAAGTTGTTCAGTTTGAAGGTCTTATCGTACCCTTAAAATAGTTTCACCTAATTTTATTAGACCTTATATAAGGTCTAACAAAATTAGGTGAAACTAATTTAAGGGAATGATCAGACCATCAAACTGAACAACTTTCTCTATGGGACTAATATCGAAATCGCGAAAAAAATCAGCTGTTCCATACAAACCTACTCGACCTAAATGTGTGGGACAGCAGATTTTTCTTTCGCGATTTCGATATTGGTCCCATAGAGAAAGTTGTTCAGTTTGATGGTCTGATCATACCATTCAAATAGTTTCAGCTAATTTTGTTAGACCTTATATAATATATATTTTTTTTTATTATTTTCTTTATTTCGGGAATCATACATAAGTTGAAGTACAAATTTTAATATACCCAAAATGGCCACTCGTTAATTAAGTAAGTACCTACTTTCATCCTTAGAATAAAACATTAAATAACAAATAAATAACGCTCACAGGCACATACATTGTAATGATCCCAAGCAAGCACTAATAGGCTGTTTATTATGGAAACCATACAACAACGGTACAAACATATAAACATCCATGACCGAACCGGGATTCGAACCCAGGACCATGGTTTGGCAGTCCGGCGTGGTAACCATTACACCAACCGGGTCGTCAACATTAAACGATCAAAAATTACAATCTGGCTCGAAGGACCAATAATGTGTACTTAATTAAAGTCATTGCAAATGATTTTGGTTCTTTGAGAAGGATCACACTTTAATTTTAAACAATAATTTTAATCAATTTACGAGTAATTATTTTGTAAACTGCTTTCACCGCACATTTTACAAAACTGTTTTAAAATCCTCTGAAAGCAATAAAAAGTATAAACACATAATACATCGAATATAAACTCTTTTACAAAGGAATACGGCGCAGGTATACTTAATAGATCATTGGTGTCCATTAGGGGTGTTATAGAATTTCGTATACGATCCGTATCCGAATAAAGTTGTAAAACCAAGACCAAAAACTGAGTTGAAGGGGTTTTAGTTTTTCCACCAGCCAGCCTCATACTAACTACCTACTACGCAATAGAACAATAAACTATATGTACAGTACGTTATGCTTTTAAGTTTTAAGTCCAGACCATCAATCTGAACAACTTTTATTATTAGGCCAACATGGAAATCGCGATCAAAAATCAGATATTTCATAGAAAATGTAAATAACTAACTCATTAAAACGTCTGAAACAGGTGATATTTTTGTTGCGATTTTAATGTTGATCCCATACAAAAAGTTGTTCAGTTTGATGACCAAGCTCCACCTAAAGCATGTAACTCATGTAAGTTTACACCATGTAGGTATATCGACTAAGTATGAGTAATTTATAAAAAATGTTTTTTATTTGAATGTGTGACAGTCTTATACAACTTACTTCGAAACAGACAATTTAAATGTTGTAAGTACGTACCTAACCATTGTCATAGTTTCGGTCATTTACTATAAATTGTCCATTCAGATGTCGCCAATTACAAAACAACTTTAACTTCGGAATATCAAAAAAAATATCTCTACGCAGCGATATTTTAGATTGAGATATTCTTCTCCCTTAGAAACAGAAATACAAAAATTATATTACGAATATCCGTATCCGAAATCAGGACAACCCTAGCAGACATTTGATTGAAACGTATCCAACGATAAATCATATGAAACGATCTGTAACCATACATAAATCCGTTTGTCCGTCCGTTGCATTGTGTAGTTTCTAAAGAGCTCGAAAGTTGGTCGAACTAGGTCTCAAGTTTCTAGGTATTCTAAAGGAGCTAGGTTCTAGGTTAAATTCCGATCTAGAGATTTAGGTCTTGTTGAAATGAGGACAATGACTGGTCGTTAAATAGATTTTAAGTAAGTAACTGACCACTCTGAAATAAATAAATATCGTGTTTATGGTGTATGTATGTATGTATACCAACACGACACGACATAGCGATCGAAAGAAAAGAAAGAAAAATCATTAACAGTAATAAAACACCCTTGTAATACTTAAGGGGGTACTTCAGATCATCAAACTGAACAACTTTCACTAAGGAGCCAATATCAAGAAAACATTAAAAATTCTGTCCCATACAAAACTGCAGTAGATCAGGTACCGACTCAACTAAAATGTATGGAACAGCAGATTTTTTTTTCTCTATTTTGGCTCCATAATAGTGAAAGTTGTTTAGTTTGATGGTCTAAACCACCCTCTTAATAGTTACGAGGGTGTTTTGTTACATCCTGTATAGGTAGGTAGGTAGGTACTTATTTTGAGCTCTGACATACTTACCACACAAGCATTTTGTGAGATAATAATTTTTGATAAACTATTATAAAACTGTAACAGGAAGTTTGTCTGTACATTGAAGATATTAACAAAAAAAAGTTACGATATGGTTTTTAGATATCCTCGATTCCATATCACCAATTTTTGGATTTTTTGTCTGTCTGTTTGTTTGTTTGTGTGTTTGTTTGTTTGATCGAGCATCACACAAAAACTACTGAACCGATTTTGATGAAACTTTTTTTGTTTGAAAGCTTATTATCTGTCTTAAAATCTTTTCTTCAAATTTGTGCGGACAAAGTCGCGGGTTAACGCTCGTTATTGATAATTGATGAGCGAGAGATAATTGATTGAGAAGTGATGCATACGTACGTAGGAGTAGCATAGACTGACGACCATAATCTTTTTCAGGGTGGCCAGTATATTTGCTACAACTGCCGACTAAGATTTAAGCATGCAGTTGTAGTTCTAGCAAACCTCACCATTTTATTGAAGGTGTCAGGATTGAAGAGTCAAGTGGTATTAGGTCGCTTGGGCTTGCCTGAAATCAGTTGTCAGTTCTTCGGAAGAATTAAAAACTACCGAGTCCAGATCCAATCCGAGTACCAGAACGTAGACCATGAACTGGCAGGCGTAGTGTGGAACGCTCCGGCACTAGACCTACGACCTGCGACAGGTAGCGGGGAGCGACTGGGTTGGAAGGCCGAGGTTAGTTTTGTGACTAGCCTTGGGAGAGGCCTATGTCCAGGTGTGGTCGATGATATACTAGAACAACTTTTTTGAAACCCTTATCTAAACTAAAACGTGCTGTTAAGGTTAAGTTTTAACATTTTTAAGAGAAATTGAAACTTAACTAGCAAGAAGCTAGTTTTAGTCAATGACTTGATACAGGCATGTCAAACTAAGTCATTGGTTGGCCAAATTCATAAAAATCATGGAAACAGTGGGCCGAGAAAATCGAAAAAAAAAAATTTTCTTTTTGTCTTTTAGTACACTATTTTGGAGGTTTATCTGCGAAAATCAAGATTGACAATTTGACACTGCATCCAAGTGTGCGTCGCGCCGATCAATCGCAATTTTGTTTCTTTTCCTAGGGAAAATAATTGCGCTGCACAAGCAAATTGTCATATTTCTTGGTATCGAACCACATCAGCACAGCTAGCATGCCACCCACGACAAAGCGTTTAAACGAGAAAAACGTCATGCGCGCTCTTTCTGGCCTACGAACAATAATAAAGATGGAGGCACATCTCGATTTTTATCGTTTTCTCGGGGGTGGCATGCTGGGCCTACTGGAACATATATATTCTTAAAACTAGATTGGGCCGAAGTTTGACATGCCTGACTTACCTAATATATCTAAAAACAATAGGCAACCGGAGAGGAAACATGGTCGGTCGATACAATTTGTATGAATTGATACGACACGACAATTTCAGTAAAACTATAGTGAAAGTAGGAAACATATCGGAGAAGAGAGATCTAGATGAAGATCTCTAGATGAAGTTATCTCTTATCGAGCACATGTGAAAGAAAAGATCGTACCAAGAACTAAAGGCACCTCTGGAAAAGGTGCAGCATTAACTAATACTCCACTGACAAGAACGTAACGTTTAAACAAGATGATGATGAAACGACTTGTAAAGTGACCAAGAGAAGACTTCTCCTTGTCGCTTCGTACACCCCTATCTTTATCCCCTATTTCTTAGCGGTAAACGCATATGGCCTCTGGCAGATGGATACTTTAAACCGGGAGATTCATTTTGGCGAACTAGGTCTCAGGTTTCTTCCCCTGAACGCAACCTGAACGCTATTGCCTCCCTCATTTACCACGTTTTTGAAGGATGAAAAAAGGAGGGTCAACACAAAAGATCCCATTGGGTCGAAGTGTTGCTGGCTTGCCAGCCTCCATAATAAGATAAGATAAGACGTTATCTAATATCGAAGTGTGAGTGCGGATGTCGGTAGATGAGTAGCCGGGCAGGCATTCCGTACCGTTCCGATTGGATTCCGTTACAAATGAATATAACATGAGAATGCTTGTGGCTCGTCGAATCGTGTTACAAGGTGGATTGTAGGATCATTGGCACAATAAACTCTGCGTGTTGTCGTCCATCCTACCTAGACACAGCTATCTATAGGTATCTACAGCAGTTATCTATACTACTTATTACAGAAACTGTAGGGTACAAAAGAGCTGTTTATGGAGGCTCAAGTGTATGTTTTTGTGTATGAAACACTCCTTAAGATCACCAGATATTTATTATCGTAGTTACAGTGTCAAGCACTTTTGCCATTCAAACTAGATTTTGGCAAACTCGTCAACACTACGATGGTGCCACAATTTTAAGATTAGAAAAGAATAGAACCTGTTGACAAAGAAAATGTATTTTCTATGTCTGGAATGATAACATGCAAGTAACCCTTTACTTGCTGGAGTAACTTATACTCCAAGCAAGCCTCAGGAAAAAACCTTCGATACGTTTTCACTGTTCAAAACTACAAAACTAAATCCAAGAACCCAGATCATGGTCTTGCCGTAGTTTTGAACCCGCGCTTGTCTTGTATCAGCAGCATGTGTTTCCGTGGTACGCTAACAAGCGCTAATAGACGACGACGTAACTAAAACTAACTGTAGTGTCAACTGTTTGCACACGTCGTTAGTTGTGGAAGAGTTTTACAAGTCGTTCAACTTCTGACCGCTGACTTTGATTGAACTTGTTACATGCAATTGTTAAATCATCATTGTGATAGCTGCGAATATTTGGTATGGCTGAAAAATCATGAGACCAGCGTAAGTATGTTCAGAGCTAAGTCCTGCTGAGTATGAGAAACCCTTTGGTGGATTTTTCCGATCTCCTGAAAAATCCCCTTAATGAGATCCGTCCGTTGTCCGTTGGGATAGATAGCTGCTTGTCGGCTAGCTTGGAGGTTGAAATGATACTGCGATCTTGAGTTCAATTTCTTATATTGGACATTGTATATCACAATGTTTTCTCAGTAATGAAATTACATGTAAAATTACCAGTATAAAATAAAGTTCTTGTCACGACATGAATGTATAGAGTGAACGAGTGAAAGGATGAATGGAAGGCAAAACAGTGTTGCTCGTTCAATAGTGTTGCCACAATCCTTCTAAGCGATTAACGAAGCAATATTGGTTAATTATTTTCTTATGACATCGCTCATCATTCTCGCCTGGCCCGGTACCCGGACTTTCCGAAAATTTTAATAGAGTTAACTTTGGAACGAAAAAAATCGAATGTCCGGGTATATAGAGGCCCATGGTTGTTCTGTTGGAGGAGCTAGCTTTATCGTTTGACTCAGAATTGAGATGTGGTCTGAAATGAACCTAGAATGGGTATAATGTCGTGAAGATTCCGTGATAATTATTTTTCATTGCTGATTTCAACTACCTACAGTGATCGCTTTATTAGTTACGAGCGTTAACCCGCGACTTCGTCCGCACAAATTATATACCAGATTTTAAGTCAGATCATAAGCTATCAAACCAAAAAAGTTTCATCAAAATCGGTTCAGCAGTTTTTGCGTGATGCTCGTTCAAACAAACACACAAACAAATACACAAACAAACAGACAGACAAAAAATCCAAAAATTTGTGATATGGAATCAGGGACACCTAAAAACCACATCGTAACTTTTTTTTTGTTAATATGTTCAATGTACAGACACACTTTCTGTTACAGTTTTATAAGTTTTTTTTTTACATAAGTCAGGTACGCAGGGTATTTTAAGTACTTTATGTAGTAGTTTAAGTATTTTATGCACTCTCTCTTCCTCCCCCATCTGAATCTGATGGAAGATGAAACCGGCAGCCACACGGTGAGGTCATCAGGGATGTTGACAATAGTCTGAAGGAATTAGTAGCTTCTTATACTTGCTGTATCTGAAGAGCAATCGCGCTAAAAAAACCACAACTTTGAACATATTCGGTATTGCGCTATTCATTTGACAGCCGTTAGAGCCGTTTTGACAGATCGCTCAGACGTTAAACGGTGTCAGTCACATACTATGTGACCCTTAACGTAGTACGTGCATTCCACAGCAGACGACTAAACGATCTCCATACAACACGGCTTCAAATCCCTCGCTGTAGAACTGCCGCATATGAACAGACAGAAACCTACAATGCTGCTAAAGTTTATAATAAGCTACCGCCTGACATTAAAGCTCTCACAGGCAAAAATTTCCTGAATAAACTGAAATCTGTGCTAGTCAATGTGTCCAAGTGACCTAAATGAATTTTATAATTATGATTTTAGTACGTAGTTAATATAATAATCATCATATCAGCCGACAGACGTCCACTGCTTGACATAAGCCTCCCCCAAAATGGGGGGTTTGCCATAATCGCCACGCTTGGCAGGCGGGTTGGCGATCGCAGTTGGATTGAATGTGTGTACTCAGAGGATGCTGCTGCCCATCCTCCGGTAGATCCCTTAGTCGCCTTTTACGACACCCACGGGAGGAAATGGGATGGTGCTATTCTTAGCCGACACCACGCGGCAAATTAATATAATAATACAAAATAATAATTAAAATTGACATTGGGGATTAAACTGACATGTAATTAAATTGACTTGATTCTTTGCACGATTATTATCGTACCGTATGTATTGTACCAGAATGTAGTAGATTTTTAGATTCGTCTTTAAAAAAAAGTCTTTCCTTTCTTCATTGCTTGCTTATGCATGATTTTAGTTAGTTTGTATAAATTGCTACACCCACAGGGGTAAAATTACATTGTGACAATCTTATTGTATTCTAAATAACATCCTACAATAACATGTAATTTATCGCAATAAAGAAATTGAATTGAATTGAATAGTAAACAAGTCAAGTTTAGCGCGATACGGAATTAAACACAGTTGAATAGAAATAATTGTATTAGGATTGAACTTGGATGTTTTAAATTAGCGCAATCGCCCTCCTGGATCTTTGGTCATAGCTTTCAATGGCTACGTTTCGAAGGTGTGCCATAAAAACAACCCTAATTAGGTTCCTCCCCAGTAGGTCAACAGATCTCGGTCACACGAAACCTCTAACAAAGGGGTCTCTATTATTGTTAATGACCATATTTTGGCAAATAACTCATCTGTTTGGTATCTCGGTCACACCTACGTGCTACGCGGGGAAGTAGAGGAGGTAATACCTAACAATCATGATAATTTTGAGGTATAGGGTTATAGATAATTGTTGCCATTTCTGAGAAAGTTTGATGGGGTCTCCGCCTGTATTGTAACACCACAGTTACAATATACCACCGTCATCATCATCATCATCTCAGCCGATGGACGTGCGCAGGGCTCCCCCAAGGATCGCCATAACGACCGGTCCTGCGCTGCGCTCATCTAATGGGCTCCCGCCGCCTTCACCAGGTCGTCGGTCCAACGAGTGGAGGCCCCCCACAAGGTGGGCCGACCCACGCTGTGCTTTCCGGTACGCGATCGCCACTCGAGAACTTTTCAGCCCCGTCGGCCATCGCATCGGTTCTGCGAGCAATATGCCCCGCCCACTGCCACTTTAGTTTAGAAATTCTTTGGGCTATGTCAGTTAGGTACTGATTCGATCTCGCAAGGAAACTCCGAGCATCGCCCTCTCCATTGCCCTTCGGGTGACTTTTAGCCTTTTTATGAGGCCTTGAGTGAACGACCACGTCTCTGTTCCATATGTTATCTCATCACTTCCTACCGTATGTAATACAAAAACATAGTTTGGACACTGCTCACACGAATCACAAATTCTAACATCTCACACATACAGGAATTGTTGTTAAATTAATGTTAGTCTATTTATCTTAAGACCTTTTTGTAAAATTTGTTCGTAGAGCTAAATTGAAAAAAACTATCTCTCCGTATATGTATAATGTCCATACAACGAAAAATGATTTTTCAGTCACAGACGTTACTTCCTCTAATACCTAAAATCCTGCGTACCTATAGGCATGCTTGTCTTCACATCTGATTTTTTATTTCTTTTGACGTTTTTGGCTACATTTGCTACATGAGTAGGTAGATACCTAGCTACCTACTTATTTAGGTCAAAGTAGCTTTAACTGCCTATCATGGGTATGTAGCGTCTGTCCTAAGATATAACATCATTATTTGGGGTATTGGTACTCATGTACAAAAGGCTTTTTTCGCTCAAAAGAAATGCTTAAGAGCTATATGTAATATAAGTCCACTCGACTCTTGTAAACCTTTTTTTTAAAAACTTGGCATCCTAACTTTGCCTAGTATATATATTTTTGAAATTTGTAAATTTGTTAAGCTTCACCCACACCTTTTCAAAACTGTTTCTGATGTATGACCTAAGCGCACTCGAAATCCAAATAGACTTGTTGTCGATTATTATCCTAGATTAACGTTAATCCAGAAGAATTGTTACTACATGAGTATTAAAATTTACAATAAAATTCCCGAGAGCAACTAAACACCAAATTAATGTTCAAAAAATGGTATCAGTGGTTAATAAATAACAGTTTTTACAGTGTTGAAGAGTTTTTAAATTTGAAGTGTGAGTAAATATGTAATGTAAAATATAAAGTGTTAATATAGTATAGTATAGTTTAAGTTGTTAACATAATATTTGCATGCTGTTGCTACAGCTGAACAGAAGAAACTTATTTCATATTTTATACCATCTTTTGTAATATTTACCTGTTTCAAAGCAAATAAATTATATTCTTTTATCTTCTATTCTATTCAAGGTATGATGTTTTAAGTGCACGAATGTGCGTTAAACACAGATGCACTCGGTACACTCAGATTTTGAAGTACTGATCAATGGAGGTATAGGATGCATTGACATCAAAGACGGCATCTATCCTATATATAAGGTCTAACAAAATTAGGTGAAACTATTTTAAGGGGCTGATCAGACCATCAAACTGAACAACTTTCTCTATGGGACCAATATTGAGATCGCGAAAAAAAAATCTGCTCTCCCATACATTTAGGTCGAGTAGGTGTGTATGGAACAGCTGATTTTTTTCCCGATAGTTTCACCTAATTTTGATAGACCTTATAATTATGTCAGCTGTTGATTTGATTCAAGTTCAACTTTCACTATAGAAAACATCAATCTACTTACATATTTTGGGTCAAGTATCTAAGCATCCAATTTTTCTTTGAAACAACAGTTTTTTTCTTAATTTCTTTTCCCGAAAATGGTAAAGAAATCCTCAACAACACAGAAAGTTCCGTTACACTTTCACCTCGTGTTATAGATATGAATGCGTCTCCACTCTACAGGCTGGCGATGCCGATGGCGTCAGTCTGCGAAACGGAGCGGATTAGGGTCACAACTCCACTCGCTGCCAATTTACGAGGAAATTATTTACAAATTAGTTTGTGGAGTCACAAATAATTTAGCTGGAGTTTGAAACGTCTGCGGTTTTGTGGGTGAAAGCTTTGGTTGTGATGAAATGAAAATTGGCTCCGGAGGACGTGGACATTTACCGTAGCTTTCGGCTACGATAGCTAGAAAATGTTCACCACACTAGCATCATCGGTGCGTCGGTGGCGCATTGTGGAGAAGTATGGGCACTCAATCACGAGGTTCCGGGTTCGAATCTGTATAGATAACATGCTAAATGAGTTTTTCAAACGACTGCTCTCAAAAGGTGATAGAAAACATCGCTTACAACCCGAATTACTTTAAAGTACGAGTGAATAGGCATCTTCTGGGTAAGCTCGCTCCATCTTCGACCCCATCTTTGTCCTGAGGACTGGATTGAGGTCAAGAGCAAAACCATCTGAAATTTAAAAAAAAAATCGTGAGGAAACCTGCATACGCTGAAATTGAAATTCTGATGTGATTAATGACTAATGTCTCTTTGAGGGTAGGACAGGATGATGATGATGATTAGCATCATCGTTAGTTATCCGTTTTTCTTTATCGTTCCTAAAACTGGGGTATTTCCTTACTGGTACCGCGTGACGCACTCTGAATACAGTGGGCACCCACTGTATTCAGAGTTCAAATCACATATTATCCGAATTTCTTCATCAGTAACTATGGTAGTTAGGTATACGCAGGTTTCCGCTATATTCGAGAGTTATAGTGGAGTTACTAGCCACCTCACCCCGAAAGACATTATGATCGTGCATTTATATCAATTATTTACTAGCTGAACTAAGTAATCTAGGTACTGATTGTAAAATATGTCATCATTATCATCATCATCATATCAGCCGATGGAAGTCCACTGCTGGACATAGGCCTCCCCCAAGGATCGCCATAACGACCGGTCCAACGGGTTCCCGCCGCCTTCACCAGGTCGTCGGTCCACCGTGTGGGGGGGCCTACTCGGTCCCATCGGCCATCGGTTCTGCCACTTCAGTTTAGCAATTCTTTGGGCTATGTCAGTTACTCTGGTTCTTCTGCGGATCTCTTCATTTCTGATTCGATCTCACAGGGAAACTCCGAGCATAGCCCTCTCCATTGCCCTTTGGAGCCTTTTTATGAGGCCTTGAGTGAACGACCACGTCTCTGTTCCATATGTCATCACTGGCAACACACACTGATTGAAGACTTTCGTTTTAAGACACTGCGATATTTGGGACGTGAAGATACTACGTAGCGTAAAATATGTATGAAAGCAAATATAATTCGGTACCTACAGGTAGGTACTTACAGTAAGAAGGTAATTAAGTTAAAAAAAACGTTTTATGACCTTAATGCCTCTTGCGTTACTTTAAATGTAAAATAAACTGCATATAATTATGATATGAATCAAGAAAGGAATCAAAAGCAGGTCAAATGAGTTTATTTTTGTTAAAAAACTTACGATCTAGTCCAATAAAACCGAAAAAGCGTGTCAGTGTACTAATTCGTAAACGATGACACAAACTGTATGGGATTTATAAATAGGTCAAGTCAAGAAGAGTCAGATTATTTTCAAGCTACCTGAAATAGGCCTCAGACCCTTAACGCATAAGTAACCTACCTACACCGCCATATGAAGCCTTATAAATAAACGAGCGTTAACCCGCGACTTTGTCCGCACAAATTATATACCAGATTTTAAGTCAGATAATAAGCTATCAAAAAAAAAAGTTTCATCATAATCGGTTCAGTAGTTTTTGCGTGATGCTCGTTCAAACAAACAAACACACAAACAAACAAACAAACAGACAGACAAAAAATCCAAAAATTGGTGATATGGAATCAGGGATATCTAAAAACCATATCGTAACTTTTTTTTTGTTAATATCTTCAATGTACTGACAAACTTCCTGTTACAGTTTTATAATAGTTTAGATAGCATAAGGTGTATGTCCCAGTGATGGTACTCGGTCAGTGGTGTATCAAGTGGTCGGTCAGTGACCGGCCGACGCGCTCGGGGCGGCCACTGGGTGAAGGTCACGGTAACGGCACCGCGTGACGTCACCAGTATCACAGCAGGACCCAGCTGCATACGGAATGAGCTCCGATTAGTACTGTACAGTTGTACACATTCCCCACTACTGGTTTGTTTAGTAGGTTCCGTGAGCTTACTGTTTTAAGAGCGTTTTCGTATAAAATTAAATCGTCAACGTTTTAAATTGAATTACACGTCATACTTAGGAAACGCTTAAATTCGTGAGAGGTCTATGCCCTTCAGCGAGATGTAGTATAGATAGGTTGACGATATATACCTAATGGAAAGGTAATCGATATCTACTACTATGAACATAGAGTCCTCTATGACTATGAACTTAAAGGATCGAGGAAACAAAATAATTATTAGCCATTCCTGTGTGGTGTGTATGTAAGAAATAAGGTATGGAAGAAGTAAGGGCAAGACATGATGATGATTCTCATATTTCATAAAATACGAAACAGAGTCGGAATTTCTAGAAATTCGTATTACCTCGTCATCATCAGCCTATCATAGTCCACTGCTGAACATAGGCCTCTCTCAAGACGCGCCACAAAACTCTGTCCTCTGCTTTCCTCATCCAGTCGCTCCCCGCTACTTTTTATTAGGTCGTCTGTCCAGCGGTTAGCAGGGCGTCCCACACTACGCCTGCTAGTTCGCGGACTCCACTCTAGAACTCTGACACCCCATCGGTTGTCAGTTCTTCGGCAATATGACCAGCCTATTGCCACTTCAGTTTGCAAATTTTCTGAGCTGTATCACTTTAGTTCTCTGATGTATCACTTCATTTCTGATGTGATCTCTCATTCATCATATTACCATAATATGAATTTTTTTTCAAATATACGTGTTCATCACACAAACTGCCCCTTGCTTCGATCCTGAAGCTACTCTTTTCTCTTCCAATGCTGACCTATTATTTTGGGAGAGATATTGCAAGCCGAGGCTTATTTATAACACTGCGTGCGACCATTGCATTGTTTGTCTATTGTGTTCGCGCCACGCTCGCCAATATTTTACACATACCTCCGTTCTCGAGTATGCAGGTTTCCTCACGATGTTTTTCTCTCACCGCCGAGCTAGTGATTATGACAATCACAACATTACTTAAATTCCGATTAACTTTAGGCAAGGAGTCGAACCGCCGCCTCGTGATTGAGTCGCAAGCTTTCTTTCGTATGAGCTATCACCGCTCTTGATATGCTATATCTAATGGTCATTCACAAAGTTTTCCAGTGACATTAGCAAACCAACTAATCGCAGGTGTCTTGCTCGTGCCCAGCGTATAAGTATGATGCAGATCTCATTACCATAGCGCGTATAATTATGATCGCTCTGTTAGAGTCGAGCTCGTACACGTACAGTAGAGCGCAGCACACGCCAAGTTACGGAGCGTCTCGCTCTGCTTGCGGCCGTGTGTCATCGTAACGGTAGATATCATACAGATATCGTACACTTGTACCTACAGTCAATCTACAGTAATACATATCTTAGACATAATCACACAGATTATCTTGTCCCATAGAAAGTACCAGAAGGCTGTCAGTCACAGTAAATAAGTCAAGTTTAGTGCGATACGGAATTCAGCACAGTTGAATAGTAATTGGATTGCAATATGATTAGAACTGAAATTGGATTAGAATTGAACTGGGATGTTTCAAATTAGCGCAATCGCCCTCCAGGGACTACCCTAGGAGCACTTGGGTCTGTGGTGACTCTAACAGCTCGCCACGACCTTTAGACAAGTTCAGGGTTATTATTATCATTCCCAGTACCGTTGACAGCTTACTTTTGAGCTTTAGTATCTCGTTGACATTAGTTGCGTAGAACAGGTATCATTCCTGATAATGATAATCAGCTTTCTTATTGGCAGAGGCCCTATCTACCAACTCGACTTCATTGCTTTTAATGCTCCAGTCACAGAATTACAAGTCACTACCATTTATTAGAAGTTATAGCATTTAAACCGTAACTGGATACTAGTCTTGTGTGAGGTGGTGTGGTTACAGGAGCCTAGCCTTTCGCGAAAAAGAAATCAGCTTTTCCATACAAAACTGCAAACCTACTCGAGCAAAATGTATGGGACAGCAGATTTTTTTTTCGTGATTTAGATGTTGGTCCGTTTGAGAAAGTTGTTTAGTTTGATGGTCTGGTCATCCCCTTAAAAAGTGAGGTATTTACTTGCACCTCATTTTTTTGCGGTTTCTCACTTTTTAATGAAGGTGTGAGAAATATAGCAGGCTAGAGATTCATGGGAGTGATTGATTCAACGAATGGAATAGTTTCCTATTTATAGCTGTCCTGCTGCGTTGATAGTACAAATAATACATCGCATACACAGGATATGTTACCTTCGTGTGGCCCCCTACCAACCACTGTAGCCCCCTGATGTACAAACATACTCATCTAGGGAGGCAGGTACTGACACCAGTTGAGATACAAACTATCCCGATCAAGAATCTACTGCGTTTTCTGGCCGCAGTGGGGATTGGTAGGGAACTTTAAAAGGACCAGCGATGGTGTACGTGGCACAGGCTTAACAAGCCTGTCAAGGCCCAAACCCCCCTAAATAATAAAATAATACCTTCATAGAAAATGGCGCATAAAATTGTGCCGCGCCACCGCGCCACAGCCGCCTCGCACGTAGTATTGCATGACGCAAACTATTGAAAGACATCCCAATTAGGTTGTTTTCTAGTCTTCCCTTTGAGCATGTTAGTAACATATCTGCTTATCGCATAAGAAACAATATAGTCCCCGTAATGTAACTGTCTCTGACAGTCACTTGTTTATATCTAACCACCGAGACGAACGCACATCACTTACCAAACAAATGTACTAATACCTCATTGCCATACCTATGACTCTTTTATACTAGTGGTATAAGATTCAATTTAGTCAATACTACCAGCAAAATAAATGTGTGCCGTTTTTAAGGCTGTTTGAAATAACTGCGGCAATTTTAGGGCTTAGAGTTGAATGAGTGCTTACGATTTTCACTTCTTGGTGATTTTCAAAGTGTCGTAATTTGTGGAGAATAGGAGGTGAGGGAAGGGCCATCCTGTTAGTAGTACTTAGGTACTACAGGGTGAAATTGATATCATTAGCATCCTTTTAAACTAAGAGTCTACCCATCAAACTGAACAACGTTTACTATGGGAGCAAATAGAACGTAGAAGAAAAACAAATCTGCTGTTGCACACATTTGAGTCGAGTAGGCATTGCAGTTTAGTATGGAACAGCAGATTTTTTTTTGCTCCGATCTGTTTGGTCCCATAGTAAAAGTTGTTCAATTTGATGGGTAGACTCTTAGATTAAAAGGATACTAATGATATCAATTTCACCCTGCATACAGATACCAGAGTGTAAGTGTAGTCTATTGCGTTACTATCAATTTGAAAAGTGATTTTTCCTCGTGATACTGAACAACTTTCCCAAAGGAAGGAATCTTTCTTTCTTATCGTGTGGGCAGAGCCCTGAGTTTTTTCAGACCGCCTTACGGCCTCTGACATGGTTTTTATGTAACGACTACTACCACTAGAGATAGTAGCCGGGACCAAAGGCTTAACGTGCCATCCGAAGCACAGAATCATTACTCTTTTCAGACAATCAGGCGATTCGGCCTGCAATGTCCTAACCAACTGGGGGAAAACGCACAAAGTGACATTTCACTAGGTGTCCCCCGTGGGAATCGAACCCACGACCTCCGTGTCGAGGTCGTGTGTCCTTTATCATTAGACCACGCAGGCATTTGAAGGAACCTATAGGAAATTCGCAATATCACCCTTCAAAATAATGTAACTTCTACACTTACACCTACTATCTGTTCTGTGCTTATGGTAAACGATCACCACACATTATCACATAGTGTCAAGTGTGGCAGACGTAACAGCGGCAACAGCCACAGCCACGGCCACGCAGCGGAATGCGGGCGGGTCGGTAACGGTGTCGCTCGCCCTGCGGTGGCCGGCGCGACGTTATGTACGCCGCCGGTCGACGAGTCGAGGCACATTCCAGGTCGACACTTTCTAAGCCCTTCTATTCTATTTTAGTTTGAATATGTATCTAGACTGTGAGATAAATAGTAACTAAGGTAGGTAGGTTCCTATACTGATCTTTGTTGGCGGAGAAATCAACAATCCTCTCTTCTTCCAGCAAGTCCCTTTACCGCCTGTCACAATAAAGTCGGTATATTAAGAAATAAAAAAGGAAAGAAATGGTTTTGACGCATACAGGGTGAAATTGATATCATTAGCGTCCTTTTAAACTAAGAGTCTACCCATCAAACTGAACAACTTTTACTATGGTAGCTAACCAATCGGAGCAAAAAAAAAAATCTGCTGTTCCGTACTAAACTGCACCCGCCGCCGCTGCCTACTCAACTCAAATGTATGCAACAGCTTCAGTCAGTCAGTTTGATGGGTATCAATCAATCAATCAATCAAAATCATTTATTGTGTATGGTATTCAGGTACATTATGCTGTTCACATTGCAATATAAAGTAATATGGCTCACCGAACCCTGTCTTTCCAGACTTGCACAAAAAAAAAACATTAAAGTAAAAAATAATTATGCATACAACTACTAAAGAAATGTCATTGAAATGGTAAGCAAGTTAAACAAATTAATACAATACTTCCATTAGATTATGTCAACAATAACAAAAAATAAAATGATAAAAAAACTATAACTAGCAGAAGTCAGTGTACCTATTAGTTACAGACACATAGAGACACCGATAAAAAAGACAAAATTGGCAGTTTACATCTTATAACAATTAAATACAACTTAACACTATTTATAATCCAGATACTCCTTCGTACTATAAAAGCATTTTTCCGATAGCCACATATACTCCTAGTTTAAAAGGATGCTAATGATATAATAATTTCACCCTGTAGTTATAGCCATGTGGCATTAGGTAAAATTACCATGGAACGGAACGCCCATGTACATTGCATGTAACTGATTCCGTGGTCTAATGGTTAAGAGCATTGGGCTCTTGACACAGAGGTCGTGGGTACGATTCCTACTGGGGACACCTAGTTATATGTCACTTTGTGCGTTTTTCCCCCGTTGGTTAGGACATTGCAGGCTGAATCGCCTGATTGTCTGAAAAGAAAGAGCCGTGCATCGGATGGCACGTTAAGCCGTTGGTCCCGGCTACTATCTCTGGTGGTAGTAGTCGTTACATAAAAACCACGTCTGAGGCCGTAAGGCGGTCTGAAAAAACTCTTGGCTCTGCCCACACGATAAGAAGAATGCATGTACAATCAGTAATAGCTGTTAGCAGCTATTACTGATTGTACATGCTAAGACTTCAGTCGCTATCTGACCCACTAAGCAGCTACGCTGACGCCCGCGGCCCGCCCATTTGTTCCCGTGGGTTTCTTTGCCGTGGATGTCACAGTCGCTTGCAGCTTTAACTTTTACAGGAATTACTTCTCATTTAACTAGACATATGGAATAATGAACAACAACTGATAAAACTAAAATATCTTAAAACTAAAATATAACTAGACTAATAAGCTATCTTCAGATGTAAACAACATCTTATCTCAAAATATAAAAGCCTACAAACAATACACACACTACAGAGCGTCGCCGCAAGACATGGTGCCCAACAGGCTAGCAGCATTCACCCTCTGGATGGTGAGGCTGATTCTTTGTGCCAGGAAGCTGCCAGCTCTGCGGTCACCAGAGGTCTCATTGAGACGCCCGGATAGGTCTGCAAGGAATGCTTTGGCCTCTGGGCACCAAGGACCTAGCGTCTCAAAACCTATTGGCATAAATATATAGCTGCCGGCCAGATCGTATTAGATATCCATATATATACCTAACCTGTATGCATGCTTAAAGCTGCAGCTGACCGTAAAAGGACAGGTGGGTAGGTGCTCGACCCAAAAACTCATGACCACAATTCCTCTCCGGGAGTCAGAAACATTGCTACAACAGTTGTCTTGCATGCAGTTGTAACAAGGATCACTTTTAGCGAATGGAGGATTTCAATATGAAATGACGTGTAAATTGGTGATAGGGGACTAGATTTTTGGCCACAAATACACTGCATAAGAAACCTTTATCCCTTAGTCAACGCGTACGACACTTGAAGGAAGAAATAGATACGGTAAATATTGTTTATTAAGAGAAAATCGGGTGGTCCATTTTAATCCTGAACCTCATAAATTGTGTGCACTATTTCAGAAGATAGAACTGTTTGCATTATTGTTAATCGCTTCTTAGCGAAAAGACCGCTTTATTTTGTGCCTCTTGTATTTTTATCTCTGTATTTTACTGTTTATGTTTTAGTGTAAAATAAAGAATATTTGATTGATTGATTGAATTATTATGCCTGATGATGATATTATTGTCGTGTTCTAGTTGAGATGCCCACGCGCAGGCAGGGTTGTGCTGTGAAAGGAACGATATAGGACGAGAGAGATATAACGCTAGGAAATTGTTTCACCTACTTAGACTGTAGATGTAGAATTGTAGATACGTGGGTATCTATTACCCGAGTATTTAATAATGCAAATATACGTACACTATGATTAAGTTTATATAAAGCTCTACGTAATAAACTAGCAACGGCTTGAGAAATTAAACGGGCGTAGATCAAATAAATAAATATATATCTTGGACGTTGTCACAAAAAAAGAAAAAAAAGAGGAAAATAAAAATGTTTTCATTCATACAAAAAACTGAAACCATGAATTTAGAAAGAGAAGACGGAAAACAAATCAAATTAAAATTAAATGACAAAAAAAATGCAATGATAAAAACTTTATTGTCACGTTTCAATAAAGAGACTGAACAAATTAGAACTTATAATGCTAAAATGTGACAAAATTGCCTAACAAAATAAAATTACGAAAATGGAGCTCTATAAGTGATGCATAATCATAATACCAATATATTCTCCGAGAGGATAATCAGCATAGCATATGGTCACGACTATATTCCCCGAGGGGGTAGTCAAAGATATTCAGAACATCTATTGCACAAAGTAGTACCAAAACTCTGTCCAGTCCAGTGTGACGGGGAGTGAGCCCGCTGGCAGGATAGCGGGGATATTCAAAATGATACATTTTCAGAACAGCCAAATTTCCCAATCAGCACCCGAACTCAACCACCATCTTAACTAAACCAACGTTGATTGCAGACGATCCTGTCGGTCCTGTCTCCAGTGCTCCCTGAGCCGACGCTCGCGCCCACTACGCCGCCGCCCGAGGCCCGCGCCGGCGCCAGCGAGGAACCCGCCGCCGAGGAACCCCCTGAGGGATACTACGCCTTCGTGGAGAGCCCCAATGCTACACCGCCGAGGTTTGTCACTCCGTATCTATGCTCTTAGACCCCGGTATGAACCACTGCACCCACTCGCTGCGCCGAGACGGTCGCTGAAGAACTCCTGAAGGGGTACTACGCCTTTGTAGAGCCCCAACGCTGCACCACTGAGGTTTGTCATTCAATATCATCAGCCTGGTAAACACTGCTGGGTACACAGGAAAGAGAACCAGTAGAAATCATGAGGACCGTTTAGTTCGAGAACTTAAGCCCAGCCGAGAGTGGGATCTCCTTTTCCTGACCTTCTGGGCCAAAAGGTAAAGTGTCTGAAATAGGTATACCTACTTATCCACCAACTCAATGGGACTTTCTCAACAGTAATGTTGAAAACGTGTGTGGTGTTCATGACGTGTTCATCTTCAAGAGTGCGATTTTTTAATCTCACACATTGAACTCAGCAGTTGAAAATCTATGGAGATACGGATCTTTCTAATGCTGATTTGACTTTCAAAAATCGAACTCCTGGAGTATGATTTCAAATAAGTCAAATAAGCAGTAGAAAGATGCATATCTCCATAGTAATATTGACATTTTCAACTGCTGAGTTCAAAGAATGAGATTCAAAAATCGCACTCCAGACCCCACCCTCATTGATGCTTCATGCAACTCTGTGAGCATACATTGTAGCCTAATAGGTCGTCTATTACCGTGTGGTGTCGGCTAAGAATAGCGCCATCCCATTTTCTCCCGTGGGTGTCGTAAAAGGCGACTAAGGGATCTACCGGAGGATGGGCAGCAGCATCCTCTGAGTACACACATTCAATCCAACTGCGATCGCCAACCCGCCTGCCAAGCGTGGCGATTATGGCAAATCCCCCCATTTTGGGGGAGGCTTATGTCCAGCAGTGGACGTCTGTCGGCTGATATGATGAGGTCGTCTATATCTTCAGCTACGATTGTCGGCGAACTTCAAGTGCGACAGATGCATGCCAATGATATTGACACCTCAGAAATCAGAAATCCTTCCAAAACCTTGATTACTTTTTTTCATACTCTTTTCATTCCGTCAGTACTCCTAGGCATCGGCACGTCACCCGCTGCGCCTGCGACTGGCTCGTAGGCTCAGTAGTAGGTCAGGTACTACAGCTTCGTCCAAAGCCCTTGTCGAATATCCTCTCTCATCGTCCACCACTGTACGACAGTGCATTTTGTGTTGACGTTTATTTTTCAATTTATTCTGAGCTTAGAGAAATTGACTCTCTCTTGTAAAGGTAACAATACAACATTGTATGTCAGTGTCCGTGCTGCATGCCGGTAATAGTCCGGCGATGACAATCTCTATAATACATCACTTTCACTACTACAGACGGACGGACGGACGCTCGGACGTGATTATATTGATTACATTCACGGCTTGTTGGTAATTTGTGATTTTATGGTGTTAAATCGAGTGATGATCAGTGATTTGGTTCGGACACGCCAATGATTTGGAGATTTGTTTCAAGTTGATTGATCTATTGTTCGTACACTCATAGATATTAGATACGAGTATATGTAATACAAAAGTTCACGATGTTCTATCGAATGGGATGGGCAAAACTTGCCTGCAGCTATCATCACTATACAGAATGTATGCTTCATTATTATTTGGTTATAAGGGCTTGGTCAATGACCAATAGCTACTGTGACCTGGACAGATCTATTGTAGCTACCCTAGACCTAAAGGCCCACGGACTTCATGAACCGTGTTATGCTTTTGGAGGGGAGGTCCCTAATGTCAGTAGGTGTTATTATGTATCCACCTAGATGGCGACTCCTGCTGTGAATGAGCACTTCGCATTCGCAGAGGAGGTGTATGGGCGTTTCTTCTGCTTCACAGCAGAATCTGCAAGTGGGTGAATCTACAAGCCCCATTGTGTGTAGGTGTTTGTTTAACTTGCAGTGTCCTGTTAAGTCTCGTACTAAGAGCCTTAAGTCGTTGCGGTTTGAATTGATGGCATCCGAGGTATGTCTGTTTGAGAAGCCGGTCACATGTTCATTCGCATGCCTCAGTCCTGGTGTATCCGACCAGAGCTTACGGCTTTGGTTCACGGCCCATTCCTTTAGCACACGTCTAGAGGTGTTGCGAGAGATGCCGCAGTAAGGCTCGGGGCCTATGGCGTCCTCTAAATTATACTTCAATGCGTTACATATTTTGAGGGTACTTCAGACCATCAAAACTGAAACTTTTTTACTATGAACTGAATATCAAATTTGCGAAGAAATAAACTGTTGAGCGAGTACCCATTGAAATTTTCTATGGAACCAAACATTACTGTTTTGTTATTGCTATGTTGGCTTCCATATAGAGGTAGTTGTTCAGTTTGATGGTCCGAAGCACTCGGAAGAATATTTTACGTTTAAAACGTAAATTATGTCTACAGTACCTCTACATACCTTAGGTAGGTACATTATCAACATTAAACATCATCTTATTCAATACAAAAGACCCCCGTCGCATTTTTCTGTCTGTCTGTAAGAACTAATCTCGGAAACTACTCTGGTAGTTCAGTAAATGAGTGCTCGCAAGGGGGGTGCAGACGGAAAGGTCGAAAGCAGAAAGTTTGACTTCGGAACTTTGTTTGGACTAGATAGACAAGGGGGGGCACAAAGAAGGTCCCATTTTTTGGTTTTTTGCTGACATCTCCAAAACGATGCGTCATAGGAAATTATATTGTATGACATAATGAAAGCTGACAAAATTCTCTACAACATTAGTCCTGTATACTTCTTTGTGTATAGATAGACTGATTCACTAGGAAGGTTTGTGTACACGTGCGAAGCCGGGCAGGTCGCTAGTTGTATACCTATACCTATCTAAAACATTGAACCTCTTGTTCCCCGCAGAGTGCGTCCTCCGCCATACCGCCAGACAGACAGTTCCTGCCCCGAGGCGACCGACCCGCGTCCCCACGTCACCGCGCACAACCTGTGCGGCGACCTGAATAGGGGCACTATTCCCAGGAACCCCATGGGACAGAGCGTCAATGGCGAGCCCTACCCCTTGTGAGTATAACACACTATTGTAGTGTAGTATATCTGTGTTTTATATAATTCATCAACCTCAACTAACCCTGAGTGAAAAGGTGCATTTTACATTATCGTAAAGAGAATTCAGCTCGCCTTTGTACATCACGACTTACTGTAATTTTTTCATAATTATGTTTTTGTGTACAATAAAGAATCTAAGGACCTGTTTCAGCACTTCTGAGTAAGTTCTTGTTAGCTTATCCGAAAGATAGTTTGACATATTTTGTATGAAAGATATGTCAAAATATATGTCGGATAAGCTAACAAGAACTTACTCAAAAATGGTGAAACAGGCCATAAGAATTTAATAATTTTAATTTTATCGGAACGTCATTGGACGTACATATAGAATTACTAAAGTTTAAATAATATTGTCTCATTTTATGTGAATATTTAAATATATTTTTATGGGAAAAACATTTCTAAAACGTAAACTATGTTTCCTCTCAGTGAGTTGATCCGCAACCAGACGCTGCGCTTCCTCTCGCGCACGCTGCCCGTCCTGCGCGCTGATGACACTCTGCCCCGCGTCGCACACATTACACACCCCAGCGACGACCTGCTGGGGAACGGGTACGTACCTGTACCTGTACCTGTACCTGCTACTGTCGCGCACGCTGCCCGTCCTGCGCGCTGATGACACTCTGCCCCGCGTCGCACACATTACACACCCCAGCGACGACCTGCTGGGGAACGGGTACGTACCTGTACCTGTACCTGTACCTGCTACTGTCGCGCACGCTGCCCGTCCTGCGCGCTGATGACACTCTGCCCCGCGTCGCACACATTACACACCCCAGCGACGACCTGCTGGGGAACGGGTACGTACCTGTACCTGTACCTGTACCTGCTACTGTCGCGCACGCTGCCCGTCCTGCGCGCTGATGACACTCTGCCCCGCGTCGCACACATTACACACCCCAGCGACGACCTGCTGGGGAACGGGTACGTACCTGTACCTGAACCTGGACCCGACATAAATACATCCTCTACTTAATGACACTTTACATACGTTAATATTTTAACCGTTGCAGGTCAATTGATACAAGGTGTTACAAAAATACAAATAAACATTTAAGGCGGTGGTTTAGACCATCGAACTGAACAACTTTCTCTATGGGACCAACATCGAAATCACAAAAAAAAATCAGCTCTTCCATACTAGACTGCAAACCTACTCGAGTCAAATGTATGGGACAGCAGATTTTTTTAGCGATTTCGATTTTAGTCTCATAGAGAAAGTTGTTCAGTTTGATGGTCTGATTATTCCCTTAAAAAAGTGTCAGCATATTAAGTTGAACCCTGTATACGAAAACATCATGAATGCCCATAAAAATATTGCGCAATTTCCAAAGAACAGTGACAAGCACAACTCTAATCTTAGAAACAAAAATAAACTTAATATTATAAGAGATAAGTGTACTTTTTGCAACCATCAGCAGCGAGGCCGATTCAGTGTTTATGAGGTGTAGAGCATCTCTGTGGACTAGGTCTGCCTGCATAACTTCAGTTGATTTAAGGAGTTACAGACGTTTAAACAGTTTAAAGGTACTCTACTTCCCATAAAAACTGAATCAGCCTTGCAACTGATGGTTGCAAAAAGTACACATGTCTCTTAGTCTATAACAGTCTGGTTCAGACTCAATGGGGTCAATAAATCATTTATGGGCTATTGTATACGTTTTTACACTAAAATTCCTGATGATATATAAAATTTATTATAAAATAATTGATTATTAGCCCAGACATTTTACGGTTCGAGCCAGGACTAATTAATACAGGGTGTAAGTGACAGCCTAGCAAATACGGAAACGGTGAACTCAGACCATCAAACTGAACAACTTTCACTATGAAGCCTAGCTCAGGAAACACACAAAAAATCTGCTGTCCCATACAAAACTGCTGTACCTACCAGACTAAAATGCATGGGACTGTTGATTTTTTTCGCGTTTCCTGAGGTAGGCTCCATAGTGAAAGTTGTTCAGTTTGATGGTCTGAGTTCACCGTTTTAGTATTTGCTAGGCTGTCACTTACACCCTGTATTTGATATTTTTTTCGGTAAAATATTGAACAGCCAATTTGAGCATAGAAATGTATCAAAATTTAAAAAAAAATCACGCTACATGAAAATTTTCAGGAAGTGGTGAAAAGGACCTATAACTATAATAATAAGTAACGTCCCCGCAGGTTAGAGGAGCGCAGCAAGAGGTCTGTTCCCTCGCACGCGCTGGCGGCCGAGCACCGCGCCGGCGCCGGTGACGTCACACTGCTGGAGGAGAGGGAGAGGGAGAGGGAGAGGGAGAGGGAGGAGCCGAGGGAGAGCAGGAAGTTCTGCGACGGCGGCGGAGTGTGAGTACACTACACACGCTTTCTTTAATAAGTTATATGTTAAGATCTTAGATAAAGTGTCTAGATGGAGCCTTACGCTTCTACGGTATAAAACAAAAGTGCCCAACTTTCTTAGGTTGTTGTGCGTGAGGCGCCATACAACTTTATATCTGTGTACAGACACGGTTTATCAACTAACAGTCCACTGATATTTTTTTCGACGCGTTCGTAGCTTCGACTGTCAATCTTGACATATAACTTATCAAAGGTCAAAATAGACAGTCGAAGTTACGAACGCGTCGAAAAAAAAAACAGTCAGTCAAGGCCGATAAACCCTGATTTTTTTTTCGGGATTTCGATTTTGGTCCCATAGAGAAAGTTGTTCAGTTTAATGGCCTGATCATCCCCTTTAAAAAAAGTGGGCAGCCAGAGTAGTTACATAAAATAATTAATTTCTTAGCCTGTTATTTACTGCGTTAATATATTATAGGTACCGTTATGTATGGTGTATTTAATTACATATAGGTTTCTTTATGTTTATCATTATCATGGATACAATCACCCCTTAAAGTAATGCAACTGTTTACCCTAACACCCCCCGTCACTCTAACCCTCTAATCAGGGCAAACGCCACCTACCCCTGTAGGACTGATAGGACGAATAGACCTCGCCCCCGTAGCGTACTCGCCGATCCAGACGATGAGATCACGGTTGCCGTACAGGCGCTAGGCGCTCAACACACACGACTAACAATTCCTAACTCACAGCACACGACAACACGTAACACGATATCAGTGCGTCGACACCGTACAGATCTATAGAGATGCCAACCAACGCGCTGAGTACGAAACCTAGTGTCGCATCACCACCAGTACCACGCGATAGAAAGTATTTTGTTAGCTTGAATGTGCTCATTATCCATTGCGGTATCAGAACTCTACGTTCGAATAATCTTTAGTACTACGCAAGCATTGTAAACTATTTACACATAATATCTCCACTGACTTTCAGCCTCATAATATATTGAATCCTTACTGTCGTGAGCAATGTGTTCCGTTTTTGCCCATATTGCTGCGACACTGGCCCCGCCCCGATTTCATATCTCCCTTTCTTTTTTATTATCTGTGGTCGACACCGTAATCAACGTCCCCGCCGGCGGGGACAGCTGCCCACTCCTTTCACTTCTGGCGCCTACAGAAGCTACAGGCCAATCGCAGGCCGCTTCTCACCTATCCCCGCTACCCAATCCGTCGCGTAGCCCCAGCAACGTCCTATGCCGAGGTCCCTACGTTCATTCACTTGGCTCGGTAGACCCTTCGTCGTCCCTCCAATAGTCCGCAGTAAAAAGCAGTAGTTGCTCCCTGAGCAGAGCTGTAATAGTTATCTCCAAAAAAAAAACCCTACCACCCTGTATAAATAAACATAAAACTTTTAGTGAAGATCCATAATTTATTGAAAAGATTTATCGATGCTTACAATTTTAAGCTTAGACAAGTTGTAACTAATATTAGGCACCTAACATTTATATGAAAATATATAGGACATTATAATACAATCTGTCCCTAATAATAAGCAAGTGTTAAATAAAGTAGCTATACAATATGCGGTTACATTTTAGTGGATTTTAGTTAAGAGGGTACCGAGGGTACCTGCCCTCAATCTTATTTTTTTTATTTCTAAACAATTAAACAACATTTTCGACATTTCATTGGTTGTCTGGAAGAAATCGCTTCTTAGCGATAAGACCGCCTTATTTTGTGCCTCTTATATTTTTATCTCTGTATTTTACTGTTTATGTTTTGGTGTAAAAGCGGTCACTTTTGACGGTTTTAAAGATAACAACTACAAACATTATAAAAACAAATCCGCAGTGACCCGATAAATTGAAAATCAGCAATGACTACAATGTAACATTCTTGTTTTTTAGAAATGTTTTTTAATTGTTTAGAAATAAAAAAATACTATTGGGGGCAGCACAATTGCCTCGGTGCAGCCTTAAGCAGGTGATTTGCCTTCAGTTATTTATTATCATTTACTATAACTAAATTAAAAAGAAACTTTTTAGGAAGAAATCAATTTTAAAGGAATATTCACAAGCTATTTTTTAAACATAGGCGATTTCGCGACTATATCGCATCAGCAAAGCCGCAACGTCGCAACTGAATTTTATACTGAACGATATCGCCGCGGCCCTGATTGATTGACTGATTTAATAATTTATACATATACATAGGCAAGGCACCCAAAATTCAATTACCTAACTAGCATTTTGGAACAATCCAAAAATGAAAATAATATTAAACCAAAGTAGGTAATTATTAAAATTAAAAATGAACTCATTGATTTACAAAGTAAGTGGATGGATGGATGGTTTGTGTGATATGGCTCTAATACTACTTAAAATATAATCGCCTCCTCGCTGAACTAAAACCACTAAAACATCACGGTGTATATTAACATTTTATTAAGAATAAATAACTTGATTCACGTTTTCGTTATAACTATCACTATATACATATATGTATACATGTTATTCATTATTAATGCTATCAAGCCTCTAACAGACCTATCACAAAAGCTATTTTTGGGAGTAGGCGATGTCACAACTGCACCGCCGCGACACAGCAACAGAATCGCCGCGATTCCGCGGAATATCACGGCGATATCGTTCTGTCAACGACTACGCTCTCAAATATAGCTTGTGTGACATAGCCCCAACACTGGTTGACAAATCTCTTCACCACGATGGCAAGTATCAACGATTTGCCATCCACTCGACCAAAGAAAATTCATTATTTTATGTATAACTAGCGTTAACCCGCGACTTTGTCCGCAAAAATTATATACCAGATTTAAGTCAGATCATTAGCTATCAAACAAAAAAAGTTTCATTAAAATCGGTTCAGTAGTTTTTGCGTGATGCTCGTTCAAACAAACAAACACACAAAAAAACAGAAAGACAAAAAATAAAAAAATTGGTGATATGGAATCAGGGATACCTAAGAACCATATCGTAACTTTTTTTTGTAAATATCTTCAATGTACAGACACACTTCTGTTACAGTTTTATAATATTTTACATTATAATTCCTAAATGCATTTATTATTTAAATAATTATAATTCACTCTGCGCGACGATACTTGCATCCTAACCTTTGAACTGCCGGAACGTAGATGTACGCTACGAAACAATTGATTTTCTATTGTGTATGCATTCTGTTCACTCCGAAATGGGATCACGGTCGTAATATTTTCAATAATAGGTTGTTTAAAGACAGGATTGGATCCTGCTAAATCAATCATTTTATTTTTAAATATTAAATAGCTTTCAAAGAATAGGAAAGCGGCGGCGGTACCGACCTTAATAAATAATATTAAACAGTGATCGAGTAACAGGTATGAATGTAACACGTAGGCGTTACGCGATCTCCGTAGCTCCCATCTCCTTGATGTCGGCTAGCACGACCTCCAGCGTGTCCGGCTGAGTTCCGTCTAGGAATTTCACTCTGCGGTCCTTTTTTATCTGTAGAAATGAAAAAGATTGACTAAGGTATTGAATAAGGTAGGTAAGATTGAATAAGGTATAGGTAATATGACTACATAAAATATATTTTAGTCTTATCTTCTCAATAAAAAAAAGGTTAGAAAATAAAGCTAAACTCCCATATTCATTGAGTTTATAGTTTGAATACTATTTTTAATAACAAAATAAACTTTTAAAAGAAATGAAATTTTGATGACGTCACAACTCATTATTATAGTACAAATGTTAATACAAAGCGCACGTTGTGGCGTCCGAATCGTTCGATAAAGGGTAGCTGATTTGATTAGTTTTCAAATAACTTATTATACCGTAGAAAGATAATTTATTTATTTATTCCCTACTATTCAATATAGCGTGAAATTGTTAAAATTAGCGTGTAAGCATTCACTTGCGCCTTAGCAACCAACTATCCAATCCCACCAAAGATAATAGCTATAACGGGAATTAAAATAATAATTGTCGCCAAAACGAGACACCCTTATACACAGAATGGGCGAGAGAAAATCTATGCTGTTTATCCTTTTCTGCGTATGCGATATTTTAGTTTGACTTAGTTGAAATTGCATATAAAATCTTGCACCTAAGTCAAACAATGGTACGATTTCTCATGCATTTTTGTCATATTTCTATCCCTTTCCAGTATTTGAAGTCAGGGACCCCAAAACCATATCGTAATATTTTTCTTCAATCTACAGACCATGTACAAAAGGCGACACATCAAGCTACGCGAAGCGAAACCAACATGAGCTGGCCGTGCGACGTTATACATTACTCTACTCACTCAAGGTCAACTTATTTTGGTTTTGCGTAGCTAATGTGTCGCCGTGTGCACATGTTGCAGTTTTATAACAGTTTAGAATTACATGATAAATTTCGAGTTGAATTTATGTAAATTCGTCATATTTGTGTAAATTCAAACAGTGTTTCAATAACCTCCTCCACCCCACTTACCTCGTCCCTGTACCGCACATGTTCAGGCCACACACACAGCTCGAAGTACCGCGGCACGTCGGGCGGGTCGTAGAGGCGGTACACTATACACTGTAGCATGTAGCACTTACCTCGTCCCTGTACCGCACATGTTCAGGCCACACACACAGCTCGAAGTACCGCGGCACGTCGGGCGGGTCGTAGAGGCGGTACACTATACACTGTAGCATGTAGCACTTACCTCGTCCCTGTACCGCACATGTTCAGGCCACACACACAGCTCGAAGTACCGCGGCACGTCGGGCGGGTCGTAGAGGCGGTACACTATACACTGTAGCATGTAGCACTTACCTCGTCCCTGTACCGCACATGTTCAGGCCACACACACAGCTCGAAGTACCGCGGCACGTCGGGCGGGTCGTAGAGGCGGTACACTATACACTGTAGCATGTAGCACTTACCTCGTCCCTGTACCGCACATGTTCAGGCCACACACACAGCTCGAAGTACCGCGGCACGTCGGGCGGGTCGTAGAGGCGGTACACTATACACTGTAGCATGTAGCACTTACCTCGTCCCTGTACCGCACATGTTCAGGCCACACACACAGCTCGAAGTACCGCGGCACGTCGGGCGGGTCGTAGAGGCGGTACACTATACACTGTAGCATGTAGCACTTACCTCGTCCCTGTACCGCACATGTTCAGGCCACACACACAGCTCGAAGTACCGCGGCACGTCGGGCGGGTCGTAGAGGCGGTACACTATACACTGTAGCATGTAGCACTTACCTCGTCCCTGTACCGCACATGTTCAGGCCACACACACAGCTCGAAGTACCGCGGCACGTCGGGCGGGTCGTAGAGGCGGTACACTATACACTGTAGCATGTAGCACTTACCTCGTCCCTGTACCGCACATGTTCAGGCCACACACACAGCTCGAAGTACCGCGGCACGTCGGGCGGGTCGTAGAGGCGGTACACTATACACTGTAGCATGTAGCACTTACCTCGTCCCTGTACCGCACATGTTCAGGCCACACACACAGCTCGAAGTACCGCGGCACGTCGGGCGGGTCGTAGAGGCGGTACACTATACACTGTAGCATGTAGCACTTACCTCGTCCCTGTACCGCACATGTTCAGGCCACACACACAGCTCGAAGTACCGCGGCACGTCGGGCGGGTCGTAGAGGCGGTACACTATACACTGTAGCATGTAGCACTTACCTCGTCCCTGTACCGCACATGTTCAGGCCACACACACAGCTCGAAGTACCGCGGCACGTCGGGCGGGTCGTAGAGGCGGTACACTATACACTGTAGCATGTAGCACTTACCTCGTCCCTGTACCGCACATGTTCAGGCCACACACACAGCTCGAAGTACCGCGGCACGTCGGGCGGGTCGTAGAGGCGGTACACTATACACTGTAGCATGTAGCACTTACCTCGTCCCTGTACCGCACATGTTCAGGCCACACACACAGCTCGAAGTACCGCGGCACGTCGGGCGGGTCGTAGAGGCGGTACACTATACACTGTAGCATGTAGCACTTACCTCGTCCCTGTACCGCACATGTTCAGGCCACACACACAGCTCGAAGTACCGCGGCACGTCGGGCGGGTCGTAGAGGCGGTACACACGTCTCGCGATACACTGCGAGTACTCCAGCACGAAGTAGTACCTGACGTGACGCAAATTGTACCATTTTATCGGATTCATTACAAAGTCAAAAATCATCTAGCTATAAGTTCATTTTCTTTTTAGGTAGGATAGACAGACGGGACGGACTGACGGACAGCGTGGGCTTATGAATAAATAGTTCAGGCAACGAATGATTCTAGATGGAAAAGTCGAAAGCAGGATATTTGACTACGGAACTTTATTTGGACTAGTTAGGAGACAAATATACTAAAAGTCCTGACCCCTCTGAGCTAAGCCCGAGGGGGCTTTCTGCTTTCGACCTTTCCGTCTACACCCCCCTTGCGAGCACTCATTTACTGAACTAAAAGACCCGTTGGCGCTGAACTAACGGTCCATAATCTTTTTGACCATTTAAAATTTGATATTTCAACCTTTTGATCTTTCGTCCAGTTGAGTTAGCCTTTGAACGATTTGGCCAAATTTTCTTTTAAAACTTTTAAATATTGATGAATCAACTTTTGGCCTTTCGTACTTTTCATCAAATTACCATTTGGTATTTTTAAATTTTGTATTTATTTCTTAGTTCTTTTAAAACTTGATCAATGAGTTTTTGGTTTTCTGATATGTAACCTCATTTTCTGCTTTCGTATAGGTTATTACATCGCACTAACAATAGGTTTATAGGATTTGCATATGTCTGTTTAGCGAATTTGTATTAGACAATCTTACAACTGCATCAGAATACACAGTGGCGGACTAAGCCCGACAGTGCCCGGAGCGGCATAACTAAACGATCCAGATACTTGCCTAAGATATAAAACAATGATAAAATAAGACTAAACTTGTTAGTATAAGCGTACGACCAAAGATTTGAAACGGCTCTTAGGTTCCAATTACATATGTAATCATTATAACTTTCGCGCCCCAGAAACATACCTTGCGGTGCTACACTTCGTATCAAAGCAAAATCAACTCTATTCCTTAGCAAATAAGATACATACCTAAGGTCGCACAGGTCCAGCAGAGGCTTGTAGTTGAGTACAGTGAAGCCCTCTATGATAAGGAACGACTTGTTCTTGTGAGCGAGACGGCCCGCGGAGCGCGAGGATTCCCGCGAGTGCGACACTGAACTACCGGATATCGTTTTCAACACGTCCCTGTGGGAAGTTAATATTAGTTTCAATATTAGCATAGCATAGCATGGTTGTCTGGACGAAATCGCTTTTAGTGTTAAGACCGCCCCTTTGTAACTCTTTTCATTCTTGTTATAAATTGTATTTGTCTATTCTTGGTTTGCAAATAAAGAATATTTATCTTATCTTATCATAGCATAATATGCTCACGACTATATGCCCCGAGGTTCAAATATACATGGTCCTTCCTAATATGCTAACCCTTTTTTAAGGGGATGATTAGACCATCAAACTGAACAACTTTTTTTTTTCGCGATTTCAGTGTTGGTACCATAGTAAAAGTTGTTCAGTTTATGGTCTGAAGCACCCTTTTCAGTAAGTGTCCCATTTAATTCTATACCCTGTACAACCCAGGATCGAGCGAAGCGAGCTCGAGATTTTCCTGGTTATTAAACCAGACGGATATCATCAGAAACAACTTTTGAACAACATAGCCCAGTCATTTTACGGTTAGAGCCGGGACCAAATAGTAATTGATATTTTTTTGGTACAGTATTTAAGAGCCAATTAGAGTTTAGAAATGTACCAAAATTAAAAAAAAACCCGTCAGCAACAGTTCCAAATTTAAAATTTTTCTATTATTTCGTTATAAAAAACCGAATGTTTTTTTTTTGCACATATTTAAGGCATTAACCATTATACATACTTCAAACATGGTGTAAATATTTTTGTCTACTTAGAAGGTTTTGAAAAATACATTTGCATTTTTTAGTAAAAATCTCATTTATAAATTTCAATGCCTATTTTTATGCTCAAAAATAATTTATATTGTTAAATCTAATTCAAATGAGTGCATTAGTATATATATATCATTCATTTAAATACCTTCTGGTACTTACAATTTTGATTTATATGTAGCATAGCGATTTTTTTTATATGTTTTCAAATAGTCTTTTTGCCACTAAATGGTGCCGCTTACAGTTTAAAAGTCCAATAATTACGGGAAGTAACAATCACTTCTCACCTCTCATAACATTACATAAATATTCTTTACAAAACCTTCTTCACCTCTCTTAACAAAACTCCGTAAAATGACTGGGCTAACACATGATTTTGGCGCCTCTTTACACTGCCGCACGGGCCTGGTTCCGTAGATCCAGGGCTACCTGGTGGAACACTACCTGTACATGGCGTCCATGTCGAGCGCGGAGAGTATATCGTAGTTGTGGTGGGGCTTGTCCAAGCCCAGCACTGGGACGTGGGCCGGGTGGTCGTCGGCCAGGAAGTACTTGTCCTGGTGGAACACCTCGACCGGGGTGAGGGCGGCCGTCAGTCTGTTGGCGAGGGTCGTCTTACCGCCGCATGTCACACCTGACAGTTGTTATGATTGTATTAGCGGGCTCGCTAATTAATCAAATCGCAATCAACCTTTGACTATTTATTATAAGGACTAGCTTTGCGGTAGCATTTCTCCTCTGCCACGGTATAAGAACAATTAATCATGTGCATTTACATTCAATTTTATACCTCATCACCTTATCACGAGACAGCCTATAATTGCGAAACAATAACTTCGAACTTAGAACGTTTGGGGTTCCTCCTTCGAACTTTTCATGATTTCTTACAATCAAAATTAGAATCTAAAGTTATGGGGAATAAAATCTAAAGTTGCGGATTCCATGTTACCTCGCCCCCACAAAAAGTAGCAGAAATGTTTGTTAGTAGAATTACACGCGTAACTAGTCCCTATATAAGTAGTCAAAGCAATCAACATTTTATTTTAATGGCAAAGATCTCCCCTTTGCGAGAAGGCGACACCTTTCACCAGCTGTAGGACGAAGTAGGTTAAAAAAATATTGTATTTGGGGAGCTTATAGCTATAAAACAAATAATTTTCAGATTTAGTCAATACAAGCTTCCACATAATAGGTTTCAACCATAGAGTATGTATAGACAAGTTTTAAAGCGCGCGCATCTTTCACGGCCCTTGGCGCCGAGCGTTAAGCGAATGATTGTAAAAGATCCTTCTTCCTAGTATGGGAAATAAACTAACAAAAAAATGTTAACTATTTGTTCCTCATAATCTCTAGACTATATTGGTTATATTAGCTATACCTCATCTAAACGGAGTGTCACGTAAACAATCACAGTAGGCGCACATCTTGTCTTGGTAACATATGTTGCTATTTTTTTCTTGCTGATTTCTGCTTAAATACCATGTTTCTGTTTTTTGGTTAATATTATCTATTGTCTTTATCCCAAATATCGATTTAATAGGTTTTAAAAATGAGAGAGTAATTAAGCTGGGGCAGACAGACAGACATAATCGAGTAAAGTATAAGGGTTCCTTGTTTAACTACGGAACCCTAACAAACAAAAAAACAAACAATGAACACTCACCGGATATCCCGATAATGATCCAATCCTGCCGACTCTGACCCATCTTCTTGCTAAAGTACTTCCCCAGGTTGACGGACAGACGGTCAGGCGCGACGCAGGTGGTACAGGGTGTGGCCCATGAGGCCGCCCACGAAAACCAGCCCGAAACACCCACAGAACAGCAGGAACCACTGCGGGTCGGGGAGCACGCTGTATATCGATAATTCTGCAACGGACAAAGAAATATAATATACTGAGTGAAAAGTTGAGACGGGACACAAAGGGCAGCTTACAGAAGCATTACAGCTACAAGAAAACGTTCTTAGGAGACTAACCCTAACTTTTGGAGTACTTTACTTTTGCATTCACAGATTTTGAAATGAAATGTAAAGTCATCATCATCAAGATAAACTGAAATTTTCATAAACACTTATTTTCATCACATTTGATCCTCTTGCTAATGAGGAACCTCAAGTCTCTATGGGATAAAACGAGGTATTAGAACTCTCAGAAAACACAAAATTATATTATCATACATTTTGTAAGGAAATAACAAAAGCACCTAGCGATGATTCTGTAAACACTTTTTTTGTAGTAATCTATCTATACTATTATAAAACTGTAACAGGAAGTTTGTCTGTACATTGAAGATATTAACAAAAAAAAAGTTACGATATGGTTTTTAGGTGTCCCTGATTCCATTTCACCAATTTTTGGATTTTTTGTCTGTCTGTTTGTTTGTGTGTTTGTTTGTTTGTTTGAACGAGCATCACGCAAAAACTACTGAACCGATTTTGATGAAACTTTTTTTGTTTGATAGCTTATGATCTGACTTAAAATCTGGTATATAATTTGTGCGGACGAAGTCGCGGGTTAACGCTCGTTGGCAATAAAGCATTTTCATTTCATTTCAAAATCTTTTCCAGGGTTGGTACAGACTATCAAACTGAATAACTTTTACAATGGGAGCAAACCTTCATGGCACTTCTGGGGTGCGACTGAAAATCAGCGCTGAGCTCGTTGAGTCCAGCATAATGCTGAGTCGTATCCTTGTTTGCTGCTGCGGCACACACTGCTCTTAATTATGTATTTTTTAAATTGTGTGTTAGTTTAGTTTTTATGTATAATTATGTCAGTGTGTTTTGTGGTGTTTGCAAATAAAAGTATTTTCTTTCTTTCAAACCTGAAATCGCAAAAAAAATCTGCTGTTTGATACATTTGAGTCTAGAAGGTATTGCAGTTAATTATGGAGCAAGCATTTTTTTACCTGACCTTTTAACTGCCAACACGGACCTCAAGCCGGTTCAGAAAATGGTTTTGTTGACGAGTTTTGTCCGCCAAGAGACGAAATAGCAAACAAGAGCATAGCATAAACATAAGAATGATGTAACGGGTTTGTTGAAATTAAAACTGTATCTTCCATAATTTGTTTATATTCAGTACGAGCGTTAACCCGCGACTTTGTCCGCACAAATTATATACCAGATTTTAAGTCAGATCATTAGCTATCAAACAAAATAAGTTTCATCAAAATCGGTTCAGTAGTTTTTGCGTGATGCTCGTTCAAACAAACAAACAAACAGACAGACAAAAAATCCAAAAATTGCTGATATGGAATCAGGGATACCTAAAAACCATATCGTAACTTTTTTTTGTTAATATCTTCAATGTACAGACAAACTTCCTGTTACAGTTTTATAATAGTTTAGATAACAATAATTTCGCTGTCACAAATGTGTCGCCGAGTGCGTGCGGAAACAGTCTGCCCTCGGGTCGGGCTAAGGGCCCGCCCGCTAGAATGCATCTTGAGATATTTTAAATACAATATTAAAAGTGACTAAGGGATATTTCGAAATAACAACAATCAGTTATGGGGTCATCACTTTCTATAATTACTATTTATGACAACAATGTCCTTCTCACGTGACGTAGGTACTTACCTACTCACTAAATCGTCACTAGGACTTAACAACTATTTGCAAAGTCAAATGATCAATGCACCGATGCACAAACAAAAACACAGATCACACACGACACGTCACTAGCCCTGAAGGTCCCGCGCAAGAGTACCAGCACACTGGCCAAGCTCCGTCGCCTGTGACAAGGGATGTTTACATTCCACGCGGGGGAGAGGAGAGGCATGAGACGGGAACCTCGTCATCATTCTCATAATATAATAATAACTTTGTTACTATAGGTACGTTATACAAAAATAGATGGATAGATGTGAGTAGGTATAATATCAGACGTGTGGTGGTTGTGAATGAAGCGCGTGTAACAACATGCTCGCGACTATATTTCCCGAGGGGGCAAACAACAGCAAATATAAATTACGAACAACCACAGTATCACACCTTCGTCAATGAACGGGTAGCTGTTGATCCAGAAGGCTAACACCAACAGTACAGTGCTAGTGACCACCAACGTTATCTTCCCGACCACCTCGTCCGCGACGTCCATGCATACCAACCAGCACCCTATCACCACCGCACAGAGTCCACAGTTAGCTGCAGAAGTACTCCTTTTCAAATTTCTTGAACGATTCCTCTTCTGGAAACAGGATAGATTTGTGCTCGTTCGGTTTCACTTCTATCTTCTCTAACAGCGGTTTGCCTTTTATAGCTCGCTCTATTATCTGTAACAAACATAGGAAATATTTTACTTACATAAAACCTGCGACCTGCCTTTAAAATTGATATTTTTCATTTAAAAACAGCCATAATATCTACAGGATGAAATTGATATCATTAGCATAATTTTAAACTAAGAGTTTACCCATCAAACTGAACAACTTTTACTATGGGAGCAAACCGATCGGAGCAACCGAAAATCTGCTGTTCCATACTAAACTGCAATGCCTACTTGACTCAAATCGATTAAATAGCAGATCTTTTTCATGCTTCGCTCGGTTTTCTTCCATAGTAAAAGTTGTTTAGTTTTATAGGACCGCATAAATTGAGCCTCCGTAGCCTAATTTACTCAGAGCGGCATCGGCATTGCGTGATTGAGATACTTTTTTTATTTTAAGCGGGATAAAGGTACCAGAATGCCTTGCTTAAAACTCGTTGTACAAATCATTCAAAAAGAAAAAAAACATATCACACGGCATTACTTTTCACTCGTAAGTACATGAAAGCAGATCCATTTCTCGAGTACGTAATGTAGGTACGTAATGTTTATATATAAGGTCTAACAAAATTAGGTGAAACTATTTCAAGGGGATGATCAGACCATCAAACTGAACAACTTTCTCTATGGGACTAATATCGAAATCGCGAAAATCGATGATCATCCCCTTAAAATAGTTTCACCTAATTTTGTTAGACCTTATATAATTATAACTAAGAGCGTATCGCCAACAAACTGTTATGCAGTTTGGCGAATTTGTATTCTATTATAAGACATAAGAAAAAAAAAAAGAATGTCACCTATCTTCGTCCCATGTTGTTGTACTACAACAACCCACCAAACAAACCCACCATCAAACGGTGTCAGTCTATTAATTTCAAATATATATATTTTTTTTAATTCTTTTGTTTTTTTTTGGAGCTTTCAACCCTGAGGTAACGTCAGCCCCATCGTGCCTTAACCCTTAAGACTCTACAAAATGAAACAATTTTACAATGAAATAAAAACCTAACTCTACCTAACGAATATACAAACAAACACACATATTAAACACTAGTACTATAAATAAAAAGGTACACCATTTTAGCCTCTCCCGACGTAGGGGCGGCTAAAATGGTGACAAAAGAGCCTACATTCACAATATTTAGATTTAAACTATTATACAATAATAGCCTCTGCGATTGGTACCGGACACATTCCGCTAATAAATGCTGAACATCCTCCACAGTACCGCATACTCAAATATTATTATGCCACAACATCCATTTAAGTTAGTAGTAAATACCTTATCAGCTATATCAGTGTTGGCAGTAGGTTTGGAGAGAGCGAGCAGCTTCTTGATGTTGTCTTCCACGCTCTGCTCCGACGATTTGCTCTGTGTCTGACTCTTCTTGTTTCGACGCTTGTATGGGTGCACTGTGTCTGCAAATATATACATCGTTTACATAAATAACATTCTAAATAGCTCAGTCGTATCTTACACTAGAAATTGCTAAAAACTAACGTCTAGTTCTGATTTTTTTTAATATGTTAGCGTATATCCAAGTCTGCAGCTTCGAAAGACCTGTGCTAACTTTGCAGCACTCGAAAAATCATCCCGTTTTTGGTTTTTTGCTTAAATCTCGAAGTCTATAAGTAATATCGAAAAGTTTTGTAGGCACAAATTAAACCTGACAAAATTTCCTACAAAACAAGTTCTATGTACTTTTGTGAAAGGAGAGCCTTTGAGAGCTACAGGGCCAAGACCAAGAAAGTGACAGCATTTTAAAAATTATGAAATAGTATGGCGAAACTCATGAAAGTTGAAGATAAAAAGATAACGATTGCATATGCTTAATCTGCGACCCCGAAATCCTCCGGATAAACATTTTCAGTTGATTCGGTGAACCTTTAAAAGCTGCTTTGGCGTTTGAAATTTCCATGGTAGCCATCTTGGATTCGCTATTTTGTTTTTTTTTTGCCGCCAATCAAATTTGACTAGGTTCCTCTATGAGATTTGTTCAAGGTCCATAACCCTATCTGCCATAGTTTCCGCGGCCGTTGACCTTATCCGTTAGGAGTTGCCCTTCTTAGGAAGTCAAAGTTTTAAAACTCTTTTTCAGTGTGCAAGTTCGGTCGCCCAGTTACTACCATAAGTACACAATATGTATATCAAATCAAATCAAATAATTTATTTCAGACAAGATGTCCAGTTTAGATTAGAATACATTTATCTTACAGCTAGTGTTAGTAATAAAACATTTTATTTTATTTTATTTCAAACTATATGTACATGTAGAGCTCTTTCTATTCATCTGACGGCCCGGTAGCACAGTCTGTAGTGAACCTGCCTGTTGTGCCGTGGGTCGCGGGCTAGAATCCCGTCAGGGACAAATATTTGTATGATGAATATGAACATTTGTACCCGAGTCATGGATGTTTGTATCTATATATGTATTCTATATCGTTGTCTAGTCATCATAATACAAGTCTAGGTACTTTAAATGTGACTAGATAATTTGTGTGACAATGTCCAAGATATTTATTTATTTCTACAAGAATGAGAAGCCATGAATAACTTTTATTTCACGATTTCCCATGCATAAACCAAAAGAAATTTAAGGCCACAACAAAGTGATAGAGTAATTTTATTTTATTCCCTGAGGGGGTAGTCAGAGATATTCTGATAACTCAGAACTTCCACGAGTCACTAGTAGTATCGACACTCTGTCCAGTGTGACGGGGAGTGAGTCCGTCACCACTTATATGGACAGTGGGTATAAGTCGAGGTACGAATCTCTAGCGCTGACCTTGAATGCGCTGATCGTATTACAAGGCACTATGCACTATTTTCGTCTAAATTCACTCATGCGAGCGCTAGAGTTTCGTGCCGTGAGGTATACAAAACATGCCTCGAATTTGAAGCATGCAGGTTTCCTCACAATATTTTCCTTCACCGCAAAGGTATGGTATTATAAATCGTACATACATCCACGGACAGTGGGTACAATACAAATATAGCTAATACTATTCACACCCATTCCACTAAATAAATTCGGCTTCATGATGAAAAAGTGTAGTTCACCTAATTGTGAGGAGTGTGGAGTGGTCGAGGATGTTCATCACCTGTTAGTGGAGTGTGTTCGCTACGAGCAGGATCGAATGACACTGATGAGGGAGATTGGAGTGAATAGGCTTGATGTGGGCATATTTCATGACAACCTGGCATCACCAAGTTCTGATGCTGCTAGAAAAGTGTTTGCCTTTGCCAACTCATCAGTGTCTCGTTAAGTAAATTAGAAAGTAGTTAAAATCTAGAAATAAGGTACGATGGGACTGACATGTACATAACATTTTGTATAAAAGTCCCTTTAAAAAAATAGAATAAAAAAAAAAACTAAAGTTTAAAATTACATATTCTTACCGCATTTATCAATATTCAAGTTCCGTTAGTGTCTACTATATTACAAGAACATAAAACAACTAAATACACTCATTATAGTTAAAAATACACGACAAAATATAAGACATAATATAGGTAAAATAATAGTGACTGTTACATCAAGACCAGTCAAGGCCTCTCAGATATCTTGGGAATACTGAAAACGTTATCATTATCAAGTTTATTCATTTATTGTTTCGTTATCAACTTGCCGCCTCTCAACCGTGACTGTGACAAGCTGTTTAATTATATGCAAAACGAGCGTTAACCCGCGACTTTGTCCGCACAAATTATATAACAGATTTTAAGTCAGATCATAAGCTAACAAACAAAAAAAGTTTCATCAAAACCGGTTCAGTAGTTTTTGCGTGATGCTCGTTCAAACAAACAAACAGACAGACAAAAAATCCAAAAATTGATGATTTGGAATCAGGGATACCTAAAAACCATATCGTAACTTTTTTTTTGTTAATATCTTCAATGTACAGACAAACTTCCTGTTACAGTTTTATAATAGTTTAGACTAGATCTTGCCCGCGACTTCGTCCGCACAGGCGGCTCCAGTCATTGTAGCGAGATAAACTGTATACATTTTTTTTTATGAAAAACAAGCCATTCATTTATACAGGGTGAAATTGATATCATTAGCATCGTTTTAAACTAAGAGTCTACCCATCAAACTTTTACTATGGGAGGCAAACCAATCGGAGCAAATAAAAAATCTGCCGTCTCATACTAAACTGCAATCTCAACGCGCGAGTTGGCCACTCAAATGTATGCAACAGTAAATTTTTTTTTGCTTCGATCTGTTTGCTCCCATAGTAAAATTTGTTCAGTTTGATGGGTAGACTCTTAGTTTAAATGGATACTAATGATATCAATTGCACCCTGTATACTAAAAAAACTGGCCAATGGACTCGGCCAATTAGTGTTCTGTACTACCAGTTGTTTTACATTCGTCTTGGGTTACCAGTATAAAATTATCCTTGCTTAGTATGTAGGCTCATTCTAACTGAAGATCAGTTTACACTGGTAGTATTGGTAGAATCATCAGCGTTCATTGGTAGAATCATTATTTTAGAAATTTTAGTTTGAAATTTTACTTAAAACTAAGAATCAGCTTGGATAATTATCTAATAATTATCATGATAATGATAATTATTATCAAAGGAAATAATTATCTTGATAATTTCGAACCCTGAAAACCTTTCAAGTTACTTCCAACCTGATAATTTTCCCACCATCTACAGCTTATTTCTAAAGCATGATTTTTTTACAGATTTTACATGGCTCTAGTTTTTGAAATATCGGTGGGGATCGAGGGCATGGGGAATTTTGTTCACCAAAGTTAAAAGCTTTTAAAATACCCCACATGATATTGTAGAAAAAAAAATGTTTTTTACATATCTTTTTCCCTCCAGCCTCTCTCGTTACGCTACTGACCGGGGTGAGTCAGACGAACTCAAGGGGACCAGACCTGACATTGGTTAACTTGTATGATTGTTTCCAATATAGCCCAGTCTACAGCCCAGTTTACGGTTTGGGCCGGGACTAATTAATAATTAATTTTTTTTTTCGGTATAATATTGAAGAACCAATTTGAACCTCGATATGTACAAAAATTAAAAAAAAAATCACCTCAGCAACAGTTCCAATTTTAAAATTTAACTATTATCTCGTTCTAAAAAACCTGACAGTAAATTTTTTTTGCACATATTTAAGGTTTTGCCATTATACATACTTCAAACATTCATATTTTTTAATCCATACCTCATTTTTTATATTTCAATGCCTATTTTACTGCTTAAAAATGATTTTTATTGTTAAATCTAAGTCAATTGAGTGTATTGGTATTAATATTATTAATTGAAAATCCTTCTGGGACACACAATTTCGATTTCTATGTTGCGTAGCATTTTTTTTTAAAATATATTTTAATATAGTCTTTTTGTCACTAAATGGTGCCGGTTACAGTTTAAAAGTTCAATTAATAATTAGACCCTACCCCGCCTGACAAAACTCCGTAAAATGACTGGGCTAATACCAAAGCTCCAGTATGCTGACGTTTATTATTATATCAAATATGACAATCTACATACATACACAGGTACCTGAATGCACGACCGAATCCCTACTTTCACTAACAACGACAAATCACCTTTAAGTCGCGCAGTTCTTTGCAAAACCGTCACTTGTCTACTAAAAAATTATCGATGTAAGTAGTTCGATATGATACATAACACGCACGAACCTTGACCCCCGACTTGACTGGCTCTAGCACTAGCAGCCGCGCGGCGCTTGCCTCGCTTACCGACGTTCTCTGTAACAAAACATTAGGTACTATATTGTTTACAATAACCTTCGTAATTTTACTAAAGAAACTAGACAGAACGGCGCGTACCTTCCGGATCGACGAGTTCGAGAGCCTGGCGAACTAGAGCTGAAGACATTGTAATCCAACGCGAGACGAATACATTTATTTTCGCAGAATGAAACTTTATTTTCACGAAAATCTTTTCTATTCTAATCTAACCTCAAATCAAATTTCGCAAAAATGTGTCAGTGTCACAAATGTGCTGTCAGTCAGACTGCGTTTTGTTTCAAACCAATTTCTGTCAAAGTTATGCGTTTTGTTCATAAAGAGTACATCTGTAGCATTCAAATGCTAATAGGAACAAAAAATAAAAAGAAGAATAATCTCTTTACAAATGATTTCTGTCTATCTATAACTTCACGCGTCTGTCCCATTGAAGAAAGAAAGGGCCGAACTAGGAATCGGCCGGGCATTTTAAAGAGCGGCGATCGTAAACATGTAGTGGGAAAAACGAGCTCACGATTTTACTTTGCTAAATTGTTAGGTTTGTCTGTGCAACACTGATCTAAAATCTGGAGGGAGCGAAGCGAGCTCAATATTTTCTTGCAATATAATGCAGCTGCTGAGCAAGCGAATCGAGCTCGAGATTTAGCTGTTTTATTGTTAAATCGTTGTGATATAATCCATAACCAGGAGCGAGGGAAACGAGCGATTAGAGAGAGAGATTAAACTGAACTTATTAGATTTAACTGTTAAAATATGTTTAGGTCGCTTTAATACAATGTAAAGCCTGAAGCGAGCGAAGAAAGCTCGACATTTAATTCAAAAATACACGGGTGGTCCGAAACAGGCCCCTTCTACCGACACTTCTATCCAGATTTGTACAATTCGTAATTCTAAAATAAAATTTCCTGGTTCGACACTGGTGCGGAAAAGAACTATAGCGTTTATCAGGGACCGCGGAAGTAATGACGGAGGGGGGGGGGGGGCAGTTTGGCCCCATCTGCCCCCCCCCCCAACTCTTGATGCATGGGTTTTATTACTAAAATTTTTAATATCGAATTAAATTGCTTATCTGCAGGTTACTAGTTCTCTAATAAACATCTCCGTGTTTGACCCCAGGTTCTGCATGCTGTACCGTGCGATCAACGGCGACAGTTCATCCCCGGGAGTGGAGCGGCGTGAAGACCCCGGCCTGGGCCCCGGGCCGGGCGCCGGCGTCTCGCCCCACGCGCCACATTCGCCTCATACTCCACAGACGAGATATGAGGTAGGTTACACTAACACTACACACATCATCATCAGCCTATTTCCGGCCCCAGGGCCGTCTTGAACATATTGGACGCCCCCTTTTCCAACGAAAGAAAATCAACAAATTTTAATTTTTCCGTTTTTCATTTTCCGCCCCAAATTCAGAGAGATTCTCTGAATTTGCCGCACGTGTTAGTTAGAACATCAATTTAATTTTTGTAATAATCTTAATTGGCTTGCACAGCTACAATAGATCTGTTCAGGTCGCGGTAGCTATTGGTCACTGACCAAGCCCTTACAACCAAATAATGAGCGTATAATAAATTATGAAATATTCCATCAAAAGCTGAGTTGGCATATTTTTGATCATCTTTTCCCTTTATATTATTTTGAAGAAACACTTTTAAAAGTTTTATTCGCACAGACCGTAGCGCCATCTATCGGTCCTCGAGAAAACCAAAAGAAAAACGCTCATTGGCTTGCACATCGCAAGTTGTCACTGAACAAACCGAATGTACCGAAAGCTGCATGAGGCGTATTTTTAAACAACATGGGTATAATTAATACCTATTTGTTTGTAAAGTAATTTTCACAATTATGGTTTGTTTGTAAAGCGATCAGCTTGCGTCCCCCGGGTCCCTGCGCCTTGGTGCCACCCACCCCTTGCACCCCCGCTAAAGACGGCCCTGTCCCAAACATAGTAACGTTATATTCCTTCCACTAATAAGGGTGAGAGGAGAGGCAAAGGGCCATGTCCACTTAAATATTTTTATTTTAACTACATTATTACTTTTGAATCAAAATTCATGTTTTTAAGTGATTGTTTGTTTCTTTAATAAATAAATAACAATAAAAAAACGATGTTACACTCTTTAAACCAGTTTAATTATGTTGGTAAACTGTGTAATATTGTGCCTGGGTTTCGATTAGTTTCGAACTTTCGACTGATCTCGAAGCTCATATTATAAACTGTGATATAACTTAAAGTAAAGTAAATTAAAAGTGTATTTTTATAAATTACATTTACATAGGTAAAAAAACTTATTAACTTACACAATATTTTTGTTGACTTAAATTAAGTTTTTTCATTCCCCTGGTACGAAAAATAGGAATCCGTTTGGGGCCCGTGGGCTTTAAGCACCAGATAACTGTTTCTTTGGTATTATAATTATCCTAATACTATCTGTTTTTATCTATACTACAGAATAGGAAAGAGTCATTCTAAACAAGTCACAGCGACTCGGACAAAAATCAATCGAAACTCACAATAATGCAACAGGCCACAACAGGCGCATAAACATCAAAACTGCATTACAATCTCTAATCCCCTCTCTCCCCCCGCAGGGCCCCCCGACCCCCTGCCCCGCGCGCGTGGAGTACGCGACTCCAGTGTTCGCGCGCAACTACCAGGGCGTGTGGCGCTACGTGGTGCAGATACCCTACGAGGGATACTTCACACAGACCGTGGAGGTCACCAGGTACTGCTGCTGCTTACTTTTGATGATAAAGTCCAGTGATCGATTATGTAGAATTCCTAGTTTGTGAGCAAGGGAGCGGGATCTGTAGCGAAACCCGCAAGGAAATCAATGTAGTAAAAAAATCGTTTTTTTTTTTTTGTCAAATAGCCTAGCTATATTGCCCTCCTTAAACTTCGAGGAATATATTTCCGTTCTGTACCTACTGACTAATTGAATCAAAACTGGCTAGTAGTAGGCTGTGAGCATTTATCAACAAGTCAACCAGGAATGATTTATTCACGCGAGCACTTACTCTCCAACTAACGTTCCACAGATGCATGCAGTCTCGTTGCCACTACCTGGAAGGCGGCTGTCTCAGTTCCCCTCGCTGGGTATCGCTTCTTGTAGCTGAGATGCACTATCCACAGGTATGTCATACAAAATATGTAGGTAAACTTAGATGGACGTGCTACTTGGGAATGTTCCTCCATTGAAAAGGGAAGATCTTCCACCAGGCTATGTATGAAGCCTGGGGACCGGCCGTGGTCCAACAGTTCTTAGTTGGACCTTGTATATGTATCGAAACTCTGTGATAATTTCTCTTGCGCGATGTATGTCTTGCATTCGATTGTGAACCTTATTTGGGTTACGAGTTACGTATTCACGGTGAACGCTGTCTATGTATGGAGCATATTTCCGAGAGCGACGGTATCGCCATCTGTTGGCATCTTTGCTATAACTTGTGGGTGCTGACATCAGTAGCAAGTCCCCACAGGACTCCCCCTCAGACCGGAGGTCGTTGAGTAGTTGGAAGTGTGCAGTCTGTATCCATGTAGTGTAGGTTAGTGTAGTGTACTACACTACACAGTGTAGTGTAGGCGCAGGGCTCCAGTCAAGTGAGTCTGACGAGCGATGTGCTGCGTGTGTGTGCATCTGTCAGGGAGACCAGTCCTGATGTGATGCGGGCGAGTGACAGGCGCTAGGCGTGGAGAAGGCGAGCAGAACTGCCACGTGGAGGTGAGCTCAGACACGTGGGCTGCGGAAGACTCTTCTATGCAGACGCTGACTGTCGTTGAGGAAGCTGCAGGCCCAGGAAGCGGTGTGAAGACAGCTGCGATGGACCTGGTGCGGCTTCGGGTTGATGGCGTGTGACTGCTGCTTGTTTGAACTGGTCGAGGGATGTGAAGGGTTGGTTGAAGTTGTTTGCTGCTCTGTGTTGTTGATGCTCTGCGGTGTTCAGGTTGGGAAGTTCTTTGTCGGGGGTCACTAATATGGAGGTGCTACTTGGGATTCCTTGCAATTCCAGTTCTATGAAAATAGTGGAGTAACTGTACAATGGAAGTCGTGAGAATAATTCGAAATGCTCGATTTTTTTTTGCACATTGATTCGGATTGTAGTCCGGCATCTATTGGTTTATCTATGAACTTTTTTCCTCACAAAACGAATCGGTTACAGCTACAGGTTTTTTACTTACAAAACATTGAGAAAATATGGATCACACTAATTAAAACAGAAATTTTTGAAAATTAATTATTGAAAATGAACTCGTCTTTTCTCTGCTCTACGAATTGGTTATAGACAGAGCTCAATCAAACCTATATTTTTCCCGGATTTGGCACCCCTAGTAAAGTGATGCCATTTCGACCTTGGTGCCATAGAGGAAGTTGTTTGTTCAGTTTGATGGTTAGAGATCATCCTCTTAAAAAACCGTCAGCATATTAAGAAGGACCCCGTATTATATGTAACTGTTAATTGACAGGAGTACCAGCAACAGCAGGGCTCCCAGTACCTACAGAAGCGTGCCGGCTCTACGGGTCCCGGCGCTGGGCCCGAGCGGGAGCCCAGCAGTGGGAGTGGGACCGCGGACAAGCCCACGCACTGCGATGGACACGACGAACTGGGCTGCTATCAGGTAAGTCGCTCTGTTTAATTGTTTATCTACTATATCAACTACAGGTGACATTCAAATGAGTCAACACATTTTTAGGGGTGGTTCAGCCCATCAAAATGAACAACTTTTACTATCTATGGAACTTTGAAATGGCGAAAAATAATAAGCTGTTTCATACATTGTGGTACAGTAGATATTGACATTTACTAGTTATTACAAACTAACCAACCCGCAAGTCCGCTTTCAATCTGTTGCGTTAAGACGCAACAGATTGAAAATTTCGTTCTCTGGGTAGTGGGCTCGGTGGTGAAATTGGATAACGCAGTTCCCCGGTTTGGAAAAGTGCGGGTTCACGTCCCGCCCGAGATAAATTTTTCAATCTTTAATTTGTTTAGTTTCATTATAAGAATACACCTTTATATGTAGATGGTAATTCAAAGATAGGGGGTATGAGTATTGTACTGAAATAAATAAAAGTGAGGTAATGTAATGTAATGTATTGTTGCAGGTGCGGCTGTACTACGACTGGTTCCTGGTGCCCGGCTCCTGCAAGTGTTGGCGCCCCGACTACTTCGCGCGCTACGTGCGCCGCCGCCACAACAACAACGAGCTGTAGGTGTACCTCTACTCTAACTCTAACACATTAGAGTCCAATCTTCTCTGCGATGTCTATTGACGCTTATTGTTATTACTTTATGTGCGCCGCGGGTACTCCAACAAACTGTAGACCTTAACGCGACACACTTAGAGCTCAATCTTCTACGCGATGTCTATTGACGCCTAATACTTATTGTAAAGTACAGTCCCATGATTTAATTAATCACCGGACCCTGCCGTGGGGGGTCTGCCAATGGGGAGCTTTCCGAAAGCTATTAGGATTTTTCTTTTGGTTTTCTAGGGGATCGATAGACGGCGCTACGGTTTGTGCGAGTAGAGGCCAAAATTTCATAAAGTGTTTCTTTAAAATAATAAAGAGGGAAAAGATGATAAAAAAATTCCAACACATCTTTTGATTCAATATTTCATTATATACGAATAATTTTATTTTAACCGAAAATATGAAACTGTTGACGTCTGATATGATTGTATGGGCTCTGAAAACTGCTTTAAAGTTATCCTGCGATCGTAAAAAACCAGTACAATTTTTATTTTAATATTTTGAAATTTTTAAAACTGTTTTTTATTTATGAGTTTGAGTTTGACAGCGATGTGATGCTTAGAGAATTGCACTCCTGGTTCAGACGCATCTGTTGATATTTTCCGGCTTATTTAAAAAAATATTTTAATAGTATTTTATCAATTTTGGCACATCCATCTCGCATCAACGCTATCTGTTGAGCCATTTGGAACAATTTTTAATCGCTTTCGGAAATTGCCCGCTATACTATACTTAGATGACATGAGATAGATAGATAAGTATAGTATAGCTTTTTTCAGCTACATATTCTTTCTTTATTTTATTATCAGTGGTTTTAAGTAATTTCAAAGTTTGAAAATAATTAACAATTATGTTAATATTTAAATGATCATAACAAAAACCACATAAATATTAGTTTAGTAGAAGAAAAGCGACATTCCTTCATTACAGGCATTTGTCTATACCCGTCGACTATATCTTAAATTATTTACTTTTGTGATTAGTTTTAAATCAACTTAAATTGCAAATTGTTTCTTAATATTATTTGTAAATGTGTAGTAACTAATGGGTGCTAAGTTTTACATAAGTTGTGACTTAAGACTGTACTTATAAAGATTAATATGGATTTAGATATAGATTTTTATGAGTAGTTATATCTATCTACACCAAAATATTGTTAGTTTTATTGAATGGGAGGAGTTAGATCTCTTTGATAATTGTTTTAATTTTATTTGACTTGCTTGCTTGTATTCTTTATGTAAGTTTCAATGAAAAAATATTTAAATAAAGCTTGAAAGGTTTCTGTACAAAAATGTTGTACGTATGTATTAGAATTATACCCAGCTCAATGTGCATTTATAGTTATAGTTATAGTTATAGTTTGTGAGGATTTAGTTTTATTTCTAAGTTTAAATTCTTGATAAATAAAGCACTTTAAAACTAAAGAGGAGTTTTAATGAAAATCAAAACATATTTAATATTTTATTGTAAAATGTAGAATATTTGAAACATTTAGTTGCTCTACGAATTGTTTAAAGTGAGTGTTGTTCTACTCTACTGCATCTATTACTCGTTATATGTACGAAATAAAAATAGATTATAATTTTCAAAAGCTATGATGCAAAACTTTAAAATATACCAGAGGTTCGGGTAGTAATTGTTATGATTATGTGTTAGCCCTATCGGTTCATTTGAATTTTGAAATAATAATTATTTCTTTCATACAAAACCAGAAATATAAAAAACGTTACAACTAGTCACTAGTACTGATAAATCATTACAATTTTAAACGTCTAACTTAAACTAAATTCACAGATAAAGCTTCCTAAACTAAACTATGAGATATCTGTCGCGTGGCGATGATGACAGCGTCACTCTTGTCACTTCCACATTTGTAGAACCCCCATCATTCTCATTCACAACCCTCTCAACTACCCTACCATTATCGAACCTCAACTCTGTGCCATTGGCATTACAGTCCACAATAGGTTCACCCGAAGACAAATCTTGTCCACCATCACAGCTGGTGTGACCTTCAGAATACAACTCCTGCCGGTCTCTGTTGTAGAAGTGTACGGAGGGTACACCGTCCTTGGGGTTGTTGTATGTGACGTAGCAGGCGGAGTAGGGGGGCGGCGGCTCCTCGTGCGAGTTTGGGGGGGGCTTGGGTGCGCACGACGAGTAGGGGGGCGGGGGGTCCGCAGCGGACGGGGGGCCCGGGAACGCGACGTCTTCTACTCGAGGACCGTGGTCTGTGTCGTTGATTTGCACTGCAAATTATAAGTCAACGTTCAAAGTTTGTTTGCCAGAACATAGTACCTAGGTAACCTAGGTAGTAGTCGTTGTTTATGATTACCTATCTAGAGTTTGAAATGTTTGAATGGTCTATGGATAACCTCAATAGTAGGTACATTATGATGATAAAAGCGAGCTTAGTTGGTCATTACAGTAGACCATGGATTGCGGCTCGAGCCGCAGGGGAGGACTGTAAACGAGCCGAGACTGTAATGACTAATGACCAACGCTCACACGTTTCACACGACGTTCTTCAACAAATTTGCGAAAAAAAAGAAAAATCTATTTCATGTAGTTCTAGTTTTAGCATACATAAGCCATGTGACTTTAAATTCCCTTTTGGAATGGTCAGAATCTTTGCTACAGCTACAAACAACTTTTTACGGAAAGTTGGAGTAAAAATATCTCATAATGTATTTTAAGTAGGTAGCTTTTGTGCTGTTTTACTTTGATACTACGAGCATTATTAATCTTGTAGATAAATGTACTCACTACTAGTTGCAAGCACATTCGGAGTCGGCCATTCCTCTGACTGGCACCTTCGCACTGTAACAGGAAAATGTTTTGTTATTTAGAACCAAAACACCATTCGGAAACAAAACCCAAAACACCACCTTTGAACGGCTGTATCTCCTAAACCGACTGACAGAACCTGCCAGTTTTTGTACTGTTCGCATAACTACAGTCCATATTACAATACCTATTAATATATACATATTAATACAGTCGGAGCCCCTTTTACACCCCAGATGTCCTAGAGGAACCATTGGGACCCCTTTTCTACCCTAGAGAACCTATACTAGATGAACCAGCGAGGCCCTTTTTACACCTTATAGATGAATCACAGAGGTTCCTTTTACACCCCAGATGAACCATCGGGCGCGTGATCCACGTCATCTCGTAGCACTTCTGCAGCAAATGAGTAGATCGTTTGCAGCTATTATACTCTAACGTAGGTAATGTAGTTCAGTATACTGACGTGTGAAGAACTCCTTGTCGATGCACGAGCAGCGTCAGCACCAGCACCTTCACCATAGTATTTCTATAAGCTTTAGAGTAGGGCCACCGCTCTTGATGGCGGGCGATGCCGCCGCCCCCCGGCGCCGCGCCCGTGTACTTACGCTGTCTTGCGCAGATATGCAAGGCAATACCGACATCTTCATACAGATTTCTTGGTGAGACCCCCGCCGCCCGCTCTCCGCAAGGCCCCCTCCGTTGCTCTGCGCAAGTACATCCGTTGCTGTACTGTAAACGAGTACATCTCACACCTGCGTTTTGCCGATGACATCGTCGTCATGGCGGAATCGCTGCAGGACCTCAGTGGCATGCTTAGCGACCTTAATACCGCTTCCCGACGGGTCGGTCTCGGCATGAACTTAGACAAGACGAAAGTCATGCTTAATTCTCATGTCGAGCCAGAGGCGGTTTACGTCGGTGAGGCGGCGCTAGAAGTTGTGCAAGACTATGTCTACCTTGGACAGACTATAAGACTAGGTAGAAACAACTTCGACAAGGAGGCCGCTAGGCGCATCCAACTAGGATGGGCTGCTTTCGGGAAACTTCGCCATATATTTTCCTCGGCTCTACCACAATGCCTCAAAACGAAGGTGTTCGATCAGTGCGTCCTGCCAGTAATGACCTATGGTGCGGAAACATGGACCCTGACGATAGGACTAGTTCATAAATTCAAGGTCGCGCAGCGAGCTATGGAGAGAGCTATGCTCGGTGTTTCTCTGAGAGATCACATCAGAAATGAAGTGATACGTCAGAGAACGAAAGTGGTTGACATAGCTCAGAAAATTAGCAAGCTGAAGTGGCAATGGGCTGGTCATATCTGCCGAAGAACAGACAACCGGTGGGGTGTCAGGGTTCTGGAGTGGAGACCGCGAACTGGTAGACGTAGTGTGGGACGTCCTGTTGCCCGCTGGACAGACGACCTAAAAAAGGTAGCGGGGAGTGACTGGATGAGGAAGGCCGAGGACAGAGTTTTGTGGCGCACCTTGGGAGAGGCCTATGTTCAGCAGTGGACGATGATAGGCCGATGATGATGATGATGATGTACTGTAAAGACTATAATAGCTATGCTGTGGCAGTATACTAACGCGTGAAAAACTCCTTGTCGAGGCACTTCTCGGCGAGGCGCACGAGCAGCACCAGCAGCGCCAGCAGCAGCGCCCCCACGGGCAGCGCGCGCGCCGCCCCCTCCCAGCCCCCCCCTCCCCCTCCCGCACTACGCAGCGCCGGCGCCGGTGCGGCGGGGGCCGGCCGCGGCTCTAGCTGCATGTTCTGCTGGTAGATACACAATGTAGAAAACAGAAAACAGAAAGCGTCATTATATATAGTGTCCTTCTTAATATGCTGACGGTTTTTAAGGAGACGATCAGACTATCAAACTGAAAAACTTTCTCTATGGTACCAAAGATGAAAACGCGAACAAAAACAACTGTTCCATAAAACTGAAATTCATTTCGACCAGAAAGCATGGGACAGCCATGGGACAGTTTATTTTTTATCGCGATTTCGACCTTGCTCCCGTAGAGAAAGCTGTCCAGCATGCTGGACCAACCAAGCACCACCAAGATCATCCAACTACTATTCCATTTTAACCATCTTGATGGCTGGCTGAAGCAATCATCAAGATGGATGATCTAACATCATCTTCATAAAACAACCGACAGCATTTTAATTTGGTCCCTCCTGTATAGTACTTGAATATGTTAGAACAAGACAAATATGATAGGTATATATTGCTCCTGACCGATTTCGGCCACGGTGACTACTTCAACTTCATTGTTGGCGTTGATAATCCCTCTCATGTGACTAACATAGCCTTGTTATCTTCTTTAGAAAAGACCTTCGCACGTAGTGGGCACATAAGCAAATCATTCTCATAGTGACATTATGTAACCGCTGATGGTCGGGCTTTCAATTAATCACATTTGGAATCTAGCTGTGATCGCTTACTCGCTTCAACTCTGACTGTTCACATGAGCTCCCCATGCTGGATGGATGGCCGCCAAACCATCTCACTGCTCTATGCCACACATTTATGCCTGCCTATGAAAAGGGCAAAACAAATAGAGTAGGAATCCCTCGAACACACTTTTTGGTCTGGCATCATTGGAGGCATTAAGAAGTTCATATAAAACCCATACTCTAGTAGGCCGTTGACAACAGTTCTTTAAAGCTGGCCTGGCACTCAGCATTTGAAAAAAGGTGAAAGATAGAGACAAGTCAATATCTTTGTTAAGGTAGTTTGCGCCATAGATTGTCGCATGGCAGCAAGAGCGTTCTTAATGACGGCTGTCTCGTTTAGTCACTTTGTAGTGCGCTGTATAATGCTAGCCATACTAAAGATAGTCTCATCAACTATTTGTCAGTCACTCTTAAGATTTCAGTTGGAAGAAGAAATTAATTTGCTGCGTAGCGAAGTTCATCGAATAGGACAACTTACGCTTCATATACCATAATTTGGACCTGTCATTCAGAAGTCAATGAGGACATGATGAGGACATACCGTGACGTCAGGCAGGCGCCAGGGCACGGCGGGGTCCCTGGGGAGGGGCAGGTCGCGGAGCCACGACGCGGGCACCGTCGGGAACACGAGCGACTGACGACTGTCGCTCCGCGTTAGGGCACCGAACCTGTAGCGTATGATATTGAAATGTTAGTTATAGACCAAGGAATTGTATGGATTATCTGAAAGATGATATCTGTAGGAAGAAGTGTAGGAAGATTAAGGCTGACTGTTACCAACAAGTATTAAGGCATAAACCAGGAAGCTGGAAATAGGTATTGTCTATATAGCCCAGTCATTTTACGGAGTTTTGTTAGGCGGGGTAGGGAGTAATTACTAATTGGACTTTTAAACTGTAACCGGAACCATTAAGTGACAAAAGGACTATCTTAAAGCATATTAAAAAAAATTCGCTACGCAACATAGAAATCAAAATTATGTGTCCCAGAAGGATTTTAAATTATTAATATTAAATACCAATGCACTCATTTGATTTAGATTTAACAATATAAATTAATTTGAGCAATAAAATTGGCAATGAAATTTAAAAAATGTGGTATTTGTTAGAAAATACGAACGTATTTTTCAAAACCTTCCAAGTAAACTAACATATTCATACCATGTTCATAGTATCTACAATGGTAAAGCTTTAAATATGTGCAAAAAAAAAATACTATCAGGTTATTTAGAACGAAATAATAGCTAAATTTTAAAATTGGAATTGTTACTGACGTGATTTTTTTAAATTTTGGTACATTTCAAGGCTCAAATTGGTTCTTCAATATTATACCGAAAAAAAATGTCAATTACTAATTAGTCCCGGCTCAAACCGTAAAATGACTGGGCTAATAGGCATAAACGTATTTTAATTATTTTGATCGCTTTGCACTCTCATGCTGGTGACAGGGCTGAAAGCCTGATATATTTAAAAACATGTTTAAGGCTAAATATTTTTTGGTGCAAGCCAGCCTAAAGATCACAAGTCAACGTTGAGGCTACCGTACGGGAAAAATACTTTGTGGTACGTATGTGAAGTCAAGTAATATTCTTTTCAACACACTTGCTCATAAAATGGCCATTATTTCACCGCAATTAGGCACATAATGACACCTATAATCAAACTGTGACTTTTTCATTACTATTATTCACAAGTGAGTTATAGGTTTTTTATAGTAGGTATCTAAACTTCTTGGTTGGGTTCTTGAGTTGCTTTGTTCTTAAAAAAGTTTCGATACAAAAAAGATCATATTCAATAGTACAAATAAATTCTCTAAATAAACTTTTTATTTACTAAATAAAATTATTTTTTATTATTATTTTCTTCACAAGTGTGTTGAAAAACGTCGTATGATACACGTGTGTATTGATGATTACCGTCCTCGGCTCTCTTAAGACTCTCGCCTATGGCTCGGGTCTCAATGGCGCCTCAGCGGTAATCACCAACATTACACACTTGTACCATAATGTACTATTAGTGCGCGCAAGAGTTTGTTGCCATCGGGGCCTCAGGAAAGGCTCGGGTGCACCTCCCCTACCTATACGGTGCGGTACCCTCGCTCACAGGCACAGTAATGATTCCAAATGTAACCACTATGCTCTTTTTATAGAATCAGAATCAGAATCATTTATTGTCATAAACCATAGGTATAGATTACAGAAGGATAGTGATTATATCATAGGACCAATACAGTTTGCCCTTTACGGCGTGCAACCTTTTAAAATGTATCCCTATATTAGTAATTAATAACTTATTCAAAGACAGAAAGAAATACAAAGATCAACGTTAGATATAATTATAAAATATACATCACAAAAAACAAATACAAACAGAAAGGCAATAAAAATAATAATAATAATAATATAAATCAAAACAAACTAATCACAATTTGAAGTCATCATTGATATTATCACATAGAAAATGTTCCAGCTTATAATATGATTTTTTTCACCAAAAAAACAAATAAAACCCGTTTAAACTTTGGGAGATCTGAATTTAATAAATAATTTGGGAGCTTATTCTATATCTTGGAAGCCATACAACAACTGCACGAACATCTTATAAACATCCGTGACCGAACCGGGGTTCAACCTGGAGTGCGATTTTCGAATCTCATACGTTGAACACAGCAGTTGAAAATTTGAAATTGCACTCCTAGAGTATGATTTTTGAAAGTCAAATCAGCAGTAGAAAGATGCATATCTCCATAGTTATTTTAAAATTTTACCTGCTGAGCTCAGCGAATTACGCATCGCAGTAGCTATTGGTCAATGATCAAGCCCTATTGACTAAATAATAAAACCAGACGTATCCCGATTATCAGATTAATCCCTACTCCTCATAATGCCGTACCTACCTACTTATGCCTTCAACAGAATACTTATTTGAAGATGTTATGTTATGTCAGTTCATTGTCCTGGTCAGGTACCTGATAAGATGTCGTATCTGATTAGGCGTATAAAGCGCGATCTCAGGCCTTATCCTCGTCCAGTCCAGGTTGTGCAGGTCTCTGAGGGCTGCCAGCTCGGCGAGCGAGAGCCTGACGCGGCGGCGCTGCGAGCGCTCCCAGGCGCCTGTGCGTTCCCGCCAGCCAGGCCACGACCCCGGCGGCGGCGTCGCCTGCATTCTCACGCTGCAAGGGAATTGAGTATGCTATTAGAATGGCAATCTTACACTCAAGTGGCGTTAGGAGGTGACACATCGAGCTATACAAAACCAAGATAAGCTGACCGCGCGTTAGTCGAGTAACGTATAACGTAGCGCCGCCAGCTTATGTTGGTTGTGTAGCTTGTTGTCACCAGTACGAATGTCCGCTCGTCAATTTTCGTTGGCGCAGACCAGGAGAGCAATAGCGCTAAATAAATCGCAACTGAACCATGACTGGACCGCGTGCGAACCGCAACTTTTAACACGTATTCGGTATTGCGCTATTCACTTGATAGTATTTAGAGCCGTTTTGACAGATCGCTTCACTCCATACAAAAGTTAGACGCACAATACGTGTAGACGGAATTAATAAAAGTAATATTTTATATATGGAAAAATAGTTTAAAAAATCTAGTTGCCGTGTCACATATAACATTTGCAATCTATCTATCTATACTATTATAAAACTGTAGCAGAACGTTTGTCTGTACATTGAAGATATTAACAAAAAAAAAGTTATGATATGGTTTTTAGGTATCCCTGATTCCATTTCACCAATTTTTGGATTTTTTGTCTGTCTGTTTGTTTGTGTGTTTGTTTGTTTGAACGAGTATCACGCAAAAACTACTGAACCGATTTTGATGAAACTTTTTTTGTTCGATAGCTTATGATCTGACTTAAAATCTGGTATATAATTTGTGCGGACGAAGTCGCGGGTTAACGCTCGTACTATTATAAAACTGTAACAGGAAGTTTGTCTGTACATTGAAGATATTAAAAAAAAATAAGTTACGATATGGTTTTTATGTGTCCCTGATTCTATTTCACCAATTTTTGGATTTTTTGTCTGTCTGTTTGTTCGAGTGTTTGTTTGGGTGTTTGTTTGAACGAGTATCACGCAAAAACTACTGAACCGATTTTGATGAAACTTTTTTGTTTGATAGCTTATGATCTGACTTAAAATCTGGTATATAATTTGTGCGGACGAAGTCGCGGGTTAACGCTCGTAGTAAATAAATCAAGTTTAGCGCGACACGGAATTAAACACAGTTGGATAGTAATTGGATTGCAATGTGTTTAGAACTGAAATAGGATAAGGATTGAACTTGGATGTTTTAAATTAGCGCGATGGCCCTCCTGAAAAATTAGTTCGCTCGTAAATTTTCGTTAGGGCAGTGCGAGTTCCCGTCAAAAGCCAAAGTCTGACAAACCTTAAGGCTTGACTTCTGATCTTTAGTCAAATACCAACATTTAAGCACCGTAAGTGAGAATCGGAAGAATATACATGTCCATGAGCTTGCGTTTGAGTGGCAATGGGAGATCTCCTTACAACTTTCAACTTTCATCAGGTCCAATCTTGTATGAAGTAAAGCTGCTACCTATGGGATGGCTCAGCCAAGTATTACCACACTAAACTCGGTTGGACGCAGAGCCAGGAAGCTCATTGGCGACAGTAAGCTGGTGGAGACCAAGCTTCATAGCCTGGCCCACCGCCGCAGAGTAACCTGCTTGTCGGTCTTCTACATAGTGATGTACTTCGGTGGTTGTGCCCAGGAGCTACATGAACATGAGCTCATTCCCTCTTTCCCTTTTGATATCGGACATCCAGGCGCACCGCGGGATATCACCCTTACTTGGTTGACATCCCATATACTCAAGCTCCTTTTAGCATAATTATTTTATAATGCGCAGCGCACAGCCAAGGAGTGGAATGCATTGTCTGCGTCAGCGTTTCCTTTAAAGTACGAGTGAATAGGCTTCTTCTGAGGGGTAAGCTCGCTACATATTTGATTCCATCTTTGTCCTGAGGACTGGTATGAGATCAAGAGTAAACCCAACAGTAAAAAAAAAATCTCATCTCCACTTGCAACTTATTTTTCTTGTCTAGCCTTTGGCCCAAGTATGTACGCACAAACGTATTCCACTCTTCCGTCATCCGTTAATACTATTACCCCTCCAAAGATTAAGTAGACTTGCTGTAAGTACTCTCTATATGGTCCAACAAAATTAGCTGAAACTATTTTAAGGAGATGATCAAACTGAACAACTTACTCTATGGGACCAATATCGAAAAATCAGCTATCCCATACAAAACTGCAAAAATAACTCGACCGAAATGTCGGTATGGGACAGCTGTTATTTTTTTCGCGATTTCGATATTGGTCCAATTGAGAAAGTTGTTCAGTTTCATGGTCTGATCATCTCCTTAAAATAGTTTCAGCTAATTTTGATAGACCTATTACAGTGACAACTTTAATAAACTATGCAACACTTATAATATTGATCTCTTTAATTCTAGCGTCGCCGTCGAGTCGACAAGGTTTCTTTGCTGATGAAGTGTAGAGGTTATTGTTAGACTAAGGTCTTTTCTTTTGTTTTGTTTATTGTTTTTGCAATGTTTTGTTATATTTACCTGTAGGCTGACATGTGTGCTGACTCAGGTGCGTTTTTAAAATTGTTTACCATTTGTTTTTTCACAACTACTCCTGTATCTACCAGTGAAAACCTGTTATTGGCTTTCTGCTTTATACTCATGTAACTACTGTATTATATGGCAGTTGGTTTTCCAATAAAAAAAAATAAAAATATAAAAAATTAACGGTCACTCCCTTATTAGGGAGGTTACACACATTCACGCTGCGTGCGTTATTATGTCAGAGGGCAATTAACCGAGCGATAGAACGATGGATAGGTATGCCTCGTTTGGCTCGCTAATAGCTGTGTCTTGCATATCTTGCGTTGATTCCAGTTCGACTCGTTTCAACCATTACTGGGTTACTAAGGTAATAGGTATTCATTAATTTTACTGTTACGGAAATAATTGTTTACTAGTTACATAAATAATTATGACAGATCGTGATTTTTCCGCAAAGACGGACACAACCATTGAAAAGCCGGATATTTAGGTTTCAATGCCGGACAGATGGAGAGTCAGACATGAGTTCGCACTTTGCCGAATATCCCGTTTGTGATAAAACCCGTACCTACATAGGTAGGTTACCCTAGTTTCATCAAAATCGGTGAAGCTACAAGATTTGCTTCATTCAATCTTGCCTAATTCGCTCTCGCTGCATGGTTGCGTGCGAATTTACATAGAACAGTTCCTTAAAGATCAATTTCAAAAAGCCGGACTTGCAAATATTGTTGGCCGGACAGGATTGTCGAAACCAACAGCGGTACAGTGGGTAATATAAAATTAACAATTTGCGTAACTAGTATAGCCAATTATAGGTTTCCTTAGTAAAAAAGATAACCCTCCTTCTGGCACAGTCGGGTAAAATCCAAGCATGTCCGACTAAAGCCGGACGCCTGGCAACCCTAATCGTCTACAGAGGCTTTCAGTGCGCCGTTTTCTCGAGGACCTACTATTTTCAGTGTTGGTTCCGTAAGGAAATACTTAGAATTAAATTAAATTTAGATAATCAAAGATAAAGGCAAAGATTAATAATAAGTTACTACGTAAATTAAGGTGTTCTGTTCATTGACTTACTTCAACTACTGGACGTTGAGTCCGCGCTCAAAAGTGTCCCAACCAATAGAGCACCAAAACGTACTACATGTACTTAGATTTGTGCAGTTTATTCTTGGACACTTTTTTTGATAATTTCTAGACCCGGCGCGCGGGGTCCATAGTATTCTATGTCAATGGTGATTTGATGATCTAGTACACCCTCTTTTGATTTGAAAACAAATACAAATCAACTGCTTGAGTAAACTGTGCTTGTATTATGATATCTAAACTATTGTAAAACAGTAGTGACAGAAGTGTGTCTGACTCTGTACATTGAAGATATTAACAAAAAAAAAGTTACGATATAGTTTTTAGGTGCGCCTGATTCTATATCAGCAATTTTTGGATTTTTCGCCTGTCTGTTTATGTGTTTGTTTGTTTGAACGATCATCACGCAAAAACTACTGAACCGATTTTGATGAAACTTTTTTTGTTTGATAGCTTATGATCTGACTTAAAATCTGGTATATAATTTGTGCGGACAAAGTCGTGGGTTAACGCTTTAATAAATAACTGTGCACGTTACTGTGTCCCACATTTTAACTTCTCAGTACATTCCAATGTAAACCTTATCACAAACGACTAAGATGTAATTTAAATACTACTAGAGCAGTTTTGTAAAGATTGCAAAACCGATTGCTTCCAAATCCAATTTAATGGCCCTATTAATAGAGTTCAGAATATCGCGTGTTAAATTGAAATCAATTTAAGAGGATAGGCGGGCTGAACTGGAAATTTGGAGAATTGGAGCCCGATTTCGCTAATTTAAAACATCAACGTTCTATTCTTATCCTATTTCAGTTCTAATCACATTGCAATGCAATTACTACTCAACTGTGTTGAATTCAGCATCGCGCTAAACTCTATGTAACTATCATCTATGTACCTTTAACGTCAAAAATCTGTCAAAACGGCTCTAACGGCTGTCATGAGCAGTACCGCGATTAGCGCCATACCAATTGTGTCAAAAGTTATGATTCGTATGTAGTCCAGTCACGGTCCAATCACCGAATATTTACTGTGATGGCAGCCTAGATCACTTTTCCGACTGTATCGTATTTGTCAGATCCGCCCCACCCATACACCCCGCCGACTAGAGTACGAAAGAGACAACTGCAGCTCGGACCGATTTAAAATCGACAAAATTAGAATTTCCTATTCCCTTGTTTCCTCCTCCAAAACTAAACCGATTTTACTTAATAATTCTTTCAAGAATAATATGAGAAAGTTTTTGGCTATGTTTAGATCTTTTTGTTTATATTCGTCAAATATGTTTACTGGATATCTGAAAACGGGCGGTAAAATTGGTAATTTTCGAAGGTCCCTAGTTCTTACAGTAATTAATTAATGCAAAAAAGCAAAACATAGGGACATGGCAGAGGTAACATAAATTGTAAGGAATAAAAATATTTCATAAATTTTCCAGGGAGGAAACAGGGGAATACGTTTGTATGGAAAAAACGGAACCCGCCTATCCTCTTAATACCTAACCTAACCTAACCTCCTCTACCTAACTAAAAAAATATGATTCTTGATCTATTAGGTTTAAGGTGATTTGAATGTTGGCCCCATAATAAAAGTTTTTTTTTTTGATGGTCTGTATACGCAGTTAAAATAAAATTAAGACCATCAAAACAGCTGTTTCATACATTTGTTTCGAGTAGCCGATGTATTCTATGGGGCAGCTGATTTTTTTCGCTATTTCTATTTTTGCTTCGTGAAAGTAAAGTTGTTCACATTGATGGTCTGAAGTTTAATTTTACACCCTGTATAACTTCCATTGTCAGAAATATTAACTATTTGACTACTTTATGCAAATACATTTTCATTTTTTTAGGTTTGTAATGCAGGTATATTAAGAGCGTTCGACCTTGAACGCCCAAAATCTAGCCGAAAATTTTCATCGTGTTTACAAGAAAGCACTGTTATAAACTTCCGAGCTTTATAATAGCGCTTTAAATATTTTATGCCTTTTCTTATAAACAAGATGAAAATGTTTTACCAGATAAAATTAGGGCGTTCAAAAGCTGATATACAAGCCTGGTAACTAATACGATCTTATATTTACCTATATAGGAATTGTGCGAAAATGTATACAGAAGATAGAACAAAAGGAGTGTTGTTGAATTCCTGACATTTTCTCTACAGCCAATTACGTACATAATAACCTTCCTTCTGGCGCAGTAGTCGGGTAAACATGATCGTGAACATATTTTTAATTGAAACTCAAATCCAGACCCAGCAAACTCAAACTCACCAAGAACGTTAAGCTCTGGAGGGGCGGAACAATCGATATCCAAACACTCTCCTCTCTTTGACTTTACCACTTCTCGCTACCTCTCCACAACACTTGCACATCTTCACATTATTGTTAGCGAACTGTAGTCAATCTATTTGTAATGATAAGTCACTCTAGATGTAATGTAATGTGGAACTAATAAATAAACAATGATGAGCTCGGCAGGTCGCCGGGCGTGAGACGCGTGGCGCATGGGACGCATGCGTCGACTGTGAGCGAGCCGTGTTGTCGTTACGGTACAGATTTTACGTTTGTTAGCATTACGCATATATACTCACGACCGTAGTATCTTTTGGAGTGGTCAGACACTTTGCTAAACAGCTATACTGTTATACCTATGGATTTTTGAACACTATTATTGTTGTAGGCTCTTCTTATCGTGTGGGCAGAGCCCTGGTGTCAGAGTTTTTTCAGACCGCCTTACGGCCTCTGACGTGGTTTTTATGTAACGACTACCACCACCAGAGATAGTAGCTGGGGCCAACGGCTTAACGTGCCATCCGAAGCACGGAATCATTTTTCTTTTCAGACAATCAGATGATTCAGCCTGCAATGTCCTTACCAACTGGGGAAAAACGCACAAAGTGACATATAGGTGTCCCCCGTGGGAATCGAACCCACGACCTCCGTGTCGAGAGCCAGTACTCTTAACCATTAGACCACGGAGACAGTTTTGTGGGCTATTGCAAGCAAGGTTTGTTATGTAACACTGCAACCTTTGATGGTCTATTGTGTTCGCCCAAGCTCATCCATATTTTACACATACATACATTCGAACAATTTTTTTCCATTCTTGTGCGCCCTCACGATGTTTTTCTTCACCGCCGAGCTAGTGATAATGACAAATACAACCATACATAAATTCCGTTGAACTTAGTGGTACAGGCCAGGAATCGAACAGCCACGCCGCCGCCTCGGTGATTGAGTCGCCTGGATCCAATGAGTATAGCGAACTGGCCCCCCTGGATAGTGGAGTATGGCCCAACTGTAATGTATATTATGCCCTGCAGTGGGACTGTATGAGACTGTGGCATACTTTCCTAGAATCTACTGCCCCACTATTTTTTAATTGGTTCAATAATTTTAAGGGTTTACTCAGATTATGAAACTAAACAATTTTCCCTAATGAACTGGGTCAGAAAACGAGAAAAGGGCTGCAATCGCGGTAAATATTTGGTGATTGAACCGTTATGGGACTACGTACGAACCATAACTTTTGACACATTTGGTATTGCGCTAATCGCGGTACAGCCGTTAGAGCCGTTTTGACAGATCGCTCAGACGTAATTGGCTGTCAGTTACATAGAGTTTAGCGCGATGCGGAATTCAGCACAGTTGAATAGTAATTGGATTGCAATGTGATTAGAACTGAAATTGGATGAGAATACAACTTCGATGTTTTAACTTAGCGCAATCGGGCACAAGATTTTTGACTTTCCTTACAAATGTGAGAATCAGCCGATCGGTTTTCTATTGAAAATCCAAAAAGACTTCTCGTTTTTCGGCCCAATTCGTTAGGGAAACTTATTTGAACCCTTAAATTCTTTACAGTTATTAATAAATATCTAGGAGATGTTCTTCTGTTTTAAAGTTATTTTTTTAACATGTAATATAGCTCACATAGAATTTACTCTTTAGATTCTATCCATAGATCAATACATGAATGCAAAATGTATTAAGTCAATGATAAGTCTATCGACAGGACACTTAAACCAACCGTGTAAGTGTGAAAATCGCGTGATTCGTGGTACTTCGGGTGTGGAACGCAACAATGAATGAATCAATTAAGATAATAGAGTGGGTCAATCACGAGCCACTTATTTAATTAACTGTGTTATCTCACCAAGGACACATACCGTTAGACATCATCATCAGTCTGTCATCGTCTATTGCTGAACATAGGCATCTTGGCATCTCCCAAAGCGCAACTTTAAGGAGCAATAAACGATTTGTATTGTATTGTATTGTAAGGTGGTTGCAGAGGGGTCAATTTTATACAAAACTTTGACGCACAATACGCGTAGACGATATAAGTAACGAAGGAAAGAAGTAACTTTGTATATATGGAAAAATAGTTAAGAAAATCTAGATGCCGCGTCACAAACAACATGTGCAATTTATAAAATAATTACGAAGCTTTGAAGTTTTTCATACAAAATTTTAAAAGCTTTATATCTTCGTAATTAATTATATTATAAATTGCAAATGTTATTTGTGACGCGGCAACTAGATTTTCTAAATTATTATTCCATATGTAAAATATGACTTTTATCAATTCCGTCTACGCGTATTGTGCGTCAAAGTTTTGTATGGACTGAAACCACCTTAAACTTTATCTTCGGCGGCCATAGCATATAGGGTCCAAACCAAAATGTCCAAAGGGACACACACAAGAATTTTTTTAAATTTTAATATTGAAAGAAGATGTCGTGACAAGAATTGAGAAAGGTAAGGTATAGATAATACAGGGTCCTTTTAAATAATGCTGACACTTTTTTAAGGGGATGATCAGACCGTCAACCTGAAAAACTTTCTTTATGGCACCAGCATCGAAATCGCGAAAATAAAATCAGGTTGTAGCCCAGTCATTTTACGGTTTGAGCCGGGAATAATTAGTAATTGACTTTTTTTTTCGGTATAATATTGAAGAGCCAATTTGAGCCTAGAAATGTACCAAAATTAAAAAAAAATATCGTCAGCAACAGTTCCAATTTTAAAATTTAGCTATTATCTCGTTCTAAAAAACCTGATGGTAATTTTTTTTTGCACATATTTAAGGCTTTACCATTATACATACTACAGACATAGTGTGAATATTTTTGTCTACTTAGAGGGTTTTGAAAAATACATTCGTATTTTCTAATAAATACCTCATTTTTGAAATTTCAATACCTATTTTATTGCTCAATAATAATTTATATTGTTAAATCTAAGTCAAATAGGTGCATTGGCATTAATATTATTAATTTAGAAGCCTTCTGGGACACACAATTTCGATTTCTATGTTGCGTAGCGTTTTTTTTTTAATATGTTTTAATATAGTCTTTTTGTCACTAAATGGTGCCGGTTACAGTTTAAAAGTTCAATTAGTAATTACTCCCTACCCCGCCTAACAAAACTTCGTAAAATGACTGGGCTATTGATCGAAGGCTGGATCAGACATCTTCCATTCATCTCTGTTAGCCGTTATTTCAGCACTCAGTCCTTTCTTAGACATATCTGGAATTATGTATCACTGCCTAAACTCATGGTTACAGAAAACTTGTTAAAGGATCTTGTAATATAATCTCTAATGATCCTCATTGACGGCCGCCGTCTGTCTGCATCAAATAATTCCACTGCAGATGGCCAGTTACAGCTCGTAACAATCCGCTCAACTCTCTGACGCCCTTCATCTGAACGGCTCAGGACGAAGGAGTCGTTGGGTTTATATTATATTTTTACTACTCTCAAGGACTTGGCACTCATCCGAGACGAGAACGATCTATCATTATTAATTTTAATTTGATCTACATAATGTTTTTAATAAAAAAATACACAGATTTAGTGCCTCACACGACTATCGAGCACATTGGAAATGAATATACGGAATTTGCAAAAATATTGTCTCAAAAAGGTTAGGCAACAGGGCAAACCCTTAACCCGATCGTCTTTGTTTTAGGCTCAAATTGTAGCTGACTTAACACGTTCCGGGACAGTGACCGGCTATAGCAGTGATAACAATAAAAGTTCTATTGTATCTCGTTCACCGCCCCGGAACGTGTTAATTGTCCAGTGGAGGTATGCTCAAATTTTTGACATCATTCTTCATTTCCAAAATATCGAGCGCCAAAATCAAGAATACGGAAAAAAATATTTTTTTTTCACTATTTCGTCCATAACTTTTCCGTTTTTTACTTTCTCGAATAATTCTTTTTGCACCGCACAGCTCACGTGAATACGCGTCTTTTGAGCCTTTTTTGAATATCATATCTTCACAACTCTCCGAGATATAAGGGGATCGCACTTTTTCGAGAAATCGGGGTCTTTACTGGAGCGAACGAAAAGACATTTCCAATGTCAAAATCCTACTATACAATTTGTAACAAAACACCCTAGCACAGAGTACAATTACTAACTAATATACCCTATATAGTATTAAAAACAGGGCTAAACTAAACAAAAGTTAGATCATCAAACTTTACAACTTTCAGTTTACAGGGTAATATTGATATCATTAACATCCTTTTACACTAAGAGTCTACCCATCAAACTGAACTGCTTTTACTATGGGAGCAATCAATTCGGAGCAAAAGAAATCTGCCATTCCATACTGAACTACAATTTTAGTGTATGCAACAGCAAATTTTTGCTCCGATCGGTTTGCTCCCATAGTCAAAGTTGTTCAGTTTGATGGGTGGACTCGTAGTTTAAAAGGATGCTAATGATACCAATTTCAACCCGGAGAGAGAAAGGTTGATTTTTAAAATGTACTGTCCCATACATTTAGTCCAGTAGGATTGCAGCTTTGTATCCATATTTGAACAGCAGATATATTTTTTTTTATCGACATCGTCTTCGTAGTGGAAGTTGATCAGTGCTTCAGACCATTAAACTGAACAACTTTCACTATAGAGCGAACTTCGAAAGTGTGAAATAAAAAACATTTGAGTCGAGTCGGTAGTGCAGCTTTGTATGGAACAGGTGATCTTATTTTCACGTTTTCGAAGTTGGCCCCATAGTGAAAGTTTCTTCAGTTTGATAGCTTTAAGCCCCCCCTGAAGTATGTAGGTAGGTATGTATGTAAAACTCGTCTTGAAGAAGCTGTAGCCCTATCAACAACTAGGTCATAGAGAGCTAATATTCATAAAAATCTAGAAACGATACTAATGGGGTAACCTACTGGTACATAAACAGTTCGCCGTCTCGCTCGCTCCCCTGGACGCGGAGATGAGTAGAGCAGAGAGAGAGATGTTGGGAGATGAGTGCGAGGATCGATGGTGGGCGACACTCCGGCGCCAGGCGTCGGCTGCGGGACACCGGGCGGGAGTCAAGAGTTAATTGAAATGTATTATTTTACAGTATAATAATATGGTCACGACTCTTTATCCTTACTAATATTATGCGTAGGATATTTTTATGAAAGCATAACATTAAACACAAATGCACTCTCCCGTCCTCACCCTTCCATAATGTGAAGTAACGACTAAACTATAACAGGTATACTCACAATCACAAAGGTGGTGTTGTATGCAGTGACAAGAACCGGCAGCCTCACGGTGAGGGCTGATGAGATGTTGAAGATAGTCTGAAGGAATATGCATTGAAATAATATGTATTCTGCAGGGTGTAAAATTGGACACTTACTTAAAGGGCTTCACACCATCAAACTGAACAACTTTCTCTATGGGACCAATATCGAAATCGCGAAAAAAAAATCTGTTGTCCCATACATTTCAGTCGAGTTGTTTGCAGTTTTGTATGGGTCCCATAGTAAAGTTGTTCAGTTTCATGGTCTGAAGCACCCCTTTAAGTGAGTCCCATTTAATTTTACACCCTGTATAAATTGAGCGATCTTGACCGGACATTTATTTCTCTCGCTTCAGGAGGCAGGACGCAGGACGCAGGAGGCGTAGGCGATGGGTCGATCCACTGTCAATTTCGACTTGTACTAGTTGATGCGTTTTGACATTGGAAATGTCTTTTCGTTCGTATAGGCCCCGATTTCAAGAAAAAGTGCGATCCCCTTATACCTATCCCGGAGAGTTGTGAAGATATGATATTCAAAATAGGCTCAAAAGACGCGTATTTACAAGAGCTTTAAGGTGCAAAAAGAATTATTCGAGAAATTCAAACAAGAAAAAGGTTATGGCCGAAAAAGTGAAAAAAAAAAACATTTTTTTCAGAATATTTGATTTTGGCGCTCGATATTTTGGAAACGAGGGAATGATTTCAAAAATTTGAGAAATACTCCTCTGGACAATTTAGTCAGCTACAATTTGAACCTAAAACGAAGACTTTTTTTTTCTTTATGCACAATCTGTAACACCACTTGATGAAGGAAAAACATCGTGAGGAAACATGCATGCTTCAATTTCGAGGCATGTATTGTACCCACTGTCTATTATAAGCTGCGACGGTCGCACTATCCGTCACACTCGAAACAGTTTCGGTACTAGTGAACGTGGATGTTCTGAGTTTTCAGAATATCTCTGACAACCCCTTCAAGGAATATAGTCGTGAGCATAATATGTGTGTGTATGTATGCCATCTAGATTTATACACCTTGAATAACATGGTCTTATTATGTAACAGGGATACGCAGAGCTGACTGCCAACCTCCAGTAATGGAGAGGAACCCGAAGAAGAAGAATTATGTAGGCAAGGGTTTGTAAATCATTTGTAGTGTTAATAGTATAGCATATGCTCACGACTCATATATTCACCGAGGGAGTAGTCAGAGATATTCTTAAAGCTCACAATCTCTTCAGCTTCAGAGATAAGCTCGCCCTTTGTAAATGTTTTCTCAACTTTCTGTATTTTTATGTCAGTGTGTACAATAAAGTGTTATAATAATAATAATAACATCCACGTAGTGTTAATAAAAACAGAAAGTCCTCCCAGCCCGGTGTGCCCATCACCCTCGATTCACTCTCAACTCGGCTTGTTTGCCAAACCTCTGCTCCGGCCCGCGCCGCGCGGTCGCACTCTCTCTTTATATACTACATCCTCTATGTACAGTACAGTACTACACACGGTATATAGTAGAGTATTAACTGGTGGGGATGATTAGAGAGTAACTTGTGTGCTGTGCTGTTCAGTTGGAGTGTTAAGTTTACAATGTTTTCGAAGTAATTGGAGAAGTTGGACAAGTTGTTTGAATAGCTGATAACAGTTCAGGTAAGTGTAAGTTATAAACGCCTGGTTAAAACAATTATTTATGTTTCATTTTTTATTTTTTATTTCAAGGATGGTCGTGCGCGTAACAAGCAATTTTCGCATTTTAATGTTTGCATAAGAGTCCTTTCACAGCAGCGCAGGACCGGTGGTTGTAGCGGTCCTTGGGGGAGGCCTATATCCAGCAGTGGACGTTCATCGGCTGAGATGATCATGATAAGAGTCCTGACACAAGTGTCAGAACCCTACCTATATGAAACGAAGTAAAGCTTAGGTTTTTTTGCTAAACATGTAGTGAAAGTAAACGTGATGAATTGATGATATCACAACTGTGCAGGAACCGTGTATCCTTTAGTTACCTCGTCTGTCCGGCACCTACAGGAATAAAACGTGGTTGCGCTATTTCCAGAGCCACACGGCTGATACCATTATCGTACTTTTACCTTTATTTCGATATTTAAGGTTCGTTCAAATTCAAGACTGAAAAATTAAGTCTCTGACAGGATTTGAACCCGCTCCCTGCCAAACCCAGGCTGAAAATAAGCTACCGAGCCTACTACGTCAGAGAATCAAATTTCAACCCATCCGTCTTAAATGACGTGGCTTAGTACATATTCTCACGCCTGTCTCCCACTGGGGTAGGCAGAGACAACGGAACGCCACCTGCTACGATCGTGACAAACCTCTCTAGCTTCCTCCACATTCATTAGTCCTTTCATGCATGCTTGTCAGTTTCGGGTAGATCTGACCTGGCACTTTTTAAGCACGTCGCTAATTTGCTGTATGTACTCGTACGTCTAGGCGGTCCACTTCCAACATTTCCACTTACGCTTGCCTTATAGAATGCACTCGTCAATCTGCTCTCATCCATTCTTTCCATAATAAGGCAAAACCATCTACATACCTTTTTCTATCTCTAGCTTAATTGGACGAAAACATAGGTTGCGCTTTCATAAGTCCCGTCAAAGGCAAAATTTTTCAATCTTTAATTTGATTTGAAAACTTATTTTGAAATTGCACAACGTGAATGTAACATGGTAAATAAATTATGAATACTTACGTACTTGTAATTATGGACACTTCTTAGGGGACAAAATAAAAGTGAATTAAAGTTAGATTTTTGTATAATATAAATATATAAAAATTGCAGTAGTGTCGACCTTCTGTGGATGTGATTGGAGGGCGCCCGCGGCAGCCCTGACCCGCCCGGCCCGGCCCGGTGCGCGGCCGTGACGCCGACGTGACGCCCGGCGTACCGGCTGTTTTGGGCTATAACTAGGTAAATGTATAGTTAGGTATAGGTACTGTTACGAAATAATGTACTATCATAACAAACATTGGTTCACTGAGAATAGAATCTACGCTGTGTTTTTTTCCCGTTTTCTATCCCATCCAGCTTATGTATTGTATGTTAGCGGTCAGGCTCCTTCCTAATATATGCAAATGATTCTGCCTCCGTGGTCTAATGGTTAAAAGCATTGGCTCTCGACACGGAGGTCGTGGGTTTGATTCCTACGGGGGACACCTAGTGAAATGTCACTTTGTGCGTTTTTCCCCAGTTGGTTAGGACATTGCAGGCTGAATCACCTGATTGTCTGAAAAGAAAGATGATTCCGTGCTTTGGATGGCACGTTAAGCCGTTGGTGCCGGCTACTATCTCCGGTGGTAGTAGTCGTTACATAAAAACCAAGTCAGAGGCCGTAAGGCGGTCTGGAAAAACTCTGACACTAGGGCTCTACCCACACGATAAGAAGAAGAAGAATTTTAAGGGGATGATTAGAAAAACTGTCAAACTAAACGAAAATAAAACTGTCAGATGCATTTGAAATACTTATGGTCTGAAATAAATCATTTAATAATAATAATGAAATGTTGCTCCCTTTTCGCTCCGTGCGAACTGGGTTTTCGGGGGCCCATTCATTTTGTGTTGGCAGGTCACCGTCTACCATTTTTTCCGTGTTTATAAATTGGTCAGGCAGGGGCCATAATCCCGTTCAAAACTTAGTTACCTGTTCCATTAGCACCTTATTTCCACTCCTTACAATAGTCCTACACTGACCGGGGGCTGTTTTGGATGCACTTCTATAGTGTATACTGGGATAGTTGCCGGTTGGTGTCACATCACCATTTAGATCAAATTGTCTGACGGGCCTCTACGTGTTGGCTTCGACACCACGCACGCCTCCCAAAGGTCAGTGACACTTATGTCCCGAGATAAGGAAAAGACATACAATAATAATAATAAACAACTTTCTCTATGGGACTTTGTCTCTACAGCCTAGTTTGGGCTATGCTTGTAGTTTTAACATACTCTACATGTCTGAACCAATGGTCCACGAAATATTAGTAGAGTTTAATAGAGTAGTTTAGCAAATACTTCAATTTGGTAACTAAATCACTCCCACTAATTAAAAAAAACGCTTTCTTGTCTGACCCGCCAACAATCCAAGCGCGCTGCATCCAAATCAATTTTAAATTATTTTTGATTACAAACATGTTACATGCATGTTGCGCTATTTCTAAACCGCAACGCATTGGAAAACGCAATTCCCCGGTTTTGAAGAGTGCGGGTTCAAGTCCCGCCCGAGATTTAATTTTTCCATCTTTATTTTTTCAATATTGACTAACCAAAGTCAATGAAATTTTTTAAACACGATATATTAAACTAATTTCTGCTGTGTCTAGTTTGTCAGATTTTCGTCAAAGTTTCAAAATTAGGTACACAGGGGCTCAAAGATTTCCATAAAAAACCTTTATTTTCGACCAATTAATTCTAGAACAGTTTTTTTTTTTAACTGAAGTCTGTGTTCGTGTGTATGCCGTGTCCTGCAGGACTAAATCTCTAATTAAGTTTTACCCGTCTATCCAGGCAGGTGTCCACACAGCAGCAGTTACCAGGGAGCATGGGGGCGCTAGGGGTGGCTGCGGGGGCGGGGGCGGGGGCGGGGGGAGGCGTGGCGGGCGGCGTGGTCGCCGTGGAGGTGTGCGCGCCGCTGCTGCTGCTCTGCTGGCTGTGCTGCTGGCCCGACGACGCCAGCTCCGGTACGTACAACTATCTATCTACAGGGTGAAATTGATATCACTAGAATCCTTTTAAACTAAGAGTCTACCCATCAAACTGAAGAACTTTTACTATGGGAGCAATATAGGGAAAAAAATCAGCTGTTGCATAAATTTGAGTCAAGTAGGTCTTGCAGTTTAGTATGGAACAGCTGATTTTTTTTTGCTCCGATCGGTTTGCTCTCATAGTAAATTAGAAGAACTTCGCAGAACCCTCTCCCTCGTGGTCAGAACAAAAATTGATATAAAGAACAATAGTAGATTACACACCGAGGGCAGGAAAGTGAGAAAAGTCTCCGATCTCATGTGATCTGAGGCTTTTTTATTTACTGCCCGAGGTTAGTAGGTACACTATTTTTCTCCCCGACTGAGGCGGAAAGCGGCAACTTCGTTTAGCGCAGCGGGACGAAAGTTGACGCTTTCCGCCCTGAGGGGTGAAAACTGTATTTACGTAGCGTAAAAAAGTTCCTTTTGGAAATGATGTTGCGATTGTAGTTTTCGCCGGATTCCTCATTGGACGGGTGCCGTTTTGGTCAGATTCTTCTAAGGACAGATTCCTTTTTTACAGGAAATGTATATATATCATGAAGCTGGCAAAGGTATTTTGGTCTGAATCCATGATACATAAATCGAATTAAAATGTACCTCAGTTAGGCGACAAAAAAGATTATCCGTCCGATAAGGAATCCAGCAAAAAAGGACTAACGCTCAGTTGCAGAAACGCTCATTAAAGTTAATCCTCCATTAAATCTCTTGCTGTCACTTTTTGTCTCGTTGACGTGGTAAAAGCTAGCATGATATTTAATGGAGGATTAACCCTAGCGTTTCTGCAACTGAGTGTAAGCCCTGTTTGCTAACTAAGACATTGTAAAAGTAACCCTTTTGCTATACCATCAGGAAGAAGATGGGTCTTAGGTAGGTATGCGTACCTAATTAACACACTATAATAATAATCCTATCATTTGCTACACCCTTGGGTAAAATTCCATTGATTTATAACTTATGTATACATGCATTTTAATAGACTTGCGGAAGCATATCCCCTCTGCCTACATTCAATTTTATACCTTATCACTAAACGAGACAGCCTATAATTGCGAAACAATAACTTCGAACTTTGAACGTTAGGGGTTCACACGAGACTACTTTTCATGATTTTTAACAATCAAAATAAGAATCTAAAGTTACGCGGATTTCGTGTTACCTCGCCCCCCGCAAAAAGTGGCAGAAATGTCTGTTAGTAGAATTACACGCGTAACTAGTCCACAAAGTAAAGTCGACCGTAAAGAACTGAAACCGAAACTGAATACCCAATTACATACACTTAAATAATTACCCAACCTACGTCGGTTTTGAACTAATAGGTAACCTTATGTAAAAGCCTACCTATAGCCCTTACCTATAATTTAGTTGTTATTCTGTTTATGTTTCAGAGTCGTCGACCAGTACAGGGAAGCATCCGAGGAAACCAGTCGTCAGTCACGGTACGTATGTAGTTAGACCTATTATAGTACCTATAGTATGAGTTTCATTTGACAAGCCCCCAGAAATAATTCGAGTGACTTTATCAGTCTTCTTCTATAACCCTGAGAAAAAAAAACTGGCACCCAACGTGGGGCGCTTTACAGACAAAATATTGTCAATAATCAATCTGTTACTAAAGACTTCATTCGAAAATTTTATGTTTGTCAAGCATTAATTCCCATATGGCCCTGTTTATTATTCGTTTTTGTTTATTCGTACCCAAGTGTATGTACGACCTACGTTGCTGCAATTTATGGAAGAACCCAAATCTAATGAGTTTGGTCGATAACTGCACAAAGTCTATGCTTATGGAGGTTCTTAACTGTCCGCTCCCTGAAAGAGCCTGGGATCAAGCGTCCCTGCCAATCCGCTTTGGTGGCTTAGGCGTCAGAAAGATCTCTTCCGTAGCCCTGCCCGCATTCTTATCCTCCAGCTTTAGCTGCGCCGACCTAAACGGTATGATAATCAACCCAACCCTGGGTTCGGTAGAAGTTTCGCATCAGTTTGAGGCTAAGAACGCTTCATCCAGCCAGGGCGACCTTCCACGAGCTCTCCATTCCCAGAGGCAATGGGACGAGCCACTCTGTGCCAAAGTTCTGGAAGCATTAATTGCCACTGCGACCAGCATTGCCGACCGTGCTCGCCTGCTGGCGGTGTCGGAGAAGGAGTCGGGTTTATGGCTACAGGCACATCTTTCCTCTAACCTGGGCACTCTCCTGAGTAGCTGCACCCTGTCACTCGCTATTTGCCTACGCCTGGGGGTGAGGACCAACCAAACACACCTTTGCCACTGCGGTGCCAGCGTTAACGAATTGGGTCACCACGGTTTGTCAAGCAAGAAGAGTGCTGGTCGTATTCCTCGGCATTCCGCTTTGAACGAGATAATTAAGCGGACCCTAGCTTTAGTAAACGTACCCTCTGTACTGGAGCCTCGGGGTTTGATCCGTTCAGACGGGAAAAGACTGGACGGCCTGTCCCTCATACCCTGGTCCCGTGGAAAGTGTTTGGTTTGGGACGCCACCTGCGTTGATACTCTGGCACCCTCACATGTTCGTGCGTCTTCCTGCCGCGCAGGTGTAGCTGCAGCCTTAGCAGAATCGGAAAAAAAAGATCTACCAGGGATTGGGTGACAGCTATATTTTCCTGCCCTTCGCCGTGGAGACCCTAGGTTGTTGGGGTCCTGAGGAGAAAATGTTCCTCAAATGCCTCTCAAAGTGCTTATTCGAGGCTACACGCGACAGGAGGGCTGGCAGCTATTTTGCGCAAAGGATCAGCCTTGCGATCCAAAGAGGCAACGATGCAAGCCTCCTAGGCACTCTGCCCCGAGTAGGGGCCTTAGAGGACATTTTTTTAGCCTACCTTTAAGTAGCCTAGGTGTTCTTTTCCTGTTAAAAACATATACTAGGCGTGCATAGATCATTCTTGAGACGTTGAATTTAATTTTAAACAATCTTGACCGGTCTATTCATGCACGTTTATAAAATGCACATTTAGGGTATTATAAAGGTTTTGTCAACGAAAAGAAATTATTCTACCAGATAACAAACAGCTACATACAAGCTCGCGACGTTCGGTCGGAACGTTCAAATTCGAGAATGAGCCGCAGATTGGTAGAAACATCGCTGCGCATGTAAGTGTGTGACCGCCACGTGCTTACATGAAGCTGTTTCTGATACAGTGGCTGTTCTCTTTTGTGTCTGCATGACATCGATGTTGGTTGGTTGCAGAGTCCGGGTCTCGGCGTCGGTCGAACGAGCTGCTCGGGCGCCGCGTCGTGGCCAGTAGTGCCGTCTCGCTCCACCTTCCCGGCACCTCAGGTGACTGATACCACATGAGTAGATTACATTTGAGTGATTGTATCTTTTCCTGTTCTACAAGAACCCATGAACCGCTTTTTGTGCTTGCAGCCGATCTGAACCTATAGGATAATGTAAAATCCCTTTGGACTATAGAATAGAATTAATTAAGTTAAAACATGGCTTCAAACAAGAAAGAAACATTATCTTTTTGGATCGACATGCTCCAGATTGCTTTTTGATGCCTCACCTTAAGGTGGTTTCAGTCCATACAATAGTTTGACGCACAATACGCGTAGACGGAATTAATAAAAGTAATATTTTATATATGGAAAAATAGTTGAGAAAATCTAGTTGCCGCGTAACAAATAACATTTGCAATTTATAATATAATTACGATTACGAAGATATAAAGCTTTTAAAATTTTGTATGAAAAATTTCAAAGCTTTATATCTTCGTAATTATTTTATAAATTGCAAATGTTATTTGTTACGCGGCATCTAGATTTTCTAAACTATTTTTCCATATATACAAAGTTACTTATATTAATACCGTCTACGCGTATTGTGCGTCAAAGTTTTGTTTAAAATTGGCCCCTCTGCAACCGCCTTAAAGGCAAGAATGCTTGGTCCACCAAACTGCACTATATCAGGCACGTATGGACTGTGGGGGCGTCATCACCGGTAGAAGCATCCTCACCATGACGGTTATTTGTGCCTCAATGAGGGCCTATAGGCTCTATTATCATCATCTCAGCTGAAGGACGTATACAACTTGCCATAAGCCTCTCCCAAGGATCGCTACAGCGACCGGTCCTGTGCTGCGTATTTACTAAGTCGATGTCAAATAATGAGTTCTATTCTGTACATTCGATTGCGCAGGTCACGCAAAACAGCCGCTGTCAGCGCACCGGAGCCACGAGGAGATTCCGAGCCGCCTGCGCTGCAACCACGAGCCCGCCGCGGTGGATGAGGACGGCCGCTACCACTCCGCACCCTCCGTCATCGACGAGGTTACTTCTTTCTTTATCGTTCATTGGTCACTTATAATGATGACATTCGAGTTTAGATTGCCATTGGAAGAGAGATTTGTGATTCAGCGTTAGAGTCTTGCTGATTTTCCGAAAGTACCGGTTCGCGAAAAGAGGTTCCCCTAAGGCGTTATCCTGATTGGGAGTCCATCGCGCGAGCAATCATATAAGAATCATTTGATTGCAGACAATCGTGACTTTCGTGACTGTGATAGATCGGGGCGATGCAAACACTGCAGGCTCGCGCGAGTGATGGCATATAGGACAAACGGCCTTACACCAATCAGGGGAATCGTTGTTAAACTACCACCATATCTCTGCATATTCCCGATTTGCTTGAAGTTTCTAGTAAAATTTTATTGACCGGTCTATTCCTGACGACTCGTCCCTGTTTTTCTTAAAAAAAACTCTAACCAGCACCGTCTTATTATATGATTCTGTTTGCCCAATACATTACATTACTCTTCCAAACAGGTGATACATCGACGTGACTGGGACAGATCTACCAGAGAGTTGTACATTCCCTTGCGTCCTGACGCTGACATAGATCACCGTTCGGAATCACCAAGTCCTGATCTCCAACCTGAGTGCAGCACAAACGAAGAATCAAGCACCTTTGATGCGAGGGAGAAGATCTCCTGCAAGAAGCATTACACCAACATCAAGTCTTCAAAGAACAAACTGAATAAAGAATCAAATAAAGATGATGTTAAAGACACTGATACGACGGAGAGTGGCACTGGCTTCTACATAGGAGAGACAAGAGATGAGGCGTCCGAGCTGCAAGAGAGAGAGGAAGTACCCGAGCTCGTCGTCAACGATGACAGGATAAAGTCTGTTTACAAGGCGAAGGACGACAAGCAGTCCATTAATGAGTCTATTAAGATCAAAGAGCGGCCCATAGGTTCAGTCGCTGAAGATTATGAAGAGGTAAAAACTTCTGCGTATAAATAGGTATTTTGTATTCCATGCTTGTATGTGTCGTCTATACATTATACAAGATCACTGGAGAAACATTCATCTAAGTAAATTATGGTTTTGTACTAGAACAATTTTCGTCTCTTTGTCTCTGGTATGGCAGCATGGCAGTCTACCCGTAAAATCAAGCAATCAATGAAATCAGCCCACATCAACCCACTTTTGGGGGCATAGCCTCCCCTTTTATTGCGCCATTCCTCACAGCCCTGTGCTAATCTGATCTAATGCGAACCAATCTCTTGACAGTTGCAGCTGGTCGCAGGTCTCCCCGGCTACTATTTCGAGGAGGACCGGTCCGGCGCGTGGCACAGCGCCGCGCCGCACAGCCCCACGCCCCGCACCCTCTACCCCCCGCCCTCCGTCGGTACGTTCTGTCCCTTCATATTATACTCTGGCTGTTATCTTGTCTCTGTACCATGTTCCCCTTCGATCGGAAACAAGTATCGTTTTGATGTAACGTGTCATGTCGCTATAAAATGTTTGCAAAATCATAAAATAATGCGCCCAGTGTAGGCTTCTGTGTGTTTCTATGTATTTATGCGATACAGGCGTATTCCCAAATCGTCGTCCCAATCGTCCCAAATTCCCAATTCCCAAGTCGTTTATAAAATACTGAAAAAGGGGAAAAAATGTTGGTGTTTAGCTCATAAGTTACGTGAGATTAGACTGGCAGGTTGCAATTCGAAAGATGACCGTTTTGCTCAGAACCTTACTAACAAAAAGCAAAAATGCTAAAAGAGCGTTTGCGTAATTTTTTGACATAGTTTCCAAAATCGAGTACTTATAAACACGTACGTAACCAAGTACTTGATGACTTTTACGCCTGTCACACACATACGGAACTCTGAATCAGAATAACGATTTCGTATGGATTTTCCCCTTGCCCTCCAGAGTTTCGTTCGGAATTACCAAGGCGTCAAATCCTATAACAAAATCCTAATTCTGATTCGGAATTTCATAATGTGTGTTGCAGGCGTTGGCAAATGGCAAATTTCATAATATGGTAGCTGATGGCCTTTTAAATTTTAGCCCTGCTTCAAAGCGGTAGGCATAGAGGACGGCGTAACTCGTGTCGTGTCAACGCTACTACGTACTCTAAATCTTTGCCTTATATTATAATACATAATTTTATTACTTATGCATATTCTGTGACCAAACTATTCTTAACATAATATATCTATCAAGTGCCTACTATGTGAGCAAACCTCTCCTATAATATCTAACGTGTGCTATGGCTTGGAATGTGTTGCATGTGACCTGTGTGGGTACAGCGCTGGTTGGGTACGAGGGGGCGGCGTGCTACCTGGCGGAGGAGGAGGAGACGCGCCCCCCGGCCCGCGCGCGCCGGGACCCCCCCGGCCCCGCGGCGGGGGGCGCGGGCGCGTGGGCGCGCGGGGGCGGGGGGGCGTGGGCCGGCGCCGGCGCGAGGGCGCGTCACGCCAGCGACGGTGATATTCTCGCGCCGACGCATCGCCCTGAGTCCGGCGCTTTTTCTGGTGAGATGCTAATCTGTTGTCCGCGCTTTCTGTTCTGTCATGCTACACAGCTCGCCTCGGGTGTCCGACGAGGTGACGATGAGCTGGGCATGAGCCCACCTTGCGGATCGGAAGCCGCAAGGTGTGGGCATCAGTTAGACTCTGGATGCAGGGTCTCTAACCGCAAAACTCTTAAGTTGAATTACTCCATCCGTCCCCGCCTTTGTGTGTAGCGGTATCCCGTTCCTCCGGTTACAGTAGGGCTAGCATTTCACGAACAACAAAGCGACAAAACGAGAAAACCATACGCAAAGTAACAAAGACAGGGGCACGCATCATCTCGTAATCTGACTGAATCTGACTGATATTCTAGACTATCGATAGGGACATCGTGAAAAACCAAAGGAATCTCAGGCAGCATGCAAGATGAGCACTAATCTCTTCCCTTGAAATTGTTTAGGGCCAGCATGATATACCTGGACAAATCCAATCAAATCAAAATAAATCAGGACAAAGTAATAGTAGGTAATCTGTGCCTGAACCCATTTCTATTTGAACTTTCTCCTCTCGAGTCATTATCATGTCATAAAGGCTTGTCATTGTGGTGAAAAGATTTGTCAATCAGCGTTTACTGATTGATGACTGTCCAGGCTGCGCCATCCCGCCATAGACGTATCGATCTTTGTTTACGAGAAATAATATGTCATCCCGAAGAATCTCTTACCATGCTTGTCATGAAACAGGCTATAACTTATAAGGTACCTACTTACGTACTTCACACGTGATTACAGAGAGTGACCTGGACCTGGAGCCGGAGAGTGAGGAGCTGCCGCCCCCGTACCACGAGCTGGAGGAGTGCGCGATCGCGACCGCAACCCACTCTCGCTCTCACACTGAGACTGCGATATAGATCGTGCGGCGCGGCGGTGTGGAGTAGCGTGGTACCGGCCACAGGTTTGATTGGATTAATGAGTGTACATAACATACTTTATTTATTATTACACCAAAAATGCTGTGAAAATACTTGGAACTACAGCTTGTTATTTGTACAAATAAGGTAGCTTTGTCGTTTGAGTCAGAGGAAATAATTCATAAAATATTATAGACAGATTATACTTACTTTGACAGTGTGAGTGGAGGATGTAGCGAGAGGGGGATTTGTAGGTATTTGAATAACATTCTTATTTCTAAATGATTAAAGAAGCAAATGAAGCAAAAGCTCAAATTGACAGTCAGTTGTCTCGCTGGCATGCAATCTGCACGGCGGCAGCATGGCGGCGGCGCGGCGCTTTTTATTGTATTTTCCGCGATACAATAAAAGGCGCGATAAAATATGCCGCCCGTGCTGCTGATCTGCTAAGGATCGGGTTTATAAATCCTCGACTTATATCTATACTATTATAAAACTGTAACAGGAAGTTTGTCTGAAGATATTAACAAAAAAAAAGTTACGATATGGTTTTTAGGTGTCCCTGATTCCATTTCACTAATTTTTGGATTTTTTGTCTGTCTGTTTGTTTGTGTGTTTGTTTGTTTGAACGTTCAAAAACTACTGAACCGATTTTGATGAAACTTTTTTTGTTTGATAGCTTATGATCTGACTTAAAATCTGGTATATAATTTGTGTGGACGAAGTCGCGGGTTAACCCTCGTTTTTTATAAATTACTTACGTAACGCTTTGCAGCTGGAACTTTAGAAAAAATATTTGAATAATTATGGTATAGGTAATAACTTACTATGATTGTCTATAAGCTTGATAGATTGTAAAATAACAAGACTACGAAATAAAGACTCCAAACATTTTCAGACATTCTAGTAAACTGTGTATGGACAAAAATAGTCTGAAATATATGATATAATAATATTACTATATATATAAGGACAAATAAAATTATTTAGATATACTCCACTTTTTCCCACAAGTGCCCACAAAGTTTGAAAGTCACAATTCTTTACAATATAAGCGTTTCCAAGTTATATAGTTGTATTGTATAAAATAGTTATTAATAAAGTACCATATGAATAGATAATATGCCTATGCTTTTTACGACATTAGGTATGTCAGGTTCCTATGCTTGGAAATATTTGAGTCCCCTATATTTTTCCGACTTTTTATTTAGGTAATTTAAATTAAATAAATAAATAAATAAATATCTTGGACATTGTCACACAAATTATCTAGTCACATTTAAAGTACCTGGACTTGTATTATGATGACTAGACAACGATATAGAATACATATTATATAGATACAAACATCCATTACTTGGGTACAAATATTCATATTCATCATTCATCGTATAAATATTTGTCCCTTACGGGATTCGAACCCGCGACCCTCGGCACTTCACTACATTCACTACAATTAGTAACTACCTACTTATATTCTTAGTAAAGTCACAGTTAAAGTCAATCAAAGGTTTCTTTTTTTTTTGTTAAGGATGTGTTTGCAGTTGACCTTAATCCAGTCCTCAGGATTAAGATGGGGTAGAAGATGTAGCGAGCTCACCCAGAAGATGCCTATTCACTCGTGCTTTAAAGGAATTCGTGTTGTAAGCGCTCGGAAATACTGACACAGGCAAGGCATTCCACTCCCTGGCTGTGCGCATTATAAAAGATTTCATGTGGTACTTAAGTAGTAGGTACTAAGTACATTTGTCTTACGTTTGGTAATACTAGACAGGTACCTAGTAGTACCTACTATGAATCTTGAGCGAAAAATTTACAACATTTTAAGCTTTTCTTGTTGTCCTTGTTGGTAGAAATGTTTAGGATTTAAATTATACCTCATGTCATTATTTATTGTCAATTAAATTTATATAATTTAACGTCTCACGTTTTAAAGTAAAATAATAATTTTGTAAATAAATGAATAAAATTATGTACTTAATATAACTGTTGCCAAAAACAATATGCTTTAAATTATGTTCAGTCAAACTAAATGTGATATAAAAAAATGTACCTACCTATATGGAAGTCAACTTAACTATATAGTCAATATAATTATTGTTTTAGTTGTAAGAAATAAAATATTTCGTTAATATTGGACTTGTTTCATTTTATTATAATATAACAAACACTTGTAAGATCTGATAAATTCCACAATTATACGAAGATACGCTTTTATAAACAGAGAAAAATTCATCTGAAAAAGTAAGAAGGTACTCTAATAAAAATTGCACTCAATTTTTTACAGTACAGGGTGAAATTGAAATCATTAGCATCCTTATAAACAAAGAGTGTGCTCATCAAACTGAACAACTTTTACTATGGAAGCAACCCGATCGGAGCCAAAACAAAATCAGCTGTTGCATACATTTGAGTCGCGAACTCGCGCGTCGAGATTGCAGTTTAGTATGGAACAGCTGATTTTAATTTGCTCCGATCTCTTTGCTCCCATAGTAAAAGTTATTCAGTTTGATGGGTAGACTCTTAGTTTAAAAGGATGCTAATGATATCAATTTAACCCTGTATTAGTAAAGGTACCTTACTTAAACTTAACATCCAAGGTTAAAAATAAATAAACGTATGAAAAGTTTATAAAAAACCGCTCAAGACAATGCAGTAAGGGCAAGTAACTACCTACTTATTTGCTAATAGCGCCCAGAGGAAAATATAATTTCGTCTCGGAACGAAATGAACCAAGGGACAAATAATTAAGGAAATAATTGCACCTAGGAGGTTATTGCCCTAAGAAGATAAATCATCTAGGGGCCACGGACCTCCTAGGGGGCAGTTATTACAACTGGCAACTAGTAGTGTAAGAGATAAGAGAAATTTTGGTAACCATCAGCTGCAAGGCTGATTTAGTATTCATAGGGTGTAGAGCATCTCTGTGATGGGGCTGGACCAGGTCTGCCTGCATGACTGCAGTCGGTGTAGGAGTTACAGCCGTTCAAAGGTCTGTATCAAATGAACGATCAGCTGCAAGGCTGATCATAGGATATTAGAATACACTATAGCTTTGTGAATATTTCAAAAACTGTCATGTTCTGTCAGTCGGTTTAGGAGATACAGCCATTCAAAGTTCCGACATTTGAACGGCTGTATCTCCTAAACCGACCAGTAGATCATGTCAGTTTTTGCACTTTACGCATAGCTATAGTGCATATTACAATAATACCTGCATCTTTATTTTTAGTAAACATACCAGACCTTTGAACGGCTGTAACTGCTAAACCGACTGCAGTTATGCAGGCAGATCTGGTCCATCCCCATCACAGAGATGCTCTACACCCTATGAATACTGAATCAACCTTGCAGCTGATGGTTACCAAATTTCTCTTATCTCTTAGACTATAGGGTCTTGCAATGCAATTATTTTATTTAAATTATAAGATATCTTTTGTGTTACTATTGTCCCGGCGAACTTAATTGTTTAACTGTTTTTAAACTTATTTTGGCACGTATTAGGTAAGATCTTTATTTTAATAGACATTTAATAATAAGTACAAGTATGAAACATTAAGTACATAGAATACAGCACGTTAAATATTGTCAGCAAAATGGACGTTTCACTAAAATCTTATATATTTTTACAATTTATTAAAATTCCGTTTTAAATTTTTAATACAAGTACAAATTGGTACATAGACAATGATATTACAATGTTACTGATATATAACATACAAATACAAGCAACATGTGTTTGTAATAAATACCACTAAGTAAATATTATACACATATAGGTACACTGATAATACACTACACTCGTTACAAAGAGGCAGTACTTGTTAACATAGAGTCACATATAGGCACGTAGATTGAATGCACATAAATATATCTAGCTACAGTATATAGATACAAGATTGCAATATTAAAAATATCCAACAAGATTCTAAAATTCATTTTCTATAATAGATAGACAGATATTTGTGACTTTTAATAAATGACAGATATTTATTATAGGTACAGTGCCACCAACTTATCTGTAGAATGGCCAAAATCGGAACTACTAATGCCATTTTGAAAACGTCATTTTGTTGCTGTCTGTCATGATGTAGTCTCTCATTCTTTGATACAGAAAGTGGTGCCATCGCTCATTCTACAGATAAGTTGGTGACACTTGATACAGAAAGTGGCGCCATCGCTCATTCTACAGATAAGTTGGTGACACTTGATACAGAAAGTGGCGCCATTGCTCATTCTACAGATAAGTTGGTGACACTTGATACAGAAAGTGGTGCCATCGCTCATTCTACAGATAAGTTGGTGACACTTGATACAGAAAGTGGCGCCATCGCTCATTCTACAGATAAGTTGGTGACACTTGATACAGAAAGTGGTGCCATCGCTCATTCTACAGATAAGTTGGTGACACTTGATACAGAAAGTGGTGCCATCGCTCATTCTACAGATAAGTTGGTGACACTTGATACAGAAAGTGGCGCCATCGCTCATTCTACAGATAAGTTGGTGACACTTGATACAGAAAGTGGTGCCATCGCTCATTCTACAGATAAGTTGGTGACACTTGATACAGAAAGTGGTGCCATCGCTCATTCTACAGATAAGTTGGTGACACTTGATACAGAAAGTGGCGCCATCGCTCATTCTACAGATAAGTTGGTGACACTTGATACAGAAAGTGGTGCCATCGCTCATTCTACAGATAAGTTGGTGACACTTGATACAGAAAGTGGTGCCATCGCTCATTCTACAGATAAGCATAGAGATAGTAAGTACTATGCAGATAAGTTGGTGACACTGTAGGTACCTACTTATTATAGTAGTTGACATTGATGAGAATTTAATTCAGACAGGAGTGCGATTTTTGAAACTCATTCATTGAACTCAGTAGTTGAAAATTTAAATATTACTATGGAGATATATGCATCTTTCTACTGCTCATTTGACATTCAAAAATCATACTATGGAGCCTACCTCAGGAAAAGCGAAAAAAATCTGTTGTCCCCTTAGAAAAACAGATTTTTTTTGTTTGATGGTTTCCATCCCCTTCCCCTTTCCATCCCCTTAAAATAGTTTCAGCTAATTTTGTTAGACATTAAAAGGGTTGCGAATGGCCTCGGAGTGGCAGCCCTATATTATTAGGATCCACTGACATAATGTATGACCATTGCTTTAACAAATAAGTACCAAAACTTGCAGTGAGACTTTGTGTACAAACCCGAACCAGCCTACGTGGCGGGTCGGTCGTCGGTCGCGGCGGTGCCGGCAGGCATCGGTCCCTCGGTGGAGTCCTCGTGGTGGAGGTGGAGGGCGGCGGGGGACGAGGCGGCGGGGAACACCGTGTCCGTCTTGCCGACCGTCTGCTGCTGCGGTGGCTGCAGCTGTGGCTGTGGCTGTGGCTGCTTGCACAGCGCTGCCATCGCCGTCGCGCTGTCCCGTACCACTGCACCAAATAGGTAACAACATTATTAAATACCTACCTACCTTTTGAGGGTTGTTCAGACCATCAAACTGAACAGCTTTTACTATGGGAGCAAACCTGTCAGCGCCAAAAAAATCCTCTAATCCATACTCGACTCAAAATGTATGAAAGCTTTTGTTTTAGTTCTGAGATGTTTGCTCCCATAGTAAAAGTAGTTCAGTTTGTTGGGTATAGTATATGGTTTAAAGGTTAATGATACTTTTCCTTACACCCTGTATACAGGGTGTCACGTAAGTCGACGTCAAGCCGAAATCGGGTGATAGTCCAAATCATAATAGTTACTAGAAAAATAAAAAAAAAAATCTAAGTCTTGAATTTTTTAAATTATAGGCATTTCTTTTTTTTTCGAGAAAATGTACATCCTGTGATGGTTTTTTAGCTTCTGTTGCTACAAATCTTAACTTTTTTTCAATTTTATTTTTCTTATGTAATCCCGAATAGTACTAATCTAACCTATTACTTAGAATTCTAAGTCAACTGCTGCAGCTTGGAAGAAAGTGTCACATTATGCCGTACAATGAATAGACAATTAATATTTCGTCCAACTTTAACGGACCGTACTGAAAAAAAAAGTACTACGCCAGGTTGGCAAGTAGCACTAAAAGTTGACGCATTTAATAAGGATTCTAAAATGGTATAATACTTGCTACATTATTTCTTTGATTAAGGGGAAAAAAAAATTCCTTCAAAAAACCCAGATTCGAAAAAATTTTCATTACCTACTAAAAATTATTCTAGTGCGTTCAAAGCTTGCCTAAGACCGAGTGAGACGGAGAGTCATTCATGAAGTGTGAGTGAGACAGGTAGTGACGCTTTCGAGTCAAATATTCTAATGGGTGAGTGAGACAGATAGTGACGCTAATGAGTCAGATACAGAGAAAGTCATTTTATGAAGTGTGAGCGAGATAGATAGTGACGCCACTTTTAATATTGGCACACGCAATACAGATCAGTACGTTACGCTCCTTCGTTTACTACGCATCTTTCCGTATTCGTTCGTGTTATTTCGTACTTTCGACTTTTTGCTTCAATCAATCAATCAATCAAATATACTTTATTTTACACCAAAAACATAAACAGTAAAATACAGAAATAAAATACAAGAGGCACAAAATAAGGCGGTCTTATCGCTAAGAAGCGATTTCTTCCAGACAACCTTAGGGTAGAGGAAACGGTGAAAAGAAGAAAGGTAGGCGGTGTTTCCAGAAAAAAATATCAAAAATCAGCAGTTATTAGTAAAAACAAAAAGTATATATACAAAATAAGCCTATTATAAATACATATATAATATACATACTCATATAAATATATATATATATATATACACACATACATCATACATAAATACGCGTACTACACAACAAAATACTATAGGAAAAGATGTACCTATGAAAACAGATCGAGGGTCAGTTCAGTTATCAAGGAAATGAGACTTCGTTTATTGGACTTGATTGTTTGCTTGTGATTTGGACAGTTTTGATCTCTTTACAACGACCTTTGCTTTCTCCTGGATTATCGTGTGATTGTGTAGTGCCACCATGCCTGTGTACACCACTCAGGAATATGCCAACATGCACTTTATTTATGGCGAATGCAGAGGGAATGCTAGTGCTGCGGCTAGACTGTATCGCGAGAGGTACCCAAATGCTGATCGTTATCCAGATCACCGAGTTTTTACAAATGTGCACCGTCTACTCTCCACAGAAGGCATACTTCCAAACCGACCACATGGTGAAGGAAGAAGTTCCTTGCCTTACGAGGACGTAGTACTTCAAGCAGTTGAAGAAGATCCAAGTATTTCGGTACGTGCAATCCAGCAAAGCACAGGCAAAGCACAGGAGTGCCCAAAACTATAGCTCACCGAATTTTACAAAAACATGAGCTCCACCCATACCATGTACAGCGAGTACAAACCCTGCATCCTCAGGATTATCAACTTCGGGTTGCGTTTTGTCAAACGATGCTACAAAGACACCGGGAAGATCCGCGATTCTTAGAGAAAATTTTGTGGTCGGATGAATCGACATTCAAAAAAGACGGTTACATGAACCTACACAACTTACACGAGTGGCACGTAGAGAATCCGCATTTAATGAGACAAGATAGATCTCAGTATCGTTTTAAAATAAACATGTGGACCGGAATTTTAAATGGAAGAGTCATAGGACCTTTTGAGTTGCCAGAGATCTTGACTGCTGAAGTTTATTTAGATTTCTTACAAAACAGTTTATCTAGTTTACTGGAAGACGTGCCACTCAGTATTTACAGAGAGATGTGGTATCAACAAGATGGCTGCCCAGCGCACTATGCCCGCTCAGTTAGAGCATTTCTCAATGAAGAATATCCGGGCAGATGGATAGGTCGGTCTGGTACGATCTCGTGGCCAGCCCGTTCACCGGACTTAAATCCATTAGATTTTTTTTACTGGGGAGCAGTAAAAGAGAAAGTTTATTTTAAGCCAATCGAAAATGTAGCTGAGCTTCGGCAAAGAATTACGGAAGCAGCTGAATTTGTCAACAACGGAAGATTTGCCCGTGTGATAATCCGATCTTTTTTAAGAAGATGTCGAGCTTGTATTGCACTTGAAGGAAGGCAGTTTGAACATCTTTTGTAAATAATAAATCTTTGCATCTAATTGGTGTTTAATTTTAAACTTAAGGAAAATTTGTCCTAAATTTAACAAAAAGTTAGCATCTCTGACTTGAAAGCGTCACTACCTGTCTCACTCACATTTCATGAACGACTCTCCGTCTCACTTGGTCTTAGGCAAGCTTTGAACGCACTACAATAATTTTTAGTAGGTAAAGAAATATTTTTCGAAACTGGGTTTCTTGAAGGAATTTTTTTTCCCCCGTAATCAAAGAAATAATGTAGCAAGTATTATGCCATTTTAGAATCCTTATTAAATGCGTCAACTTTTAGTGCTACTTGCCAACCTGGCGTAGTACTTTTTTTTTCAGTACGGTCCGTTAAAGTTGGACGAAATATTAATTGTCTATTCATTGTACGGCATAATGTGACACTTTCTTCCAAGCTGCAGCAGTTGACTTAGAATTCTAAGTAATAGGTTAGATTAGCACTATTCGGGATTACCTAAGAAAAATAAAATTTAAAAAAAGTTAAGATTTGTAGCAACAGGAGCTAAAAAACCATCACAGGGTGTACATTATCTCGAAAAAAAAAGAAATGCCTATAATTTAAAAAATTCAAGACTTAGTTTTTTATTTTTATTTTTCTAGTAACTATTATGATTTGGACTATCACCCGATTTCGGCTTGACGTCGACTTACGGGACACCCTGTATGTACAGGTACTACGTAAAAATGTGTACTACGAATCTCTACGTAGCTTCGTAGCGCTACAAGTTACATAAAATCTACAGTGTTAGGGTAAACAGTTGCATTACTTTAAGGGGTGATTGTACCCATGACACTGAACAACTTTCCCTAAGGAACAAAGGGAAATTTGAAAAACATTTTTTCATACAAACGTTCGATCAGCTGATTTTAGTATGGAAACTCCAATTTATTTTTATTAATTTCCTATAAGTTCCTTAGGAAAAGTTGTTCAGTATCATGGGTAAAATCACCTCTTAAAGTCATGCAACTGTTTACTCAAACACTCTGTAGATTTTGTTTCTTGCGTAGCGCTACGAAGCTACGCTACGTAGAGATTCGTAGTACTAAGTTTACAATAATACTAGCGTTAACCCGCGACTTTGTCCGCACAAATTATATACCAGATTTTAAGTCAGATAATACCCTATCAAACAAAAAAGTTTAATCAAAATCGGTTCAGTAGTTTTTGCGTGATGCTCGTTCAAACAAACAAACAAACAGACAGACAGACAAAAAATCCAAAAATTTGTGATATGGAATCAGGGATACCTAAAAACCATATAGTAACTTTTTTTTTGTTAATATCTTCAATGTACAGACAAACTTCCTGTTACAGTTTTATAATAGTTTAGACTAGAGTTAACCCGCGACTTCGTCCGCACAAATTTTATACCAGATTTTAAGTCAGATCATAAGCTATCAAACAAAAAAAGTTTCATTAAAATCGTAATAGTATCTATCTATACTATTATAAAAGTGTAACGATATGGTTTTTAGGTGTCCCTGATTCCATATCACCAAATTTTGGATTTTTGTCTGTCTGTGTGTTTGTTTGAACAAGTATCACGCAAAAACTACTGAACCGATTTTGATGAAACTTTTTTTGTTTGATAGCTAATGATCTGACTTAAAATCTGGTATAAAATTTGTGCGGACAAAGTCGCGGGTTAACGCTCGTAGATTATAAGAATGAATAGGAGAGACAAAGATAGATAGATAGATTGAACAGTGTATGTGTGAGGGAGAGAGAGAGAGACTCACTTGGCTGGACGGGGTAGGCGATGAGGGGCGGCGCGGAGCTCTTCACGACGGGCTGCGTGAGAGACTCCGGGTTCTGCGTCAACTCTGTGCGACAAACGATTAAGGTTTAACCAAGTCATTCAATTAGTTAGGCCAAACGCCTCAAACACTTTTAACATGACTTAAGTAGGTATTTGATTCGTCAGGCTCTACGCCTCAAATACCTACTTTGAGACGACTAGAACAAAATCTACAGAGTGTTAGGGTAAACAGTTGCATTACTTTAAGGGGTGATTGTACCCATGATACTGAACAACTTTTCCTAAGGAACGTATAGGAAATTATGTACAGAGGACAACGTATTAAAAAACTTTACTAAATACATACATATAGATAAACTCACGAACATAATCCTTTTTGGGGTGCCTACTATCTGCCGTCTTGCTTGCATGCCACCTTCATTTTTACAAGGCTCAACAAAACTTCACTAATTTAATAAAAATTCAAAACCAACAACAATAACGTACCTACGTTGAGCCATTGTCCGTCGTTGCCTACCACATAACTTAACTTCACTATAGTGTTAGATATTATTGTTTAGTATTTTAGAACGATTGTATATCTTCATATTCATATTCATATTCATATTCATATTCATATTCATATTCATATTCATATTCATATTCATATTCATATTCATATTCATATTCATATTCATATTCATATTCATATTCATATTCATATTCATATTCATATTCATATATTTATTGCAATCACATGGTACAGTTAGGTCTTAAATGTAACAAATTTTGATCTACATATAATACCCTCTGGGCACGGCAACATAAATAAATAAAGGGTAACTAAAATGTATTATATAACAAATAAAATCAAATCAAACAAAATTGTTTACAAGTAAATTAAAATCAATTAAATAAATCAAAATCAATCAAATCATCAATTAATAAATTTAAATCAGTCTTCTCTCGATCTATCTATCTATCTTCGATCGATTTTCTTATTATCTTAAAACTGTTCTCATGTAAGTGACTGTATGTCTTAATGAGAATAAAATTCTTTAAACCGAAATTAATCAAAAAAAGTTGGAGTTTCCATACTAAAATCAGCTGATCGAACGTTTGTACGAAAAAATATTTTTCAAAATTCCCTTTGTTCCTTAGGGAAAGTTGTTTAGTATTACTGACTATATAAGGTCTAACTAAATTAGGTGAAACTATTTTAAGGGGATAATCAGACCATCAAATTGAACAACTTTCTCTATGGGACCAATATCGCGAAAAAACATCTGCTGTCCCATACATTTAGGTCGAGTAGGTTTGTATGGAATAGCTGATTTTTTTTTCGCGATTTCAATATTGGTCCCATAGAGAAAGTTGCTCAGTTTGATGGTCTGATGATCCCCGTAAAATGGTTTCACCTAATTATGTTAGACCTTATATTACCTGAGGGGGTAGTCAGAGATACTCTGAAACCTCAGAACATCCACGTTTCGTTTCACCAGTACCTAGCTTGAAGTAGGGTTCAGTATAATATTAGTTCTGTACCTCTGACCCTCTTAATGCAGAAGTAGACGAAGTAGCAGCACAGCAGCACGAGCAGCACGAGGATGCCGGCGAGCGCCACGAAGTACGCCGTCTGGTTCGGTGGCTTCGCGCCGCCGCGCGTGCTGCCCATCGTGCTGCGGGAGTGTGCACTGTGAGGGGGTAGGGTTTATTATGCTATGGCAATCAGGTATGCTGCCTATTGCTGCCGGCATAGACGTCGAAGCAAATTCGATTCAATTCTTTGCTTACTTATTTAACTCTGGACATTCTGAGACCTGGTTACTTGAATGAATAAATATTATTCTGAGACACTTCTTCTACATCCAACACCTGAGTCCATACAAAATAAAGTTGATTTATCATTTAGGTACTACTACGATGATGATTCTGATATCCTCGCGATTATTTTCTTCACCATTTGGGAGCAGTCGGTGGTGATCGGGCTTTGGAACTTGTTCAGAATTAAATTGATTGAATTGAATAATCACCAACATAACTTCTTTGACTCGACCGTGGCAGGTTTCAGGGTCAAGAGGTAATAATAATATAATATAATAATATTTATTTATTTCCCTTAATAATATACGACATAGGTAATATGTTACAACCATTTTGCATTTACTGTTAAGTCCCTGTCTCCCGATATTGTACATACTACAAGTAGTAGTACTGTGACTCAGGAACCCTAGACTTCCTCAGTTTAACAATTGAACTTAGTAGTAAGTACATGCTAGTTTGCTATTGAATAAACATGCAAAACATAAAGAGAAAAAAAATCGGTTAGTACAACGAATATTTTTAGGTATATAAGGTCTAACAAAATTAGGTGAAACTATTTAAAGGGTATGCTCAGACCAACAAACTGAACAACTTTCTCTATGGGACCAATATTGAAATCGCGAAAAAAAAATCTGCTGTCCCATACATTTAGGTCGAGTAGGTTTGTATGGAACTGCAGATTTTTTTTTCGCGATTTCGTTATTGGTCCCATAGAGAAAGTTGTTCAGTTTGATGGTCTGATCATCCCCTTAAATTAGTTTCACCTAATTTTGTTAGACCTTATATACATTTTTGAGAAAAACAAACTTTAGCCAAAATGAAATATTAGCGAATACAAATTTTCAATGAGATCTTTTCCTACCAGTAAAACAAAAAGCTGTTTGCTATAGGTAGGTACATAAACGAACATTTACTGCATAAAAAGTCAAAGTATCAAAACGTCATTTATAGTTAAGTCCATCATAGTCTCATTAATGAATAGCAAAAAACACCTAATTAAATCCAATCACTCAAAAATATTAGTTGACAGAAAACAAGGTATAATTATGGAATCTGTGGTTACTGTGCCCGATGAGTCACTTCCAATCAATTACAATTCTCACATGAGGGCTCATTGTTAAAATAATAATAAGAAATAATTAGATAATTACTCACCTTACTAATTTTTATTGTGAATTTTTTTGTATGCAGATGCACGGTTTATCGGCATGTCATCATTACCGAGGTACCTATACTAAACCATTCGTGATATAAATTATATTTTTTAACCTTATTTGTAATTCAGCATCTTGCTGTAAACCTGTATAAATATAAAAAGACTAATTTTGTTCCCAATGTTTTGTTCTAGATCTCGTCCATCAGTCAGTGACTCGATCACACTCCAGTGCCGCGACACTCAGAACAAAATCGTAATTGTATGAAATGCCCTAGATTGTATGGGCTCCAAAGATTTAATGCCCTAGCTTCATACTATTTTGGATTTCGAAGCTAGTTAGGCAGTGCCGACTCTTAAAACGTTGTGATTCCATTCTCTTTTTCACACTTCTTATAAATATTCTGATCAGTCATGACGTCATATTATAATAAGTATAAACCACTTAACACTACAGATCACTGACACCTCACATTTGATATCAGATCATGGCACGATGCCCGATCATCTCTTCGTCACGTCAACCTTATGTTCCCACTAACCACTGTGCACTATACCTACATACTATCAGATCTATGTACGTGGCCGAGCTATGGGAACACGAGTGACGAGGGGGAGGGGAGCGGGCGATGAGACGAGGCAACAAGTAATCGGCGACACTCCGGCGCCTGTACCCAGGCAGTAGGGTTGACACTAGTTTCTTAGTAAGTTCAAAAATTTTGATTGAAATCTTGGACGATGTTCATTAGACTTTTTAGTGTGTTAGTTATTTTTTAACTAGGTACCAATACATCATCATCATTATCAAACGTCCCACTGCAGGGCACATGCCTACCCTCAGGAAGGGTGCATGGACGTTAGTTCACCACGCGTGATTAGTAGACTTCACAATACACATCAGAACCAAAATAAAAGAGGGAAATTTTAATCTTCCGGTCTTTTTCATCGTTGACGCGACGTCAGGTAGCAAAGTTGCAACTTGGGTTGTTGACCTTTGAAAGAATGTAATTTTCAACACGTTCCATATGTGTGCACCTAAATGAAAATTACGTAAAACCTAGCCTCTTATAACAAGTTCGAAACTCTATCTCGCATTTTATTACCTACCTATCTAAGTTAAAATTAAAAATTTTACGGGTTCTTATAGTTTACATTTAAATCGTTGATATTGACCTGTTAAAATGCCTAATTTCAATCTATCTCATTATCTCTCAAAGACTAAACTATCAAATAATCATGGAGCCCCGCGTTGGGCGCCAACATCAACTGGCGCCCGACGCGGGGCCTCGATGGAGCCAGCCCTGCGCCGCGCCGGGCCCCGGGAGCGCCGCGACACTTGGAGGATGCGAGACGTACGTCCTGCGCCGGTCGTGCTGACTGAGCGACGCGACGCCGCGGCGCCAGCGTGGGGGGGGGGGGGGGACGGACTAGCTGTAGATGCTTACCACTCTACACTATCAGTACAAATATAAGGTCTAAAAAAATTAGGTGAAACTATTTTAAGGGGATGATCAGACCATCAAACTGAACAACTTTCTCTATGGGACCAATATCGAAATCGCGAAAAAAAAATCAGCTGTTCCATACATTTAAGTCGGGTAGGTACAGCAGTTTTGTATGGGACAGCTGATTTTTTTTTCCTGTCTCCTGAGGAAGGCTCCATAGTGAAAGTTGTTCAGTTTGATGGTCTGAGTTTACCGTTTCAGTATTTGCTAGGCTGTCACTTACACCCTGTATATAATTAAATATCTTGGACATTGTCACACAAATTATCTAGTCACATTTAAAGTACCTGGACTTGTATTATGATGACTAGACAACGATATAGAATACATATATAGATACAAACATCCGTTACTCGGGTACAAATGTTCATATTCATCATATAAATATTTGTCCTTTACGGAATTCGAACCCGCGACGCTCGACACAGCAAGCAGGTTCACTACAGACTGTGCTATCGGGCCGTTAATTGCTACACCCTTGGGTTAAAATTGCATTGATTCCATTGTAAGATTCCATCTTATGTATACATGCATTTAAAGGCAATCAAGAACTGAAACTGAATGTAATTCAATATTGTACCTAGTTACCCCATTCGTATATTTTGTAAGTATTTTGAAATATTTTATTTTGTTTAAAATATGTGTGTTGTAGAGTTTCTGGCCGCATCTTCTCTGCAGCGGAGCACTTTCCGACGCAGTGATAAGAGTCAAAATAACTTCAGGTAGCTAAGTTACGTACTTACCTATTTAATGCATAAAGTTAATAAATATATGTTCATTTAAAATTAAAATAAAATTGATGAGTTTTGAGTTTGAGAGACGACCGAACTAAACATTGTACACACGGCGACACATAAAGCTTATGTTAGTTTTGTATAACTAACATAAGCTGGCCCCGCCACTTTATCGTTACCTACTCGACCTACGCGCGGCCAGCTTATTTTGGTTTTGTATAGCTTGATGTGTCGCCGTGTGTACCTAATATGTATAACAATGAAAGACCTAGTAATATTTTCTCTTGAAATATTATAAACCGCAAGACATATATTATTGTAGATTTTGTGATCAATCATTTTATGCATGTGCTACGACGCGGTCAGCTGCTACTGCGTAGCAACGTAGCGGCTACAATTTAATATACCTACCTACAGTTTGTATGATTTAGCTTGATACCTGTAACAGCAAGAAATTTTGTTCTTGTTAACAGTACGGAAAAAAGAAAATCTCTACCTTATTCACCAATAATACGAAAAAAAAGGAGTTCGTTTAATCTGACTCCCACTTTCCGGGGTACATCTGTCCCTGTTTCCGACAGTCTTGAGCTTCTTGGCATGAGGTTGACCACGAAACTCAACTTCGGCGATGACATCGGGTCTAAGGCACAAACTGCGGCCAAAAAGCTGGGCATCTTAAACAAGGTGAAGCGGTACTTCACTCCTGGACAGCTCTTAATGTTGTACAAAGCTCAGGTCCGATCTTGTATGGAGTATTGCTGCCACATGTAGGATGGCTCAGCCAAGTATCAACTAGACGCACTCGACTCGGTTGAACGCAGAGCCAGGAGACTCATTGGCGACAGTAAGCTGGTTGAGACCAAGCTGCATAGCCTAGCCCACCGCCGCAGAGTAGCGTGCCTGTCGGTCTTCTACAGATTGTGCTTCGATGAGGGTGCCCAAGAGCTGCATGAGCTCATCCCGCCTTCATCTTTCTCCTATCGGACTTCCAGACGCACCGCGGGATACCACCTCTTCTTGGTTGATATCCCACAAATTCGCACCAAGCGCCTTTTCTGATTCTTTTATAATGCGCACAGCCAAGGAGTGGAATGCCCTGCCTGCGTCAGTATTTCCGAGCGCTTACAACCCGAATTACTTTAAAGTACTAGTGAATAGGCTTCTTCTGGGTAAGCTCGCTACATCTTCGACCCCATCTTTGTCCTGAGGACTGGATTGAGGTCAAGAGCAAACCCATTTGAAAGAAAACAAAAAAAACTCTTTATTTGATAACAACGCAACGATAACAATTTAGTGGAATACAAATAATTGAGTCATTGACGACATAACGTCCTTGAGGCAATACTTCAAGGGATGATTGTACCCATGAAACTGAACAACTTTCCCTAAGAGATCTATCACAAAGAAATTTAAAAAAAAACCCGACTGCATAAAAAGACTATTATCTTAAAAGAGAAAAACAAGCTCTATAATCACTAATCAAATGCGAGTGCGATTTTTGAAAGTCAAATCAGCAGTAGAAAGATGCATATCTCCATAGTAATATTTCCATTTTCAACTGCTGAGTTCAAAGTATGAGTTTCAAAAATCGCACTCCCGGAGGAGCCCAAAGGTGGCTAAGCCCTGGAGGTGACTGAAAGGCTCATGAACCCCTTTCATTTGATACCATAAACTTAATATTAAACTCATGTTTGATACCCAAGTACTAAACACCAAAGAGAATGGAATTGCTACTGTCCAACACTTCAGAAAAAAATGTTTTAATCCCATACAAAAAATTGATGACGTCACAACTCCGCACTCCACCCAGATGTGTTGCGAGGTTTGCGACATACTGTACCAGCCAGTCCATAGACGCCCCAGCCCGCCGACACATTCCACAGCTTCGCAACGCTTCCTCGCACGACTCGCACCGCACATTAATGCGCATTTTCACAGCTCCGCTACACATCCTCGTACGACACATTTTCCTCGCACAGCTTTGTTGGAAACCCCCACACATTTACACAGCACAGCTAGACATCCTCGCACGACACATTTCCCTTGCACATCTCTGGTGGAAAAGCTTCCTTAACTACTCAGTCCTATGCTATGGTTGTATTATAATATCAACTGTGGCTATGGAGTATGGAAACATTATTTTAATTTATTGACATCTCTACTATTTGGGGTGTTAATTAGTCGGTTGGTTATGTATAGTAGTTGGGTTGGGTGTGTGGATGTTTGTGTGAATAAAACAAATAAATGATTTGACGCACATTTTAACAATTTATTTCAGGAATTTTGTACAAAATAAATTTGGTATTTACACTGACTCCACTACTTGAATAAATGAACGAACACAGCAATGTGAGCTTTATATTGTTTACGTTAAGATACATTGTTCTATTAAACAAAATGGAAGATTTATTTTTAATTTAGATTCAAATCGAGATCAGGTCACTATTATATCGTATAACGAGTCTATACTCGTCTATACTCGTCGTAAAATATGTCTTATGTATCTATATACATAAAACATAGCACATAAAGATATTAATTTTAATGTATTAAAAAAAACATCAAAGAAAAATATGTAAATTAAAATTTTCTCAAGTTAATTTACAAAATCATAAAAAACAATTTCTATCATTTAGGTAGGTACTTAATTGTTTTAAATATTTCGACAAAAACTTCATGGTCAAGTAAAAATACAGATTATACAGGGTGTAAGGGACAAATATTGAAACTGTGAATTCGGAACATCAAACTGAACAACTTTAACTATGGAGCCAAACTCAGGAAACTCGACAAAAATTCTGCTGTTTCAGTCAAAACCACTGTAGGTACCTATACTTTATTTTAGACCAAAAAAAACATAGCATACATAAAATAGGCAGGAAATACAGAAAGTACAAAAATAAGCGGTCTTATCATTAAAAAAGATTTCTTCCAGACAACCTCAAATGTATAAAACAGCAGATTCTTTTCGCGTTTCCTGAGTTTGTCTCCATATTGAAAGTTGTTCAAGTTGATGGTTTGAATTCACCGTTTCAGTATTAATGCCATGCTTACTATATGCATGATAATTATTATATGTTTTTTTAGTTCATATTTTGACCGAAAGAGTCTAATTTATATAAAACATAATGTGTACTCATCTACCTATAATATATCACATTTTATATCTTATATATTAAATACGTAACATTTAACTATAAGTATAATATAATATATTTAGTTGCTATCTATTTGTTTGTATAGCTATAGGTAGGTATATATGTTACAATGGTTGGAAGAATACAGTTCTAACAGTTGAGTATAACATTTACTTTAATACGTTGTGATAAAGTTTACTTTGCTATGAACTTGGATCTTTTTCATTTTATTGAATTTTTCGTAATAAAGAAACTCAGACCCCTAAGAGACCTCTATTAGTCCAAGAGCCCGTGACGATCAGACCTTCGTTATTTTATAAAAGCTGAAAGTTTCTCTGCACATGCTCCCAACACCATGCTAAGTTTAGATATATTTTTATTTGTATTTTAGATTAAGGTATATATAAACACAGGTAGGAATGATGCGCAAACTATGAAGTTTAAGTCATGGTGGCTGTGGCAGGTAGCAGATTCAAATGCAAGACACCCGTAAACTTTAATAAATTGCAACTATACTTACGTTAGAGTATAAAAGCTGAAATGTATGACATGTTACTTGTCCACTTGGGTAAGAAGATGTTTCTTCAGTAGCTTGACAGTTTTGATACTTCCAACCCCTGGCCGGACAATTTTAATTTGCTACCTGGGTAGATATGAATTGCGGGTACTGGACCACTCACCCCCGCGAATAAGCCCCACCCACAACACCCCCTCCCCCACACCACCCCTCCGGGACTTCTTAGAGCGGCTATTGAGTGGTCCAGAACCGGGTACCTGTCAAAGCGACCATGACTTAAACTTCATACTTGCCCATCATTCCTACCTGTGTTGGGAGCATGGGACATTGGACCAAATTGTTTGCTGGGATTGAGATACTTTTTTATTTCAGGCGGAATATAGGTACCACAATGCCTTCGTGTGCTTTTACTCGATGTACCTACACTCAGCGGGACCCCGTGTCCTAGAACGATGCAAGTATGTCTGGCATTTAGTTCGAAATTTGTTCTATCGAATCCAATTAGAAATAATATTTGTTTCGTCAAAATGGAAGAAGGGCATTGGTTTGAAAAAAAACCTACAGACAGCGGGACACTTTTTATTTATAAGACACAGGAGCTCCAAATGGGTGTTGAACTTTAGTTCTACTTTACTTTATTACGTTGTAAGTGAAAACAGTGTTCTAATGTATGTAATTTCAAAAATAACATGGTTTGAGAGATGAGAGAGATGTGTAGCCACATTTTTACTCGTTGTACAAATCATTCAAAAAGAAAAAACAAATCACACAGCATTACTTTTCACTCGTAAGTACATGAAAAGCAGATCCATTTCTCGAGTACGTAATGCAAGAACGTCACCCATCTCCCGCTGCTCAGCTGCCCCCGTGGTCTAATGGTTAAGAGCATTGACTCTCGACACGGAGGTCGTGGGTTCGATTCCCACGGGGGACACTTTGTGATATGTCACTTTGTGCGTAATTATCCAGTTAACCCAGTCATTTTACGGTTTGAGCCGGGACTAATTAATAATTGATTTTTTCTGGATATAATACTGAAGAGCCAATTTGAGCCTCGAAATGTACCAAAATTTAAAAAAATCACGTCAGCATACAGTTCCAATTTTAAAATTTAGCTATTATCTCGTTTTAGCACCATATTTAAGGCTTTAACTACAAACATTGTGTAAATATTTTTGTCTACTTTAATATAAGGTTTTGAAAAATACATTCGTATTTTCTAATAAATACCACATTTTTTTTTAATTTCAATGCCTATTAATTGCTCAAAAATAATTTATATTGTTAAATCTAAGTCAAATGAGTGTATTGGTATTAATATTATTAATTTAAAAGCCTTCTGGGACACACAATTTTGATTTCTATGTTGCGTAGCATTTTAAGATAGTATTTTTGTCACTAAATGGTGCCGGTTACAGTTTAAAAGTCCAATTAATAATTACTCCCTAACCCGCCTAACAAAACTCTGTTAAATGACTGGGCTAAGTTTGTTAGGACATTGCAGGCTGAATAACCTGATTGTCTGAAAATTGTCTGAATCCGTGCTTCGGATGGCACGTTAAGCCGTTGGTCCCGGCTATACTATCTCTGGTGGTTGTAGTCGTTACATAAAAACCACGTCAGAGGCCGTAAGACGGTCTGAAAAAACTCTGACACCAGGGCTGCCTACACGATAAGAAGAAGAACTTCAGTTTTTTTAATTTAATCAAAGTAAGGAAGGTCTAAATCATTTTCTCGTTTTTCGATCGACCCATATTACGCAGGGAAAGTTAGTCTACGTAAATGGGCGGGTTCATTCAAAATTAAACTTTAAAACAATGTATTAAAGTGTTCGGTCGGTTACTTAACTCAGACTGTATGGAGCAAGTCACAGCGTAGTAGTACAAGTTATAAATATGACACAGTTTATATGTATTATACTTATGATAATATTTATATCGATCGACACATGAAAAGGTACCTTATGGACGGTCGGCGCTTACGTTTTTCTACTCTTCTGTGGGAGATTAAGCGCAGCGATTAAGATGCCAACCTCAAACTTATTTATTTCTAAACAATTATATAACATTTCTAAAAAACAAGAATGTCACATTGAAGTCACTACTGAATATTTCTATTTATCGGGTCGTTACGGATTTGTATTTATATTGCTTGTAATGAGCGTTTTTCTTTTGGTTTTCTAGGGGATCGATAGATGGCGCTACGGTCTGTGCGAATAAAGGTCAACATTTCAAAAATGGTTTCTTTAAAATAATAAAGAGGGAAAAGATGATCAAAAGGATGCCATCTTTTGATGGAATATTTCATTATTTGCGAATCATTTTGATCGAAAATTTGAAACTGTTTACTTCTGACATGTATGTACGGGCTCGATCCCTTGGTCTTCAAAAAAACGGCAGGCACAATCTTGACATGATTTTGACAGAATCTCACGAACATCTCTATGGAGCAATGAACATGCCATCTGTTGAGTTTTTTAGTAACTAAAATTAAAAAAGAAAAGAAAAACGCTCATTAGTATCGTTAAATTACCAAAATTGGCCACTGAGGGCAGCACAAAATATGTAACGCATTTAATTTAAGAGAGAAAACGTACTATTTAATTTTAACGCTCTTAATTATCATTTCGTCTCAATCGCCCGCCATTTTGATCTTTTACAGAAAAGTCTAAAAACGTCGTAAGCGACGTCCGACCTTGAGGTACCTTTTCATACGTTTAGACACGTGACGTTGTTTATAAATTTATTTTTCTAATAAACGTTTGCATTTCATCTTAAGTAACTAACATTGAGACATTTCTTAATTTTAAAACAAAGTAATTCTAAATCAAGAGGGACCTTAACGCGGTGTAACTGTAGTGTCCGATCCCTTTATAAAATCCTGACTTATTAGTCTTATTACTAATGAGGAGTATAACTAAGTAATAAAAAACATACATTATACAGGGCGTAAGGAAAATTATCATTAATCTTTAAACCACACAAAAAAAAAATCTGCTGTTCCATACTAAACTACAATAAATCTGCTCTTTTTTTGTTCTGACAGGTTTGCTCCCATAGTAAGTTGTTCAGTTTGACGGGTAGAGTATGTGGTTTAAAGGTTAATAATACTTTTCCTTACACTCTGTACATACATTATAATAAAAGATACATTTTTTAAATATAATGTATGTTTTGTCTCTCATGTCAGATTAACACTCAGTTGCACAAACGCTCATTAAAGTTAATCTTCCATTAAAACTCTTGCTGTCACTTTTTGTCTTGTTGACGTAGTAAATGCTAGCAAGAGATTTAATGGAGGATTAACTCTAATGAATGAGCGTTTCTGCAACTGACCGTTAGGCAGTATTTTATGAGAGAGTGCGAAACACAACTTATTGGGCATTAAATGTACAAGTTGACCAATTTTAAAACGAAGACCACCTTAGAACTTTATCACAGCAAACTATTAGCTTGTGCTTATGTTTCACGGAAACGTAATGATATTAATACAAGTGACTGTGACAAGGTTGTTAGATGGCCTACATTTTTCATTGGTTGTATGAACAGTAGACGGCGAGTTAAGCTTTTGTATGAAGTACAGTTGTCTTTAAATTCATAGTATTGTTAGACTATAGCATTTACAAGAAGTTCTAGGTCTGGGAATGCTTCTACAAGATTTAACAAAACATCCTAGTTATGTATGAAGTCTAACAAAATTAGCTGAAACTATTTTAGGGGATGATCAGACCATCAAACTGAACAACTTTCTCTATGGGACAAATATCGAAATCGCGAAAAAAAATCAGCTGTTCCATACAAACCTCGAGTAGGTTTACCTAAATGTATCGGACAGCAGATTTTTTTTCGCTATTTCGATATTGGTCCCATAAAGAAAGTTGTTCAGTTTGATGGTCTGATCATCCCCTTAAAATAGTTTCAGCTAGTTTTGTTAGACCTTATATAACTTAAAAGGTATTTAACAATACAATCATATTGTCAACCACGTGACTACATTACAAATAATCTATTCATAAGTTCTATCAACAATTGGTTTGATGGTAAAATTTATAGAAATAAGAAAATCTCCTAAATAGTTAAAAAAAAAAAGATATAAATTGTGGGACCCTGCCTTTTTACAATTCGGTTAAGAAAGTATTTAATAACAACCTAATTTTTAAAAATATTTTCACATGACGCGATGGTTCAATCACAATTTCTTATTGTGCAGTTGTTTTTTTTCAAGCTTATAGATAGTCTCTGCTTAGTCATTTTTACCGTTTAGTGCTGCCCTTATCACAATATTTAAGATTTATAAATTAATAACTGGCCAAGGGGTCGTTCACAAATTACGTAACGCAAAATTTAAATCCTGTTGTTATTTAAAATAGGGAGTGATCCAAAACAGCGCTAGATCGATCTAGCTATGAAAGCGGTATAAAGGTGAAAAAAAGCGTGACGTAACGCAAACCATAAACCCCCACGTAGCAGGACCTAACGCCTGGCCGTACTCCCCCCCTCCCCCTGAATGCGTTACGTAATTTTTGAACGACCCCCAAGAGCGAGGAGTGTACTCGCACTTAGAGGGTTCCAAACAGTGTTACAATACAGGGTGTAAGTGACAGCCTAGCAAATACTGGAACGGTGAACTCAGTCCATCAAACTGAACAACTTTCACTATGGAGCCAACCTCAGGAAAGGCGAAACAAATCAGCTGTCCCATACAAAACTGCTGTACCCACCCGACTAAAATGTAACAGCCAAGTTTTTTTCGCGTTTCCGGAGGTAGGCTCCATAGCGAAAGTTGTTCAGTTGTTCAGTGTGAACTCAGACCGAGTTCACCGTTGCAGTATTTGTTAGGCTGCCACTTACAGCTTGTATTATATTATGTTTAAGTGGGCTTGAAGCTCTTATATTAAATAAATTATTTTGACTTTGATTTTAGTATGTCTACAAATTTGAAGAAATAAAAAATAACTGGCCACATCTACATTTATTTCGATATTCTTAAAAGTGGAATGTTTTAATAATTATAACCTATAAAATATCCTATGAATATACTATTTATTTATTTTAACACTTTATTATACACACGGAAATATAAATGAAAACAGCATAATAGACAATTACAAAGGGCGAGCTTATCTCTACAGAGATTTCTTCCAGCAAACCCGTGAAAGAGAGAGAGCATATTAAGTGAGGCAGGCATAGTGTGCACATTTCGTTTTATATCATTGCTTTTAGGCTTTTGTAGTAAGTTGAAGTATCACAAATCTTTAATATTGTGATGAGGGCACCACTTAACGGTAAAAGGTCTCTTAAATAGGAAATAAAATAACATTTACAAAAAATTAATTATAAAAAAATAGTAATCTCGTAAATGTTCACTTATACTAAGAACATCCTTGACGGCAGACAGACAGACAGACTGTCTGTTTGTATTTACTAAAAAAGAGCACCTAAATAACACTGTTGCAAGTTGTTGAGACTCACCCGGGTTCTTACCTAGTTCATAATATCGGAAACTGGATTTTGAATGCAGAAGAACCCCTCAAAATACATATTTCAACTTAGTTTTAATATAATTATTATCAATGCAGTTGAAGTTACATTGTTACAAAGGTAAGCGCAGATTACGACTGGTCGCATCGGATCGGACCGCAATGTAAAAATCCACCCAAATCGATTGTGTTAGGGTAAACAGTTGCATTACTTTAAGGGGTGATTGTACCCATGATATTGAACCACTTACCCAAAGAAACTTATAGGAAATTCATAAAATGTATTTTTAACTTTCCATCTCAAATGCAATCAGTTGATCGAACGTTTGTATGAAAAGTCGAAAAAAAAATAGCGAATTTCCTATAGGTTTCTTAGGGAAAGTTGTTCAGTATAATAATAATAAATATCTTTGACATTGTCATACAAATTATCTAGTCACATTTAAAGTACGTGTAGGCCTCGCATGCCACCCCCGAGAAAACGACAAAAATCGAGATATGCCTCCATTCTTATTAATTTACGTATGCCAGAAAGAGCGCGCATGATGTTTTCTCGTTTAAATGCTTTGTCGTGCTGGACTTGTATTATGATGACTAGACAACGATATAGAATACATAATATATAGATACAAACATCCATGACTCGGGTACAAATGTTCATATTCATCGTATCGTGGGTACAATCACCCTTTAAAGTAATGCAACTATTTACCCTAACACGCTGTATAAGGGCGGGTCACACCGCAGGATAGTGTGTTGATTGTTATAATAATAGTGGTATCAAATAATACTTAACACTTTCGCTGCTAAGCTCAAAACAATGATCTTCGCGCAGTGCTAACACTGTGGAATGCAAAAAAATCTTGACTCACCGGGCGAGTCGTGCGCACTGCGGCCCATTTGTTGCTGACCTACGAAGTAGATCGGCAGCAGTTAAAGTGTTAACTATTACAACGTAGAGAACAGACAACAGCGGCTCTCACGTCGGTACAGGTGGAGGCTACGTTATGAAGTCGCTCGGTCGCGGCGGCTTAGTGGCTGGCGGCAAAGAGAATGGAATCACTACGTTTTAAGAGACCGCACTGTTTAATTAGCTTCGAAATCCAAATTAGTATGAAGTTATGGCATTCTACCCTAGAACGTTAGAGTCTAGGGCTTTCTTCATACAATCACGATTTTGTTCTGTGTGTCGCGGCACTGGCTGGCGGCTGGCGACTAGTGGCTAGTGCGGCACGTGCGGGTTGTAGGCCTCCTGCTTGTCGAGTGGCGATGATGACGCGCCCCCCGCCGGCGGGGCTCCCATCACCTGCTCGTAGGACGGCGGCAGCGCTGCGGGAGAAATAGCCACTTTGTTTAATGGAGATTTAGTTAATTTAAACGTAGTTCGACATGTTTCGATAGATGGTGTTGATGCTACATGGGTCCGAAGATGGTAATTTACGCAAAAAAAATTCAAATCGTAGGTATGTCAAACAAACGGTGGGCTAATGAGTTCGTACATGTTACTGGAAGGAATTTTATGACCTTGAGCATAAACAGAGAGTCGTGATAGTAGATGGAGGAGGCTTTCATCAACAGTGGGGTTCACGTTTTCAATAAACTATAACTAGTTGAAATGTAAAGATATATTATAGATATATAGATAGATTTTTTTTTTTATGTATGACGAACGTTAACCCGCGACTTCGTCCGAACAAATTATATACCAGATTTTAAGTCAGATCATAAGCTATCAAACAAAAAAAGTTTCATCAAAATCGGTTCAGTAGTTTTTGCGTGATACTCGTTCAAACAAACACACAAACAAACATACAGACAAAAAATCCAAAAATTGGTGAAATGGAATCAGGGACACCTAAAAACCATATCGTAACTTTTTTTTTGTTAATATCTTCAATGTACAGACACTTCCTGTTACAGTTTTATAATAGTATAGATATAGATTATACAGTGTATTAGTGTAAACAGTAGCACTTGAAGGGGTGATTGTACCCATGATACTGAATAAGTTTTTTTAAAAAATCTACAGGATGAAATTGATATTATTAGCATCCTTTTAAACTAAGGGTCTACTCATCAAACTGAAAAACTTTTATTATGGGTGTAAACCAATCGGAGCAAATAAAAAATCTGCTGTTCCATACTAAACTGCAATTTCGAAGCGCGAGTTCGTGACTCAAATGTATGCAGCAGCAGATTTTTTTTTTTGCTCCGTTCGGTTTGCTCTCATAGTAAAAGTTGTTCAGGTCGATGGGTAGACTCTTAGTTCAAAAGGATGCTAATGATATCAATTTCACCCTGTATAGCTAATTCGCAAAAAAATGTTGTCTTCTCATACTAAATGCTAATCGAAGGTTTGTATGAAACGTCGAAAAAAAATTTGCGAATTTCCTATGGGTTTCTTAGGGAAGGTTGTTCAGTATCATAAGCCGTGGTGGTCCAGTGGCAAGTAACCTTGCCTGCCGTGCAGGAGGCGATGGTTCGATCCCCGTCCAGACCGACTCGTACCAATGAGTTTTTCGGAATTTATGTAGGATTTATAACACCACTGGTTTTTCGGTGAAGGAAAACATCGTGAGGAAACTTGCATGCTTCAATTTCGAGGCATGTGTTGTACCTACTCACTCCCCGTCACACTGGGCAGAGTTTCGGTACTATAGTGAAACGTGGATGTTTTGAGGTTTCAGAATATTTCGGACTACCCCCTCGGGGAATATAGTCGTGAGCATATGCTTATTCTTGTTTAGTATCATGGGTACAATTACCCCAAAAAGTAATGCAACTGTTTACCCTAACATCATGTATAAGGGGTGCAAGGAAACAGGCTCCCCGAGTGACGAAACCTGAGTCCGTCTGGCGCAGTTGCCACCCTGGGTAGTCAGCATCGATACGAACACTGCTGACTGGGTAATGTTTACACTAAAGTGCGTCCAAGATAGCTTGGTGATTTGACAGAGCGTTTAGAGCGATTATATTACTTTCTGAAAATGTTTGAGCTGTAAAACCATTAATGTTATGTTAAATGTTTATTAGCATAGCATAGCATATGCTCACGACTATATTCCCCGAGGGGGTAGTCAGAGATATTCTGGAACCTCAGAACATCGAGAGTTAGAGTAGAGTTAAGCTCTCTTTAGAGTTAAGCTCGCCTTTGTACATCAAGACTTATTGTAATATTTTTCATAATTATGTTTTTGTGGACAATAAAGAATCTATGAACATCCTCGTTTCACTAGTAGTACCGAAACTCTGTCCAGTGTGACGGGGAGTGAGCCCGTCGCCACTTGTAATGGACAGTGGCATGCCTCGAAATTGAAGCATGCAGGTTTTCCTTGACCGAAAAAGCCAGTGGTGTTACAAATAGTACATAAATTCCGAAAAACTCATTGGTACGAGTCGGTCTGGACGGGGATCGAACCATCGCCTCCTGCACGGCAGGCAAGGTTACTAGCCACTGGACCACCACGGCTTAAATGTTTATTAATCTTGTATATTTTTAGTGTATGATAATTATAAAGCTTTGACGGCTAAAACATATTTAAAAAGTAATATGAAATCTCTAAAACCGGCTGTCAAAATCACCAAGCAATCTTGGACGCACTATGAGTAATTGTCACGCTGATACGAAAAAAGAAGAATAATGTTATAATAAAATGTTCTAACAAAATTATGGTCTCAGTTGGTCGGAAATAAAGTGTTCTATTCTATTCTATTCTATAAGCAAGCAAAGAATAAATGCAAAACCAAGCAGAACGAATAAACACAAAAACGGACGAAAATAAAAAAGAGGTTTAAAATAAAAAATTGGTCAAACCCAAGACAAACTAGATAAAAATGAGATGAATACAATGTAAAATGCACACATGCCAGCATGGGATGATATAGCTACATTATGCATAAACAATCACGACCATACAAATAATCCTTTTCAGGGTAGTCCTATTTACACATGCAATGGTGGTGGGTGAGTGAGTGGGTGAGTGGGTGGGTCGGTGAGTGGTTGGGAAGGTGGTTGAGAGGGTGGGTGAGAGGGTGGATGAGTGGGGTGGGTGGGTGGGTGAGCAGGCGGGTGAGAGGGTGGATGTGTAGGTGGGTGAGTAGGTGGGTAAGTGGGTGGGTGAGTGAGTTTCGGAAGAGTGGGCGAGTGGGTGGGTGGATGAGTGGGTGGGTCAGTAGGTGGGTGAGAGGATGGGTGAGTAGGTGGGTGGATGAGTGAGTGGGTCAGTAAGTGGGTGAGAGGGTGGGTGGTTGGGTGGGTGATACGGTGGGTGGGTGTGTTTGGTCACGTACCGGAGGCTCCCCAGCCAGGCGGCGCCGGGGCCGGCGCGGGCACCAGCACGCCGGGGTGCGGGTAGTACACTACACACCGACATTGTTAGTTGTTAGTTATTGTTGCTGCCAGCACCGGCGCCCGCCATCACGACGAGCGACAATGTTATTTTAACTGTATACTGTTCTATATTTAACTTCCTATTTGTTTGCGAATCAATCAAGCACATAAATTATAAACGATTGAACGGATATAGACCAGATATACGAAGTGGCTGGCAATAGCTAATACTACAAAGGGTGTAAGTGAACCGAACGACTTTCTCTATGGAGCCTACCTCAGGAAACGCGAAAAAAAATCTGCTTTCCCATACAAAACTGCTGTATGTACACACGGCGACACATCAAGCTATACAAAACCAACATAAGCTGGCCGCGCGACGTTATACGTTACGCAACCTAAGCGCGGCCAGCTTATGTTGGTTTCGTATAGCTTGATGTGTCGCCGTGCGTACCTAGACCTACTCAACTAGAATGTATGGGACAGCTAATTTTTTTTTGCGTTTCCTGAGGTAGGCTCCATAGAGAAAGTTGTTCAGTTTGATGGTCTGAGTTCACCGTTTCAGTATTTGCTAGGCTGTCACTTACACCCTGTATAAATTGCTCAACGTAATTGCAGGCACTGGTTATTATGTTAATAATATTATGTTATTATGTTAATAATATTATGTACAATAAAGTTAATAAATAGCATAATACTTTAGAACCGTTTGTAAACTTAAGGTGGTTGCAGAGGGGTCAATTTTATACAAAACTTTGATGCACAATACGCGTAGACGGTAATATAAGTAACTTTGTATAAAAGGGAAAAATAGTATAGAAAATCTAGATGCCGCGTCACAAATAACAAATGAAATTTTTCATACAACATTTTAAAAGCTTTATATCTTCGTAATTATATTATAATTTGCAAATGTTATTTGTGACGCGGCAAATAGATTTTCTAAACTATTTTTCCATAAGTATATAAAATATTACTTTTATTAATTCCGTCTACGCGTATTGTGCGTCAAACTTTTGTATGGACTGAAACCACCTTAATACGAATGTTACGGATCAGGGATACACCACATGAGAGGTCGTCGCTTTAGGAAGCGATGTTGAATTATTACACAATCAATATTCTTAAACATCCCATAAAAATCGATTGACTGAACCTTAACTTTCTATGAAAGCTTAAAAAAAAACTCGTTTTTTAACTCATGTTCATTAAAGAAAGTTATGAAGATAATGATATCTGAATATACCGAATATACCGTTAAAATTTTTATGGTAATTTACAAATAGTGGTAAAATATACTTATACAGGGTGTTAGGATAAACAGCTGTTTTACTTTTATTTAAGTTGTGATCGTACCCATGATACTCAACAACTTTCCCTAAGAAACCTAAAGGAAATTCGCAAAAAAAAATGTCTACTTTCCATACTACATGCAGTCAGATGATTGAAAGTTTGAAGTTTGTATGAAAAGTCAAAAAATTGTGTGCGTATTTCCTATAGGTTTAATGTTAAAGTAATGCAACTGTTTACCCTAACACCCTATAATAGTAATGAAATAAACATGCAAATCTGATTCATTGGTTTTTACATCCAATGTTATTCTGATTTTGTTATCGATTCTTTGCACTTGTAAAGCCACTTAAAAACCCACTTGGGATATCTATCACACAATATAAAATAGTCACAAATTACCAATATAAGTTCTGGAATTTACTCGAGAGATAAATGAATGAGTCAACACCGAAATAGCGACTAAAATGATAGAGATAAACAGAAGATCTGTGAAAATGTTCATACAAAATTTTAAAAGCTTTATATCTTCGTAATTATATTATAAATTGCAAATGTTATTTGTGACGCGGCATCTAGATTTTCTAAACAATTTTTCCATATATAAAATATTACTTTTATTAATTCCGTCTACGCGTATTGTTCGTCAAAGTTTTGTATAAAATTAACCCCTCTGCAACCACCTTAACGAGCGTGGCCGGTGACGTCACACTCGCAGTATCCGCCAAGATAACAGTTATAACAAACATTTATATTATAACTCATCATTTGACATCGTTTTATATGCATTAATTATTTACGAAATGGCAAAATATGCATTCAAATATACTCTATTAAAGAGCGAAATATGCACAAAATCTATGAAAATTAGATTTTTTAGTCATAGCTCTGTATTACAGTGCATATTACTATAATATGCTATGATCAGCCTTGCAGTTGATCGTTCATTTGATACAGACCTTTGAACGGCTGCAACTCCTAAATCGACTGGAGTTATGCAGGCAGACCTGGAGTGCGATTTTTGAATTTTATTCGCTGAGTTCAGCAGTTGAAAATGTCATCTTTCTACTGCTGATTTAACTTTCAAAAATTATACAAACAAAGTCAAATCAGCAGTAGAAAGATGCATATCTCCATAGTTATTTTAACATTTTCAACTGCTGAGCTCAGCGAATGAGATTCAAAAGTCGCACTCTTGGGTCATCCCCATCGCAGAGATGCGCTACAGTCTACACTACAGTACAGTACACCCTATGAATACTGAATCAGCCTTGCAGCTGATGGTTTTGCGTAACAAAATTCCTATTATCTCTTAGCTTAAACTATACTGAATCACATGAATGAGCGGATACCGAGTGTTGACATTCAGATTGTCACAGATAGTATGTACTCTGCATAATGTCACTTATCTCTTAATAGTCGCATTAGGTATCTATTCTACCTAGTACAGCCGGTTGAAGCGTGTTTAACATTGAATTAGTTGTTATGTTTCATTGTGTTTGCTTTATTATATTACAGAGTATTTATGATGGCAAATTTTACTGAAAGTAAACATTCCTTTATTTTCAAATTTAATTAAAACTGCATTTAAAGATTTTTGAAAAATCATCTGCTTGAGCCGGGAATCGAACCGGTGAAACGTGAAAAAAAAACATCCTGTATTTTATGATACCAACCGAAAGAGTCATTCATAAGGATCAATTTCTTTTAAACAACATAGTATCTTAAATTAAAGAAAGACCAAGAAAAAATGATTTTTTTATTGTTAAACTTACTATCTAAAGAAAAATCTTTACTTAACTTATAAATTGCTCAAAATGAGATCCATTTCTTTAGATAGTGGGTAAGTTTAACAATGAAAAAATAATTTTTTCTTGGTCTTTCTTTAATTTAACACGTTCCGGGGCAGTGAACGAGACACAATAGAACTTTTATTGTTATCACGTCTATAGCCGGTCACTGTCCCGGAACGTGTTAAGATACTATGTTGTTTAAAAGAAATTGATCCTTATGAATGACTCTTTCGGTTGGTATCATAAAATACAGAATGTTTTTTTTTTTCACATTTCACCGGTTCGATTCCCGGCTCAAGCAGATGATTTTTCAAAAATCTTTAAATGCAGTTTTAATTATTTTTGAAAATAAAGGAATGTTTCCTTTCAGTAAAATTTGCCATCATAAATATTAAGGGTACTTTCTCTCCAACCACGGCCTTTTTTTCCACCCTGTATATGTCGGCATATGGTGCTGGCCATTGTCATCATAGGGGTGCTACATAACGCAAGCATCACCTGCGACTAGCTTCGTGGTGCTTCGACAGTCTCGGTGCAACGGGCGTGAGAGTAACAAAGAACATGCACTCAGGGTTGAGAGCAACCCGTAATAGACGCGCCTTGGAACTGTCTTACGTTTTGCTAGTGTCCCTATAACTTCGTAGTTTAATTCGCATTCTATTGTATGGTGAATAATAAAGACAATTGAGACATTTTATGTGAAACTATAGTGTAATAAGAATAACGAATTGTGAAGATTAATTAAACAGAATAAGAGATTGTATTTATTTACTTTTAATTAACATTTTAATAGTGATAATTATAAAGAATGTCGGATCCTGATCACTTTCGGCCTCCTAGACCGACATACATATAAACCTTCCTCTTGAATCACTAACGCTCAGTTGCAGAAACACTCATTAAAGTTAATCTTCCATTAAATCTCTTGCTGTCACTTTTTGTCTTGTTGATGTAGTAAAAGCTAGCAAGAGATTTAATGGATGATTAACTCTAATGAGCGCTTTCTGCTACTGAGTGTTAATCTATTAAAAAAGCCGCATCAAATTCCGTTGCGTTGTTTTAAAGATCTAAGCATACATAGGGACAGACAGACAGCAGCGGGAAGCGATTTTGTTTTATACAACACTTACGAACATCTTCCTCGCCTACAGAGCTCTGATAAACTCTACCAAAACTCTACTCACATTGAAAGCGAAAGGATACTGTTGTGGTCAGGGTTGCCAGACATACGAGGTTCCTCGTACAAATACGAGATACGAGGATGCTGTCAGCCACGTACAACTATGTACGAGGTTTTGACTTTTAGTGAAATTGGGGCATGATTTTCCATTGCAGCAGACGTTTTGTAGAATAATAATATCTTCACTGTACATACACAGTTCTGTTAGTTTTATAATAGTATAGATAATCAACGTGTTAATAAATTAGCGCAAAACCTCATACACCCCAACTGATTTATAACATAATAATTAGATTGAAACAATAATTTCATTATTTTGATAGTTAAAATTTAAAGTTATTCGCATTTTAAGTTTTGAGGCAAAAATGATTTGTTATTATTCCAGCAATAAATGAAAGCGCTAACGTACTCATGGATACATTTTAATAATCTTGTTTTGGTTGTAAGTTAAGTACAGTGAGTATGCCCGTGTGGTGGGTTGACATCTGGTTCAGTAAATTTAAAATTTTACTAACAAATTATTTAATGTTCTGAAAAAAATTATGTTGAAACCATGATAATTCGATTCTGCTTTCGATTCTAAACAAACTACTTTCTAGTTTTGCGTTAATTCATTAACACGTTGCAGATAGATAGATAATAGCGATATTATGATGTTATCTAGTTAGTTAATAAAGTTAATGTGTTTTGTGTTGGAACTGAAATGGAATGGAAGCGCAAGCAAAGTTAATCGTTTCATTAATTAATTGATTAATCAGCGCGAGTGGCGTTTAGTTCATATTTGTATATACACTTATATGTATATATACACGTAGCGATCGAGACGTGACGTGACGTGACCTGCTGGCGTGATGACATCATCGCTCTAATAATATAACTACAATGTCGTTAAAGTGGTTTCAGTCCATACAAAAGATTGACGCACAATACGCGTAGACGGAATAAATAAAAGTAATATTATAGTTTAGAAAATCTAGATGCCGCGTAACAAATAACATTTGCAATTTATAATATAATTACGAAGATATAAAGCTTTTAAAATTTTGTATGAAAAATTTCAAAGCTTTATATCTTCGAAATTATTTTTTTTTCTAAACTATTTTTCCATGTATACAAAGTTACTTATATTAATACAGACTACGCGTATTGTGCGTCAAAGTTTTGTATAAAATTGACCCCTCTGCCACCACCTTAATATGCTGACACTTTTTCAAGGGAATAATGAAATGATCAGACTATCAAACTGAAAAACTTTCTATATGGGACCAACAACGAAATCACGATAAAAATCAGCTGTCCCATACTTTTGAGTCTAGTTGTTACTAAAGTTTTGTATGAAACAAGAATGTAATTGTCCAAGTCATTGCAAACATCGTCACAACCATAAATTCGTCGTTGAAACATCGGCGAGCTGACGATTCGATATTCGCTATGGTTAAATCATGTGTCAAACTTAAACTTATAAATAAAAACTTGGACGATCTGAAGGATGCAAGAAGGATGTTACAATATATTTGTGAGCTCGACGATGTTGTTGACAGCCATGTGACGCTTAGAGAATTGCACTCCTGCTGTTTTTTTTCGCGATTTTGAAGTAGGCTCCATAGTGAAAGTTGTTCAGGTTGATGGTCTGAAGCACTCCCTTAAGTACTACTAGGGTGTTTTGTTACACCCTGTATAATTATGTCAGTGTTTTGTCACGTTTTGTTGTGTATGCACTTAGATAATTCAATTTTTTTTTGTATATTTCACCCAAAATATTAAAGTCAATTTGTATTGTTTGTATTTTTAGTTATGTGTAATATTAAGTTCGTTGTTTAATTTTATAATTTTAGTTTTTAAATGTGAACCTACTCTGAGGAGAAGTAAATAATTTTACATTTTTTTTCATTTGCATACGCTTAGAGGATTCTCTAAGTGTACTTACATGCAAATAAAAATATGTTGTTTGTTTCGTTCACTCACCGTTAGGGTCCGGGGCGCTAGGCGCGGACGCGTAGGGGGCGCCGGGCGGGTAGGGCGCCCCTGTAGGGTAGGGGGCCGCCGGCGGGTAGGGCGCCAGCGAGGGCGCCGCAGGAGTAGGGTAGGGCGCCGGGTAGGCGGCCGGGTAGGTCGCGTTGGTCGCCGCGCTCACCGGGTAGCTCGTCACCACCGGCACTGTAAGCGTTACGTTTAACATTGATTTATTACTTACTAGCTGTTGCTCGCGACTTCGTACGCGTTTACTTTAAAAAATATATTATACAGGGTGTAAGTGACAGCCTTGCAAATAATGAAACGGTGAACACAGACCATCAAACTGAACAACTTTCATTATGGAGCCTATCATAGAAAGGGCGAAAAAAAAATCAGCTGTCCTGCTGTACCTTCCCACCTAAAATGTAATGGGACAGCTGAAATATTTTCGGGTTTCCTGAGGTAGGCTCCATAGTAAAAGTTGTTCAGTTTGATGGTCTGAGCTCACCGTTTCAGTATTTGCTAGGCTGTCACTTAAACCCTGTATAAGTTCTCACAAAATCAGCTGAAACTAATTCAAGGGGATGATCCGACCATCAAACTGAACAACTTTCTCTATATGACCAAAATCGAAATCGCGAAACAATTCTGTATGAAACAGATGTTTTTTTGCGCTTTCGATGTTGGTCACGTAGAAAAAGTTGTTCAATTTGATGGTCTGATTATCACCTTACAAAAATTGTCAGCATATTAGGATTGACCCTACAACCTATTGTGTAACTAACTAAATATACAGGTTCCTTCTTAAGGTGGTTTCAGTCCATACAAAAGTTTGACGCACAATACGCGCAGACATAATTAATAAAAGTAATATTTTATATATGGAAAAATAATTTAGAAAATCTAGTTGCCGCGTCACAAATAACATTTGCAATTATACTATAATTACGAAGATATGAAGCTTTTAAAATTTTGTATGAAAAATTTCAAAGCTTTATATCTCCTTAATTATAGTATAAATTGCAAATGTTATTTGTGACGCGGCATCTAGATTTTCTAAACTATTTTTCCATATATACAAAGTTAGTTATATTAATTATGTCTACGCGTATTGTGCGTCAAAAGTTTTGTATAAAATTGACCCCTCTGCAACCACCTTAATATGCTGACATCGGCATCGGGGGGACATAGATAGTCTAAAGGACACAATCGATGATAGCAGAAACACATTATTACTAAAGAGTTACCCGATACAGTCATAATTTGTATGCATATTGATATATCGATCGGATCGATGACGATATATTATAACAAGATATCTGATAATCGGATGCATATTTACCTAAACTTCACTTTTCGCGACGAAAACATAATATGGATCTGCCTTTCTGAATAAAGATATTTTAAAAAATCCTTTGGACAACATGAAAAACTCGGTTGACTAGGACAACTCGGAAAACATAAACAACATGGTCAACATGAACAACTCTGACAACTTGTTCAACTTGGCCGACTGGTTTGACTTGGTCAAATTGTCCATGTTGTCTAATTAACTACTTTCGACAACAAAACAGCTCGGACGACATGAACAACTTGGTCAACTCGGGCAACTCAGACTAAATTGTACTTATAAGTTGACCAAATTGTCAGAGTTGTTCATGTTGTCCGAATTGACCAAGTTGTTTGTGTTGTCCGACTTGTTCAAATGTGCAAGTTCTACAATATTTTGCATTTCTTTTCGATATATGTATAAGGTCTAAAATAATTAGGTGAAACTATTTTAAGGGGATGATCAGACAGTCAAACTGAACAACTTTCTCTATGGGACCAATATCGAAACCGCGAAAAAAAAATCAGCTGTTCCATACAAACCTACTCGACCTAAATGTATGGGACAGCAGATTTTTTTTGCGATTTCGATATTGGTCCCACAGAGAAAGTTGTTCAATTTGATGGTCTGATTATCCCCTTAAAATAGTTTCACCTAATTTTGTTAGACCTTATATAGGTATTTTAGCAATCTTGGGACTTCAGAACGATCCTGGGATTGTTTCATAAAATAAATGAATTAAGACTGACCTGTCCACATTATTTTTGTGAAAAACGAAGTTTAGGTAAATATGCATGCGAATATCCGATCTCTTATTATATAACTTACACAGTCCTTACTCCTAACTGCCCTACAGGAGTGCGATTTTTGAAACTCATTCTTTGAACTCAGCAGTTGAAAATGTCAATATTACTATGGATATATGCATCTTTCTACTGCTGATTTGAAATTCAAAAATCATACTCCAGGAGAGCGATTTTTGAAAATCAAATCAGCAGTAGAATGATGCGTATCTCCATACATTTTCAACTGCTGAGTTCAACGTATGAGATTCAAAAATCGCACTCCTGGTCCTACTTCGATTGGGACTAGATAGATAAGTAATCTGGCAATGTCCAAGTTATTTATCATTATTGTGCAAATAATATAAATGCAAGTGATGACGTCACGTCGCATCGCGCGTATGAACCAGTTTGTGTTTTTATTTTGTCCACGAAACGAAAGGCATCGATTCACCTAGTGACGTCACACAGAGATCCACTGACCATACCATATTTTACACTAAGGCATTTCCTGTTCCGTTCTTTTTTGGCTTTTTAGGTTTGAAGAATTTTATTCTAAAAAGAATTAAAACTAGTCACTTTACAAGAGAATTTTCAACATTGTTACTTTTAAACTAAAGTATAGGTGTTATTGACAGAACATGCAAATTGAAGAGGTAATGAAGTAAATATCTCACATAATACAACTTAAGATAACATAAGTTTATCACAAAAGCAAAATATTAACCATCTACGTAGGTAGGTAAAATGTAGATTTTACACGATTGATATCAGAAAATTATATCTGTAATTTTTACTGTAACCATAAATACACGAAAATAATACTTCTAACGTCACGCAGCAACTGTGGATCTCCCGCTAAACTCCTTGAGGAGTTTTGGAGAGAAATTGTGTATTCTAGATTATAACATTTTTTGTAAAATTTAAATAAATAAAAAAAAAAACAAGTCAGAATTACATAAGCAATCCTTTTGCGGGCACTACATTCTCGCCGAGAACGGACGAGAACGAGAGTGTGGATGCCCTTCATTGTTCTCGTGGCGTCATAAGACGTAGTAATTTTCTTTGAGAGTTCTCGCGAGAGAGAAGTGCCTGCTTAATGACACAGATCATTCGCTGAGGCTTGGGTTTTCTGTTAAATCAACTTTAAAACACGGCGCCTACCGTTGAGGAAAAAGACCGCGACTATAGATTTGTATGAGTAATTGTTTAATATAAATACCGTGAATATTGTGGTTTTTTATAACTAAACAGAACTAACCACGGGAGGACCAACCACCATCTCTACAAGTGGGGCCTGAGGGAGTCACCGATGTGCGACTGCGGGGCACCTGACCAAACCCTCACCCATGTGCTAAATGAGTGCTCCTTGCGCCGTTTCCCAGGTGGGATTTATCCCCCCCCCCCCCCCCCCCGTATGTATGTGTACAGGTACGTGTGTATACTCACCGGGGTAGGGCGCGTACTGTTGCTGTGGGTAGGGCGCGTTGACGTTGGGGCCGGGCGGCGCAGGGGGCGGCGCTGCGGCGGGGAGGGGGAGACGTCACATTACTGTTAGCATAGTTACATCTAGACTAGGCCCAGGCTGGGATGGAATCGAACCACTGCCAGTACGGCAGGGGAGCCTACTGTAGCCACTGGACCACCATGGTAGAATATGTGAATATTATTTGAACAAAAACATACCTAGTATGGAGGCGCTACTGGGAATGTTATACCATTGAAAAGGGAAGATCTTCCGCAGGTGTGAATCCTGGGGATCGGCCGTGGTCCCACAGTTTTTTCTAATCTTCAGTATTATTGTGTTTTTCAGAATATACAGGGAGAAATTAATATCTTTTCAACTAAGAGTCTACCCATCAAACTGAACAACTTTTACTATATGGGAGCAAACCGATCGGAGCAAAAAAAATCAGCTGTTGCATACATTTGAGTCGCGAACTCGCATAATGCATATAGTATGATTTTGATGCAGGAGTGCGATTTTTGATACTCAATTGCTGAGCTCAGCAGTTGAAAATGTCAAAATTACTATGGAGATATGCATCTTTCTATTGCTGATTTGACATTCAAAAATCATTCTCCAGCCTAGCTAGCATGCCACCCTCGAGAAAACGACAAAAATCGAGATGTGCCTCCATCTTTATTATTTTACGTAGGCCAGAAAGAGCGCGCATGACGTTTTTCTCGTTTAAACGCTTTGTCGTGGGTGGCATGCTAGCTAGGCAGGAGTGAAATTTTTTAAAGTCAAATCAGCAGTAGAAAGACGCGTATCTCCATACATTTTCAGCTGCTGAGTTCAACGTATGAGATCCAAAAATCGCACTCCAGTTTGGCATAAAATGTATCATGTACAGTTTTGTGACAAATTAAAGTACAGTATACTCAGTAAAGTGGACTCACGCGATATGATCTGTCCGCGCGAGCGCCGCGAGCGGCAGCAGCAGGCGATGAGGCAGCACAGCAGCACGATGGCCGCGAGCCCGTACACTATCACCGACACGCTCATGTCGCTGGACCACGAGCTCGCTCTGCCGCTGTCTCCGTCGTACGCGTCGTGCACGGCGTGAGTGTGACGCTGCGGGCACACGTTCTACTGTTAGATATCTGTCTCTGGTCTATACTGCTGCTATGAGCAAAGTGCATAACACATAGTGGGTGGAAAGTTAAGGTGGTTTCAGTTCATACAAAAGTATGACGCACAATACGCGTAGACGGAATTCATAAAAGTAATATTTTATATATGGAATAGTTTAGAAAATCTAGTTGCCGCGTCACAAATAACATTTGCAATTTATAATATAATTACGAAGATATAATGCTTATAAAATTTTGTATGAAAAATTTCAAAGCTTTATATCTTCGTAATTATTTAATAAATTGCAAATGTTATTTGTGACGCGGCATCTAGACTTTCTAAACTATTTTTCCATATATACAAAGTTACTTATATTAATACCGTCTACGCGTATTGTGCGTCAAAGTTTTGTATAAAATTGACCCCTCAAGATGGGACACGAAGGGCAGCTACCAGAAGCATTATAGCTACAAGAAAATGTTTTTAGGGGACTAACCCTAACTTTTGAAGTAAAACTTCAGCATTCACCGATTTTGAAAAAAATGTAGTCATCGAGAAAAACTGCAATTTAATAATAACAATAAAACTGAATAATAACCGGCCAAGTGTGAGTCGGTCTCGCGCTAAAGGCCACCGGGGAAAAAACAATTTTATTCTACGTTAATAACAAGAATGTTAATAATAATAAGAATAAGAAAGAATGGATGAGAGCAGATTGACGAGGGCAATCTATAAGGCAAGCGTAAGTGGAAATGTTGGAAGGGGACGGCCTAGACGTACATATACGAACCAAATTGGCGACGTGCTTAAAAAGAGCCAGGTCAGATCTACCCGAAACCAACGAGCATGCATGAAAGGACTTATGAATGTGGAGGAAGCTAGAGAGGTATGTCAGGATAGTAGCAGGTGGCGTTCCGTTGTCTCTGCCTACCCCAGTGGGAGACAGGCGTGAGAATATGTATGTATGTATGTATGCAATAATAATATGTTGTGTGGTGGTGTGTGGTACGGAACCCTCGGGCCTCGGTGCGAGAGTATCCCGACTCGCACTTGACTGGTTTTATTTGTATCCACAATCATGTTCGGTAGTCAAAAATTCAAAATTCAAAATTTTGAATTTTGAAGTGTCACACAATAGTCTAACTGCATACCAAATCACATGGTGATTGATGGAACCATTGAGGTGTGAAATAGTTTTAAACAATCTCACTTGTACATCTAGGCACTATACTATACCATAACATAACATTGAATATCGGCTCACTCAATCTTCAAACAATCAACCTAGTAAGTATTGTAAAGGGAGACAGGAGTCCACACTAGGCAGAGCCCGTGCTTCGGAAGACCTGGTCCTAGTCTAAATATATATAAGCATATGCTCACGACTACATTCCCCGAGGGGGTAGTCAGAGATATTCTGAAACCTTAGAACATCCACGTTTCAAATATATATAAGGTCTAACAAAATTAGCTGAAACTATTTTAATGGTGATGATCAGACCACCAAACTGAACAACTTTCTCTATGGGACCAATATCGAAATCGCGAAAAAAAAATCAGCTGTCCCATACATTTGAGTCCAGTTATGTTTGGAGTTGCGCTGCAAGTCTGGGGGAGGTCAGACGCATGCGTATTGGCATCTGTTAGGCTTGCACGTGGCTCCGCCATTTTGTAAACTCTTTTGTGTTTTAACTATAAAACGTTAACTTGAGATTATAATAAACTACTTGACATTATCAGAAATGCTACTAATCATTTTCCTACGTGTACTCTCCACATAACGGGACATTGGCACAATTGTGATAACGCATCGGACGCCATTAAATAAAAATAGAATAGAATAGAATGTTTGCAGTTTTGTACAACTACCATAAATGTGTTTCAAAGAAAGCTAGCGACTCAATCATGAGGTAGCAGTTCTATTCCTGGCCTGTACCACTAAGTTCGAAGGAATTCATGTACTCTTATTTTTTTCAATCTAAACTAGTATAAAACTGTAGCAGAAAGTTTGTCTGTACATTGAAGATATTAACAAAAAAAAGTTAGGTGTCCCTGATTCCATTTCACCAATTTTTGGATTTTTTGTCTGTCTGTTTGTTTGTTTGGGTGTTTGTTTGTGTGTTTGTTTGTTTGAACAAGTATCACGCAAAAACTACTGAACCGATTTTGATGAAACTTTTTTGTTTGATAGCTTATGATCTGCCTTAAAATCTGGTATAAAATTTGTGCGGACAAAGTCGCGGGTTAACGCTCGTAATATTATAATATTGAATTTATCATTATCATTGGCTCTCCGGGGAAGAAAAAACATTGTGAGGAAAACTGCATACCCGAGAATGATAAGAAAATACCATAAGTTCAAAACATGGACAAGCATTGGTTGAACACGGGTGGGGTGATCAATTATATTAATTTAACAAGTTGCATACAAATTGGTTAATCCTGCACACAATATGCTTGAACATTTAAACCACACAGACGTCAGCTATAAGCACAGTATCCTACAGCCTAGGATCTACTATTCTAACATATGCTAGATTCTATTAAGGCGGTTGCAGAGGGGTCAATTTTATACAAAACTTTGACGCACAATACGCATAGACGGTATTAATATAAGTAACTTAGTATAATATATGGAAAAATAGTTTAGAAAATCTAGATGCCGCGTCACAAATAACATTTGCAATTTATACTATAATTACGAAGATATAAAGCTTTGAAAATTTTCATACAAAATTTCATAAAAAAAAGCTTTAGTGTGCTCGGGTCAGAACCTGCAACTTGACTCCATTCGCATTTTAAGTTTTGAGGCAAAAATAATTTGTTATCATTTCAGTAATGAATGAAAGCGCTAACGTAGTCATGGATACATTTTAAGAAGCTTGTTTTGGTAGTAAGTAGGGTGAGTATGCCCGTGCGGTGGGTTGACATCGGGTTCAGTAAATTTTAAATGATGAAAGCTGATTTTCTTTCGCTCCGATCGGTTTGCTCCCATAATAAAAGTTGTTCAGTTTGATGGGTAGACTCTTAGTTTAAAAGGATGCTAATGATATCAATTTCATACTGTATTTTCGATGTTATTTTAATTTAACACAAACAAAGTCAATAATGTTTTGGCAGAGAAAAATGCATTTGCCCTTCCCAGGTCCACACCAACCCTTAGATAATATTCAAATTACTTTAGAAATAAAAAATCAAACAAACATCACACTCTTGTTAAACTAATTAATCAGCATTTTGTTACAATGGAACTAAATAATATGATGCAAAAGACACTTGAAAAATAACCATCAGGAAATAGTTCCAGCCGATAAACAACCAAAAGTGAACTCTAACACAAAGAGTTAACCTTATCAGGTCGGCAGGGAGACACCTAGGGGGACTTACCTTGTAGAAATCGTCGTCAAAGAAGTCTTCGTCGCTTCGGGTCATCACATACAATCACAAGCGCTGTGAAGCACTACACACCAGCTCCGCTCTCAGCATCGAACTGACTGATTGTACGAACACCGTGACTCACTCCTCCACTCCGCCCAAACGCTGGGCTTTACCCAACAAGATAAGGAAAAATATACACTTTAATCCTAACACTAGTTTACACGAACCACGGGAGATTTACGCAATAATTAGAACACTATTAACGTTGTATAGAGTAGAATTACGATCGGAACAGGATATTGTAGAGTTTTTTTTTCGTTTAGAATAACTTTTTGTCGATAATGCAACAATGCGAAGGAAAAGCGTCAACTCGGTCAAAATTCACAAAGCAAAGCAACAGCCGAACAGCCAGAAAAAAAATACAGCTGACATTGACAGCTTTTTGAGTTTTTTGACACAACATAGTGTTGTTCTCTTAAAATAATCGATTTTACGTGGCTCGAAATCGATTTAATTCCCTTTTTTTTTATTTGATTGACTGAATTTGATTTTTTTATTGAACAGAATATCTCATTTTTAACATGTCACATGTACTTTTGAGTTCCTTATCCGTGTAAAATGTGGATAATACATTTTTCTCCGTTAATAATATATCCATATTCAAAGCAAAGTAGGAAATGTTCATGATTAAAAAAAAGGAACAAAGAAAAAGTAATTGTGCAATAACGAAACGCAATCATAAGCAAAACAAATGTCAAAATAAAATAACCTCAAACTTTGCATTTCAAAGATCATAAATAAGTAAAACATAAATGTATCGGTCGTGGATAGCGCGGGCAGTGCTGCGGCACGTGGAGCTACGAGCTGGTCCCGCCGTGGTCCCGCGCGCTGGTCCCGGCGCTAGTTCGCTCCACACTAACGCCGTGCTTTACGCCGCCGTCAAGAAGACCACATCTGCCGCTGGAGGTAACCTTACAAAGCTACTGCTAGCCTCACTCATAAGCGATTCTTACTGTTATCTACTCTCTCTCTACCCAAGTTCATACTGAACAACAGCAGGAGCAAGGCTCGTGCCATCGTCGGAGCCCTCACCGGGCACTACGCCACAGGCACGATGATGCACAAGATCTTTGATAAGTTATATGTCGAGATGTTACTACTATTATCTATTCATATGGCCGTAGATCCATTCGGGTTTTAATACTGTTTTATACACCAAAACTTTGTTGTTTACTTTGACTGTCTTCCAAGTAGCCAATTCAATGATCTTTTTCTGTAGTCCGTATATGATCCCTGTTTCTTAGGTGTGATGGGGCTGGGCAAGGGTAAGAAGAAGGCGGGCAAGCTCGGCGCGATGGAGAAGAAAGAGCTGCCTGTGGAGTCGGACCCACAGCGGCTTGTTGCGAGTGTCTGTGGCTCTAATATATACACCACGGGGGAGGATGTACAGGTTGCTATACTTAGCTTACTAATTTTGTGAACATACTTCATCATTTTGAGATTCATCTACACTTTCCTTTAGGTGAGCTGAAGCCAAACATAAACACATTATGAAAAAAAATATTATGTATAGGGAATGTGGTAGTTTTCGAATATGATATGAAGACAGAGCGAATATATCTACATCACACTTGTATTCCACTTACCCTTTGTACCGGAGTCATGGATGTTTGTATCTATATATGAATTCTATATCATTGTATAATCATTATAATACAAGTCCAGGTACTTTAAATGTGACTAGATAATTTGTGTGACAATGTCCAAGATATTTATTTATTTTCAGTAATTTAGCATATTGTTAAGTTGAGAGGGAATTTTTAATCCCTGTACAGCTTGGCCATAAAGAGTAGAAATTAATTGAGGGCGCCACTGTCGTTTTACGTGGCAACACTATACTAAAACCTTAACTATTTTGATACTTGCTGTATTTTCTTCTGACAGCAGATAAATTTTACACTGCCATACGAAATGACATTTTTGTATGGGCTGCCGCCGTCGGCAAATGTGTCTCAACTGTAACTGTGCTTGTGCATCGCATCGCTACATACACGTTTGAATTGATACAATGCCTGTTAATTGCTTGTGCAGTCATGCGATTGACAAACGTGCGTTTTTATAGCTGTAAAAAGTTGCAGTTTGTAAAGGGCCCACTTTACAGTTTAATACTACCCTATTCTTGAATTTGAATGCCTTCAGGCAAGACTTGGGGAGACTTTATATTTATATTATGTGTCACCTTAATGTGTGTACCCATTTCAATGAATAAACTTAGTGATTTGTGTTGGTTGTAGATAAAGGCGGACGAGGAGTACCCCGCGTGGCTGTGGACGCTACGCACGGGCGCGCCGCCGCGCCTCGAGGAGCTCGACCCCGACACCAAGCAGTACTGGCTGCGCGTGCGCGCCGCCGCCATGCGACGCAACAACAAGCTGCGCTCCATGAGGAGGTTCTAGTGCCTAGTGCCTAGTACCTAGTACCCATACCCAGTCGCGTAGTGAGGGGGGGGCAAACGCCCCAGGCGGCACTTTACTAGGAGCGGCATTTTCGGAAAAAATATACATAGAAAAGTATATTTCTCGCTCGTATATTTTTCGCTCTTATGTTTTTATCTTTACATTTATATACCAAAACATGACTGACCACTACCTGAATAGTTGTGCTAACAAACTCCGAGCTCGCTACTCTCGCTCCATTATTTTTTGTGTAGGTCTTGTAAAGATGAGGGGGCGACAAAATCGGTCTGTGCCTCGGGGCTGCAGAAACCCACGCTACGACACTGCCAGGGCCTAGTGCCCGCCGCCCGTATACTTAGTGAAGCTGGATCCAGTTAAAGTATGATCACTCTACACGCGCGCTTCCCGCACTTTTTACAGAGCGAACGTCGCGCTATAGTAATATAGGGAAAAAACCCCAACGCCAAAAACAAACATTTAAGAAATTCAAAATAATTCGGTAACCTATTATTTTTAATGTAAGCAAATGTATGTTTTACTTTTTAACTCTCTTTAAGATATTTTAATTCAATTAATGCGTAGGGGACCGCTATGAAATGACTGTTGATTTTATTCGACAATCTCTTGCTGTCCCTTTTATTTATTTAATACATTTGCTTACATTAAAAATAATAGGGGACCAAATTTCTTTTTTACTTTTTAAACGTTTGTTTTTCGTTATCTAGTCATCATTATACAAGACCAGGTACTTTAAATGTGACTAGATAATTTGTGTGACAATGTCCAAGATATTTATTTTTATTTATTTGTTTTGGGCTTTTGGGGGTTTTTTCATAATTTTTAAAGTTACTTGAAAACTGCTGTACCGATTTTCGTTAAATAAAGCTAAGAACACTGTCGCAAAAATTAGTTATTTTTCTATTAAAAAAAACCGCATCGAAATCGGTCCACCCAAACGGGTGGACCGAGGGAGCTATGATGCTACAGACAGACAGACAAACAAACATTCTTTTTGCGTCGGGGGTTAAATAGATTCTAAAACTGCAACGGAAGTGTTGAATGTATTTACAAAAAAAGTTATGATATGGTGTTAAGATGTCCCTGACTCCAAATGACCGATTTATCACCGATTTTCAGATGTTTGTCTGTAACAGCATCACGCAAAAACTACTGAACCGATTTGATGAAACTTTACCTTGTCTGAAATTTTATGAGTATATCCTTAGATTAATGATGATCTTCGCTACAATGTAGGGAATATGACAGTATATACAGTATCGATCTACACCTAAAATCACGGCTCTAGTGGCACTACGGCGTTCCTTTTAAGAGTAAGCATAGCATATGCTCACGACTATATTCCCCTAGGGGGTTGTCAGAGAGGGGAATTTTAAGAGTAATTCAATGTAATTAGTTAACTGTTAACTAGTGTATAGAAATTATAATAATAATAAATAGTGTTTAAAATATTCAACTCGATAGTTTTGTTTTAATACCTTTAAAGAAAACCGCTTTTAATTTCATACAGATTTATTGAAATTAAAACTTTTAAACAACAACATAACGTCACTAATTTAGACTCGAATATAGACGAGGGTTTGCGACAAACGATTTATACAAAACGAACATCACTATTAAAATATACCTAATTATAAAGAGTAACAAATAGAGATGCAATTTTGTGGTTTCTAATACAATTGTTTTTAACGTAGTTTTTTTTCAAAACGTACACACACTACGCAAACATTAACGAAAGTACCGAAACCACACCTTTGTGAATTCAATATAAAAATCAACATTATAAAAAAAACAGTCTCCACTAACTTTGCACTTATTTAGAAAGCGTTTTCAAACTACATGTAGTCAATTATAAGAAAGCCGCTTTAATAATTTGAACTTACTCCAGTTTCATCGAACGTTGCTTGAACCTCATCTGTCAGCACGGAATAGCATTTTTCACGCTCTATCATTTTCTGTCGGTCAGGAACGTCATTTGCTAGAGCGAGAAAGATAGCGGGAATGCAATAGCACCGGCAGTGCTGCGACCTTTCTCGCTCTAGAAAATTACGTTCCTGAGCGACAGAAAAGGATAGAGCGTGAATAAGATCGATTCCGTGCTGTCGGATGAGATAAGGCTCCTAATCTGTCAGACAGAGAGCGGTCACGCGTTCAAGTGTTCCGCGTTCGCGTTATGTTTTTGTCTCTCTACTGAAGACAGAAACAGAACGCGAACGCAGAATGTATGCCCGCTTTCTGTCTGACAGGACCTTAGGGTTGAGCCACGTCTGTCAGCACGGAAATAGCGTGCTATCGCATGCGGTTGCATTTGCGTGCTGTCGAATGCGATAGCGATCGAGCTCGATCGGCGCCGAAAACACACTATAGCATGATATCGCACGCGTCAGCACTACATCGCCTCCGCGCCCAGTGCCGCGACACAGAATAATATCGTGATTGTATGAAATGCTCTAGAATGTATGGGGAATGCCTTAGCTTTATACTAGATTTCGAAGCTAGTTAGACAGTGCGGTCTCCTAAAACGTAGTGATTCCATTCTCTATGTCCCCGTTGGCCGTGGTGCCGCGTGCGATAGCACTCACGCTATCTTTCTCGCAAATGACGTTCCTGAGCGACAGAAAAGGATAGAGCATGAATGCTATTCCGTGCTGTCAGACATGGGTCAACCCTTAGTCGCTAGTCGGTATCAGTTAAAGAGCGCAGATCGTCACGTCTAGTTTATAGGCAGTCCATGGTGTCCTCCGTGATGATCATCGGCGGCGCCCACTCGGCGTGCTTGGTGCCGAAGGAGTACGAGTATGGGTTCTGAAACGTGACGAGATTCTGTTGTAGAAAGTACGATTTGATTGCGATATGGAAACAAACAAGTGATGATGGTACACGTGGATGTATGTATCTTAGACTACTTATATAGGGACTAATAGTTACGCGTGTAATTATACTAACGAACATTTCTGCCACTTTTTGCGGGGGGCGAGGTAACATGAAATCCGCTACTTTGGGTTTTATTCCACATAACTTTAGATTCTAATTTTGATTGTTAAAAATCATGAAAAGTAGTCTCGTATGAACGTCATAAGTTCGTAGTCATTGTTTTGCAATTATAGGCTGTCTCGTTTAGTGATAAGGTGTAAAATTGAATGTAAATGCACATGATCAATTGTTCTTATACCGTGGCAGAGGGGAAATGCTACCGCAAGGCTAGTCCTTATAATAAATAGTCAAAGACTATAATGCGGGATTTACCAACACGAGTCGATTTCGCCGTGCGAAATGCTGCTTTGCAAAAGTCGACCCGTGTAAATCCTGCTTTAGAGCCATTTTACGCCATCGATTTTTAAGCTTAGGTGATTTCGCAACAGCACCGCAACGAAGTCGCAACTGCACCGCAACGAAATCGCAACGAAGTCGCAACTGCACAAGCTATTTTTGAGCGATTTTAGGCGTCGCGTTGTAGCAACGTTGTCACTGATTGCAACAAAGCAACAAATAAATGAATATGAATATGAATTGATCTCAAAAACAATGAGACGATATCGTTTTGACGACGTCATTGCGGTAATTACGAAATCGCCTACGACTATAGACTTCGCATACACATCGAAATTTCTCCTTCAACAAGTTTCCTGGCTATGTTTTCCTTCGCCGTTTGAGAGTAGTTGTTATCTCACCTACTTTAGATAGAAAAACTCATTGATAAGTACTATCGCGGAGTTTTCCACCAAACATTTTTCGCATATTTTCGCGCATAATTTATTGTTTGGAAACTGTTCATTCATTGGTCTATTCATTAATAGGGTGGGGCTAGACTAGTATAGCTTTTATTTTTTAGTATTCAAGCAAAAATTAGCCTTGTGGTGGTCAGAAAAGTCCGCGATTATACCTACGTGGTCGTGGCCCTAGTGACATGTTTCCATTGCTCTCGGCAAGACGCCACAGACGACGCTCTAATTAAGTAAGTAGTAATTAAGTAGTAGATTAGATATAAGTATAGTTAGTAGGGTACTTACCTTCTTGACGTTGTAGAGGTTGGGTGGGTAATTAGCAGGACCGGGGGACTTGGTCGCCTTCCCCGCGCCGTCCAGCCGCGCGCCCAACGAGAACACCGGCATCCTGCGGATACAATCACATCCTGTTAGTTATTAGGTATACTAGGTATGCTATATCTTACGATGATCCTATTAGGCTGGCCACAGTACGTATATGAAAGAGTACCTATTACTACATACAGTACCAGACGAGAACATTATGAGGTTTAGAAGTGCATAGTAGGCGTGGAACGCGTGCCACACAGTTATGCTTGCATAACACCGTAAGGCGCGCGGCGTGGTGCGAGCGAGAAGGCATAAGTAGATGTAGCAGAGTGAGCGGGAAGACAAGCGGCGATAGCCGTCTCCGAAGCATTTGCGCTACTTTGCATTACTAACCCCTCTTTTATAATGCTCTGTGGTCTCAAGCACCCCCTTAAGTATTGGCCTTGGCCATGTACCCGACGTGCGCGCCCACGGTGTAGCCTGGCGTGACTCACCTGGTGCGATATATGTTCTGGTCCTTCTGGAAGTAGACAGCGGGCCCCGGGGACTTGGCCTTGGCCATGTACCCGACGCGGGCGCCCATGGTGTAGCCTGGCGTGACTCACCTGGTGCGATATATGTTCTGGTCCTTCTGGAAGTAGACAGCGGGCCCCGGGGACTTGGCCTTGGCCATGTACCCGACGCGGGCGCCCATGGTGTAGCCTGGCGTGACTCACCTGGTGCGATATATGTTCTGGTCCTGCTGGAAGTAGACAGCGGGCCCCGGGGACTTGGCCTTGGCCATGTACCCGACGCGGGCGCCCATGGTGTAGCCTGGCGTGACTCACCTGGTGCGATATATGTTCTGGTCCTTCTGGAAGTAGACAGCGGGCCCCGGGGACTTGGCCTTGGCCATGTACCCGACGCGGGCGCCCATGGTGTAGCCTGGCGTGACTCACCTGGTGCGATATATGTTCTGGTCCTGCTGGAAGTAGACAGCGGGCCCCGGGGACTTGGCCTTGGCCATGTACCCGACGCGGGCGCCCATGGTGTAGCCTGGCGTGACTCACCTGGTGCGATATATGTTCTGGTCCTTCTGGAAGTAGACAGCGGGCCCCGGGGACTTGGCCTTGGCCATGTACCCGACGCGGGCGCCCATGGTGTAGCCTGGCGTGACTCACCTGGTGCGATATATGTTCTGGTCCTGCTGGAAGTAGACAGCGGGCCCCGGGGACTTGGCCTTGGCCATGTACCCGACGCGGGCGCCCATGGTGTAGCCTGGCGTGACTCACCTGGTGCGATATATGTTCTGGTCCTTCTGGAAGTAGACAGCGGGCCCCGGGGACTTGGCCTTGGCCATGTACCCGACGCGGGCGCCCATGGTGTAGGCGGGGGTGCCGGGGCCGAGGCGCAGCGCGTAGGCGTTGGGCGCGGGGCCGGGCCGCTTGAGCTGCCAGCCGAGCCGCGCGCCCATCGAGTACACCGGCGCGCGCGGCTCCCGCATCGGTGGGCAGCGCTCCGGCGCGTGCGCGCCCGGACCCGGCGTCTTGAGCGATAACCGCTGCGGGAACCTGCCAATTACCGGTGTTGGATCAATGCCCGTTTTTCTTTTCGTTTCCTAGGGGATCGATAGACCGCGCTACGGTCTGCGCGAATAAATGTCAAAATTTCAAAAAGTGTCTCAAATAAAATAAAGAGGCAAAGACGATCAAAAAGATGCCATCTTTTGATGGAATATTTTTATTATTTACGAAAAATTTACACTGTTTTAAGTCTGAAATGGTTGTATTGTCTCGATCCCTTGGCCTTTAAAAAAAAGGCAGACACAGTCTTGACATGATTTAAACAGGATCTCGCGAACGTCTCTATGGAGCGATAAACATGCCGTCTGCCGAGTTATTTAGAAACTAGGTAGAAGTCGCGTTGTAGGTCTGCTATTGGGTAGTCACGTGTCGCTTGAGATTGTTGGTTTCTCCCTCTCGGGCCTACAACGAAGCTCCAGTGGCGGCTCAAGATAGTGTTCTTTTCTTTGACTATTTATTATAAGGACTAGCCTTGCGGTAGCATTTCCCCTCTGCCACGGTATAAGATCAATTAATCATGTGCATTTACATTCAATTTTATACTTTATCACTAAACGAGACAGCCTATAATTGCGAAACCATAATTTCGAACTTAGAACACATTTGGGGTTCACACGAGACTTCATTTCATGATTTTTAACGTTCAAAATTAGAATCTAAAGTTGTAGGGAAAAAAATCCAAAGTTGCGGATTTCGTGTTAACTCGCTCCCCGCAACAAGTGGCAGAAATGTTTTTTCGTAGGATTACACGCGTAACTAGTCCCTATATAAGTAGCCAAAGGTTCTTTTCGAAAAACAATCCTTGAAGTCACCAAAATACATAAACTACCGTACAACGTCAAGCACTCTTGCTAAATAAACTAGACATTGGCAAAATCATCATAACCAAGATGGCTGCCATTTTTTTTAAATAGAATAGAATAGGAACCAGGTAAGTTTAAAAAAGAAAAATATATAATATAGGAAATGCGGTCTACATACAAACGAAGATCCGTCCTAGTTTCAATATTAACCCATTAAAGTTAATGATTTTTTTTAGACACGATCTAGAAAACAATACTTATTTCTGTGCATTTGTCAGATCTCCGTTAAAATATACAGGGTGTAGGTAAGGAGAAGTATCATTAACCTTAAAACCACATACTCTACCCATCAAACTGAACAACTTTTAGTATGGGAGCAAACTGTAAAATATAAGGTCTAACAAAATTAGGTGAAACTATTTTAAGGGGATGATCAGACCGTCAAACTGAACAACTTTCTCTATGGGACCAATATTGAAACCGCGAAAAAAAAATCGACTGTCCCATACATTTAGGTCGAGTTGGTTTGTCTGGAACAGCAGATTTTTTTTTCGCGATATCGATATTGGTCCCATAGAGAAAGTTGTTCAGTTTGATGGTCTGATCACCCCCTTAAAATAGTTTCACCTTAATTTGTTAGACCTTATATAAAGATCGACTAAGAAAGTGCGAAGTTCCATTACAACAAATAGCCAATCGAATACATGGATTATAGGACATACTAGTTATATTCCCTACCGAAATATGTACGATTTGGATTTGATAATAGCCGGAATATCAATACTTCAGCAGTTTTAAAATTAAATCTCTTGTTTTCCGTCACTAAGAGCTCTTGACACGGAGGTTGTGGGTTCGATTCCCACGGGGGACACCTAGTAAAATGTTAGGTACCTACTTTGTGCGTTTTTCCGCAGTTGGTTAGGATAGGATATGGCAGGCTGAATGACCTGATTGTCTGAAAAGAAAGATGATTCCGTGCTTCGGCTGGCACGTTAGGCGGTTGGTCCCGGCTACTATCGCTGGTACTAGTCGTTAGATAAAAACCACGTCAGAGGCAGTACATGTGGTTTGAAAAACTCTGACACCAGGAGTGCGATTTTTGAATCTCATTCGCTGAGCTCAGCAGTTGAAAATGTCAAAATTAGTATGGAGTAATGCATCTTGCTACTGCTGATTTGACTTTCAAAAATCGCACTTCTGGAGTATGAGTTTTGAAAGTCAAATCCATAGTTATTTTGACATTTTTAACCGACTTCAAAAAAGGAGGAGGTTTCTCAATTCGACCGTATATAAAGTCTAACAAAATTAGCTGAAACTATTTTAAGGGTATGCTCAGACCATCAAACAGAACAACTTTCTCCATGGGACCAATATTGAAATAGCGAAAAAAAATTTGATGTCCCATACAAAACTGCAAATACAACTTGACTCAAATGTATGGGGCAGAAGATTTTTTTTTTAAGATTTCGATATTGGTCCCTTAGAGAAAATTGTTCAGTTTGATGGTCTGAGCATACCCTTTAAATAGTTTCAGCTAATTTTTTTAGACCTTATATATTTTTTCAACTGCTGAGCTCAGCGAATGAGATTCAAAAATCGCAATCCAGGGCTTGCTGCCCGGACCACACGATAAGAACATGACTACCACATTGTTGCCACTGTATTTTTATTTAAATAAAATCATGATAGGAAAAAATAAAACACTTAATATATGTTTATGCAGAAACATTTTTAATCCTTTCACATTAACTAAATTTTAGTAGGTAATACATACTTTAGATTTTAGAAATACGGTGTGTACACTCGGCGACACATCAAGCTATACAAAACCAATATAAGCTGGAAGCGAGACGTTATACGTTACTCGTCCTACGCGCGGCCAGCTTATTTTGGTTTTGTATAGCTTGATGTGTCGCCGTGCGTTCTTGGTTTACACAACTTTCGCCTCAAGTCGCTACGTTGCTCTCGGGGACCAGTAGTCGTGTTAATTGATTTTCGATGTTATAACAACGCAGCAAAGTCGATAATAGTTTGGCAGTGAAAAATGCTCTGCGCTGCGCTTCGCCAGGAGCGCGCCGGCTCTCATGATGTTGATGAGTGATGACTTAAGGTCGATTTACACATCCGTAAGTAAGTAAGTCCATCTTATCACTTCCTTGCTTACTTACTTACTCATGGGTGTGTAAATCGGCCATAAGTAAGCAAGGAAGTGGTAAGTTGGACTTACTTACTTACTTACTTATGGATGTGTAAATCGACCTTAAATAGTATTTTGTTTTATTTCTTAACAATTAAAAACCACATTTAAAAAAAAAACAAGAATGTCACATTGTAGTCACTGCCTGTTTTTAATTCACCAGTCTTTACGGATTTGTTTTTTTAAATGTTGGTACCTACTTAGATGTTGTAAGTACTTAGTTCAAACATAATAATCCGTAATGTTATATTAATCTGAAAACCAACAATGGCTACAATATTGTGACATTCTGTATATACAAGTAGTTTAGTCATGACCTAACCTATCAGCATCCGCCGGGCTGACGTCGGTTTACGGGACACCCTGTATATAGTCCATATATTTTACAATCGAAATCCTTCACCCTGCCCGCTCTACAATATTCAAATTGATATCATATCGCTACGATATCGCCGCGATATTTCTAAGATCTTATACGAACCTACTTATGAGCATATTGGCATTTCCCGAACGATATTATTGCGATAACGCAGCTACATCGCCCTGACATCACAGTGTTACCCCCGCTATATTTCTAAGATCTTATACGCAGCTATTTTTGAGCGTAGACATTGACGTAAAGATAGCGTTGCGATATCGCAGCTACATCGCCCTGACATCACTGTGTTTCCCCCGCTATATTTCTATGATCTTATACGCAGCTATTTTTGAGCGTAGACATTGACGTAAAGATAGCGTTGCGATATCGCAGCTACATCGCCCTGACATCACTGTGTTTCCCCCGCTATATTTCTAAGATCTTATACGCAGCTATTTTTGAGCGTAGACATTGACGTAAAGATAGCGTTGCGATATCGCAGCTACATCGCCCTGACATCACTGTGTTTCCCCCGCTATATTTCTAAGATCTTATACGCAGCTATTTTTGAGCGTAGACATTGACGTAAAGATAGCGTTGCGATATCGCAGCTACATCGCCCTGACATCACTGTGTTTCCCCCGCTATATTTCTAAGATCTTATACGCAGCTATTTTTGAGCGTAGACATTGACGTAAAGATAGCGTTTCTATAACGCAGCTACATCGCCCTGACATCACAGTGTTACCCCCGCTATATTTCTAAGATCTTATACGCAGCGATTTTTGTACGTAGACGTTGACGTAAAGATAGCATTGCGATATCGCAGCCACATCGCCCTGCACTGTGTTACCCCCGCTATATTTCTAAGATCTTATACGCAGCGATTGTTGAGCGTAGGGATTGACGTAAAGATAGCGTTGCAATATCGCAGCGACATCGCCTCGACATCACTGTGTTACCCCCGCTATATTTCTAAACAGCTATTTTTGAGCGTAGGCATTTCCGACGGAACGATATCGTTACGATACCACACCGACATTGCCCTGACATCACCGCGATATTTCTAAAATCTTATAAACAACAAATTTTGAGCGTAGGCACTAGGCAGGCATTGACGTATAGATACCGCAACGATATCGCCCAGGACGTCACCGTTTTATCCCCGCGATATTTCTAAGATATTATAAACAGCGATTTTCGAGCGTAGGCATTGAAGTAATGATATAGTTACGATATCGCAACGACATTGCCCTGACATCGTCGCGTTATCCCAGCAATATTTAGTCGTTGTAAGTAGTACCTAATACGCAATTATGAGCATGATCGGGTTACAGAATCATGTTTCCCTTCCATCTAAATTAGGTTACAACATAGTCCTTAAACACGTCATATCTCAAAATGAAAAAACATCATCCTGGTATTTTACCTTTTTTTAGTTTTTCGCTCAAACTCGAAAAAGCTTATTATTTTACGCTATTAATGCTCATCAAATTTTACACATTTTTAAACTGGGAACTTTGGATAGCCATTATTCAGTAATTACGAGTATGTATAAGAAAATGCTTCCGCTAGGTGCACCGTTTTCAAGTTACAAGCGAAAAGCTGAAAAAAGGACCTTCAAGTTTCCCTCAGATTGCAGGAAAACGAGAAGAAAGATGTTTAACAACGCAGGGACGGTCTTGACACGATCTCGCACACTTCTCTATGGCACGATGAACGCCATCTATTGAGTTTTTAAGGAAGTAAGTTACAAAACGGAAAAGAAAAACGTTTGTTTAAATATTGTCATCTACCAACTTGTCGATCTACTAGTCTTGAAAAATATCTCATCGCTATCCTCCACGTCAGCCACTCCGTCCCTTTGAGCCAATTCGTCATCTAGAGAATCGAATACTTCCTTTTTCTCATTTTGAGGGACTACTTTTCTTTCTTCTGAAGAAGTTTCTTCTCTTTCTGGATCTGCAATACTTACGGTGCCATTTTGCATTTTTTTTATTACTTGGGGTTCTAGTTTTCTTTCTCCTGGGGATATTTCTACTGTTTCTGGATCTGCAATAATTTCTGTGTCATTTTGCTCTTGATTTATTATTTGGGGGACTAGTTTTCTTTCTTCTAGCTCTTTATTTATTATTTGGGGGGCTACTTTCCCTTCTTCTGAGGATATTTCTTCTCTGTCTGAATCTGCAATATTTTCGGTGCCATTTTGCTCTTTTTTTATTATTTGGGGGACTAGTTTTCTTTCTTCTGAGGATATTTCTTCTCTGTCTGGATCTGCAATATGGCCGGTCTCATTTTGCACCATTTTTATTATTTGGGGGGCTAGTTTTCTTTCTTCTGGGGATATTTTTTCTCTGCCTGGATCTGCAATATGGCCGGTCTCATTTTGCACCATTTTTATTATTTGGGGGGCTTGTTTTCTTTCTTCTGGGGATATTTCTTTTCTGTCTGGATGTACAATATTTTTGGTGTCAAGTTGCTCTTTTTTTATTATTCGAGGGACTAGTTTTCTTTCTTTTGAAGATATTTCTTCTCTTTCTGGATCTGCAATATTTTCGGTATCATTTTGCACTTTTTTTATTATTTTCTTATCTTTAGACTTTAATAATCTGGATTTGGCTGACTTTGATCTGAAAATATAACAAGAAAATATTAACTTTTTACCCGACTGCGCCAGGTTTTTATAAAAAAAACTCATACCAAGTTGCAGAAACGCTCATTAAAGTTAATCCTCCATTAAATCTCTTGTTGTCACTTTTTGTATTGTTGACGTAGTAAAAGCTAGCAAGAGATTTAATGGAGGATTAACTCCAATTAGCTTTTCTGCAACTGACTGTGAATTATAGAGCGTGAACACCTGCGAAATTTTTGATTGTAATCAACACAGGAATAGGTACTTAATTCCGCGAGAGTTTAGGCAAACACAGTACTCTCACATGCGCATCTTTTGTATGTATTATTATGATTAATTTTTTATATTTATATTGTGAGGCTATTAGCCAAAAGAAGCAGTCTATTAGTTACAACCTGACGAAAAGACATTGCCCACGTGACGAAGTGTATTCGTTTCAAATCGTTTCACAACCTAACGAATGAGTGTGATCAAAGAATATCGAATACTTCCCAAGGAAATAAGACGCCTGTTTTTGTGCCTTTTGTATTTCCTGATTGTTTGCTCTCTGTATACTATGTTTTTTGGTTTCAAATAAAGTATAATTGATTGAATCAAATTAAAGATTGAAAAATTTGTCTTGGGCGGGACTTGAACCCGCACTCTTCCAGACCGGGGAACTGCGTTATCCAAGTTTGCCACCGAGCCCACTACCCAGAGAACGAAATTTTCAATCTGTTGCGTCTTGAGGGGACGTGAGCGCCATCTACTGGTAGTTATTACAAATTAACCAACCCGCAAGTCCAGCATGGGACGAGAAGAAGAGAAGAGAGAAGAGTGTGGGTTCAAGTCCCGTCCGAGACAAATTTTTCAATCTTTAATTTGTTTCGAAATAGCACAACATGGCTGTAACATGTTTAAAAATCAATAATATTTATAATTGATTGATTGATTGCAATGGAAATTATCCTTTCCTGTTGTAGCATTTTTATAAAATTTTAACTCGATTAGTTTTGAGGCGATACACGGGATTGGGCGCTTTTCCTTTAGGAGTCGTCGATGATGAGTTATCGTGTATTCTAAATGTTACACCTTTTGTTTTTTGTACTCATATGAAAGGCAATGAATAAATGAATTGTGAATTATGAATCGTAAAAAAAGTTTAGTGACATGTAGCTGACTCATTGAGATGCATTTTTTGTTTCTTTTTTAGCCTAAATTTGCGTCTTCCCATCACACTCCAGTCAACACGCCTTAAATCGCGATCGGTATGTTCAACTACGTTTTACCAGCTGTCAAATAACTCTTTTTGGTTAGGTTACAATTAGCTACTACTTTTGGCTACTAACTTCTCACCGTGTTTACTAGATTACAAGACATAGGCTACTACTTTTTATTAAATCTTTATTTGTTACCTACATAAAAAAATAAACTTTACCTATACTTATATCAGGGATACTACCTATAGGTAAAAGCAGATAGTAGTTTTGGCAGAATCAGTAGACTTTGCATGGGTTTTGTTTATGTCGCTAGATGAATCTGACAGTATAATGTAACTACAATCTATGTAGGTAATTCCATAAAATGTTTGGAGCCACTGACATCGCATTAACACGGCAGCCATTAAATTAGAATTGAAAAGTAAGTCCACTCGAGTCTACTTTGTGACTAAACATTTTGACTGCCTTTTGAAATGCAGTGGATTTGATAACAAAGAAATAAACCAAATTTGCAGCTTCTTGCTTTATAATATAATAAAACCAGATCCAAACACACTACGCTTTCCAATTTTCGACCAACATACCTATTCACAACATGTTTTTCATGAAAAATTAACAAATAAAACATAATAGATTTTCCTTACCTCTTATTATATTGCGAGCGCTCTTGTTTTTCAGGATTTTCTTTCCACATTAGTAGATAAATTTGCTTTCGCACTTTGTAAAACACTCAAATCACTTGTCAGCACCATAGGCTGATTGATAATTAAAATACTTATAGGTACCAAACAATAAAAATAATAAATGGCTGCAGCTAAAATCAAGTTTTGGAAACATCTCGATTCATTTTTTTATCATTCACTCACCGTTGACTAGCAAGTAGTCCTAATCTGGTAACAAAGTGTCAACATTTTTACGAAACAATTTGTCTAAAATACAACCAATTTTTTTACCGACGAAAAAAAGACTGAGGTTGAAGTCGACGCGTATATATGATTTTTTATGTATGATCACGCATAACTTTTTACAGTGTAGTCCGATTTTGATAATTCTTTTTATTGGGTATACCCCGAAGTCGGATCTATATAAATTTGGAAAAAAAATGTCTAACCCTAAGGGTAGGAAAACAGGGGATCATTGATTATTCACTCACTGATTGTAATGCATGACCATGCATATATTTTTACAGAGAAGTCCGATTTTGATAATTCTTTTTTTATACCACTAAAAATTATGAAATAAACAAATTTTTTGTTTCTAATATTCCCCACTTTTGGTTGACTCGACGACACTAGTTACGCAGTAATAACTTTTTACCAGTGTAGTAACAAAGTTATAACACGACGACCGAAATGATTGTATGGGATAACAGTTTAATGGCATCATTATAGGTTTACGTTTACGTTTGTACTACGATGGCGACCGTTTAGTCACAAGAGCAGTCAAGTAGTTATCTAACCAAGTAAAGTTATTAAATGTGCCGCCGACGCGACGGGATGGTGTGGATTGGCACACGTGTCCAGTTATAGTACAAAATATTGTACGGTACGTCGATAGGGACATCAATAAGGAACCAATTTTTTTTATATATGCATCTCTTTTGAGTGAATAGGACAATACCTGACAATACACGTTAAGGGGCCATAGGTTCAGGCGAATATTTTCTATGAGAAACGCGATTGCCCAGCCCTCCAAATAGCCCAGTCATTTTACGGTTTGAGTCGGAACTAATTAATAATTGATATTTTTTTTCGGTATAGTATTTAGGAGCCAATTTGAGCTTAGAAATGTACCAAAATTAAAAAAATGTCACGTCTGCAACAGCCCCAAATATAAAATTTATCATTTATCTCGTTCGAAAAAAGCTAATGGTAATTTTTTTTGCAATCTTTTAAGGCTTTACCATTCTTCTTCTTCTTATCGTGTGGGCAGAGCCCTGGGGTCAGAGTTTTTTCAGACCGCCTTACGGCCTCTGACGATTAAGATCCTTAAGATCTCTATACTTCAAACATGGTGTTAATATTTTTGTCTACTTACAAGGCTTTGAAAAATTCATTAGTATTTTCTATCTTCTTCTTTCTTATCGTGTGGGCAGAGCCCTGATGTCAGAGTTTTTTCGGACCGCCTTACGGCCTCTGACGTGGTTTTTATGTAACGACTACTACCACCAGAGATAGTAGCCGAGACCAACGGCTTAACGTGCGATCCGAAGCACGGAATCATTTTTCTTGTCAGCACAATTAGGTGATTCAGCCTGCAATGTCCTAACCAACTTTGGAAAACGCACAAAGTGACATTTCACTAGGTGTGATTTCATTACCCCCGTGGGAATCGAACCCACGACCTAAGTGTCGAGAGCCAATGCTCTTAACCATTAGACCACGAGACAGTTTAGTAATATCTCATTTTTGAAATTTAAAAAATGAGGTAGTTGTCTATTAAATATCTCATTTTTTAAATTTCAATGCCCATTTTATTGCTCAAAAATAATTTATATTGTTAAATCTTATTAAAAAAATTAATTAATTTTCTATGATGCGTAGCGATTTTTTTAAATATGTTTCAAGAGTGCGATTTTTGAATCTCATACCTTGAACTCAGCAGTTGAAAATGTATGGAGATACGCATCATTCTACTGCTGATTTGAGTTTAAAAAATCGCACTTCTGTAGTATAATTTTTGAAAGTCAAATCAGCAGTAGAATAATGCATATCTCCATAGTAATTTTGACATTTTCATCTGCTGAGCTCAGCGAATGAGATTCAAAAATCTCACTCTCTCATTCAAAACTCCGTAAAATGACTGGGCTAAAAAAGTACGTGCCTGAGCCATATTTTCGATTAAACAGTATAAAAGTACTTCTTATAGGATTTTTTTATGTTTTCACATGAGAGTAAAATCCCAGTAAAATTCTAGTTTGAGAAAATAATGTTAAAAAAACGTTTTTTCTTAACTTTTCGAAAAGAAATTCTATTATGTGATTTACTTTCACTACTTATTAAATTTAGGATTTCACTAGATAAACTATCCAAGAATACTGTATAATTTTTTTCGTTTCGGTAATTTGTGTAAATTTTGTCGAAAAACGAAGAATAAGAGACCCCTTCCCAGTAGGCCTCGCATGCCACCCTCGAGAAAACGATAAAAATCGAGATGTGCCTCCATCTTTATTATTTTACGTATGCCAGAAAGGGCGCGCATGACGCTTTTCTCGTTTGAACGCTTTGTCGTGGGTGGCATGCTAGTTGTGCAGGTAATTCCGGGACGTATGGCCCCTTAAGATCTCTATTTTCTCCCTCTACGTGCGTCAATATACATACATATTAATCTATATGTACCTGGATCCGAAGCTCCATGCGGGCGCGGACATGAGGCCGTCGCGCGTGATGCGGTCGATCTTGTACGCGGGGCCGGGCCCGAGCGGCTTCAGTCTGAAGGCCGCGTTCGTACCGAATGAGAACATGGGGTTGCGGTACCGCGAGGGGTCGTGCGACGGGAACCCCACTGTCGTGGGCAGCCGGTACGCGCCCGGTCCCGGCCCTGAGCGTGTGCGTGAGCGTTACATTAGGTATACCATTTATACAGAGAGCTAGCAGTATTGGACTGAGATCTGGAGTGCGATTTTTGAATCGCATTCGTAGAACTCAGCAGTTGAAAATGTATGGAAATACGCATCTTTCTACTGCTGATTTGACTGGATTTGTTTTGACAGAAATATGTTTCCATAGTAATTTTGACATTTTCAACTGCAGAGCTCAGCGAATGAGATTCAAAAATCGCACTCCTAACCGTAAAATTATGCACCTGTATTTTGTTTGGTGAACGAAATGGGATTCTAATAAATGTTTACACAGGGGTTCATACAACGCCGTCAGGTTGCCTAGAAAAATTTTGCCGCAAGTAAAGGTACCATTATGATTTTAGGTACAATTTTTTTCCACCTATCTGTTTGGGAAGTAATTGAGGTGGCATCGGAAGAAGACTGATCTAAAGAACTGGAAACGGGTTGCCACCTCTCAGTCTTTTTTTTAAGTTTATGGTCTGCTGCAACTCTAGGGTTGCCAGGTTCAAAGAAGTCTATTTTTATTAACTTTAAAAATTGTATCAAAAATCATTTTCATCCACCCCCCTGGAGTGCGATTTTTGAATCTCATACGTTGAACTCAGCAGTTGAAAATGTATGTACGCATCTTTCTACTGCTGATTTGACTTCCAAAAATCGCACTCTTGGAGTATGATTTTTGATGGTCAAATCAAACTTCACAAAAACATTTTCAACTGCTGAGTTCAAAGAATAAGTTTCAAAAATCGCACTCCTGGATACGTGCTTGGCTGTTTATTGAAGCTAAAGAGAATGGAATCACTATCGTTTTAAGAGACGAGACGGCACTGTCTAACAAATAGTATGAAGCTAGGGCATTACATCCTTGGAGCCCATACAATCTAGGGCATTTTATACAATTTTACGATTTTGTTCTGCGTGTCGCGGCACTGGTTGAAGTGTCTCCGATGTGCTCCCATGCGCCTTCTGGTTCCAGGTCTTGTATATATGGTTTTGTGGAGCCTAGACGTGGACAAGACCCACCTATATGTATTTGTAGGCACTACTCGGTAGTTACTCACCTAGCGGTCGCTTCGCCATGCTGTTTGTTTGGTTTGTAAGTTATTAGACTGAATACACTGTAATTTTACCACAATTTTGAAGATTAAATAACGAAAAATTTGACTGGACCTTTCGGCCACGACCTGTTTGTTGTGTAAAACAAATGAAGTTAGTTTTTTTTTATATTACAGTAACGTCAAAATTGTTCAAGGAGACATAATGAAGAAAGTTTGTAGTGAACCTATTAAAACTTTTTTTAATTTGTAAAACATGCAAAAGTCATTGAGGTATTGTACCAACTTACTAGAGGCGACACCCAGACTAAATTTTTGTAACACTCTTTTAAGCTAATTGGCTCAACCTTACTTAGCATGTGCCGGGCGCGTGCTGCACCGCGACGACGCTCCCAGCACGCGCCCCGCACTGCTGATCGTGGTGCACAGATTTTGTTCGCGTTGTTTGTTCTATACATATACTTAATTATTCATTGGCAAAAACCAATCGGGTGAACGCTGAACGGATAACGATGCGGTTCCTAATAATGCATGCGTGCCTGCCAAGAGAAGAGGGAGATAATAAGCGCCCCCGCAGATCGATGGGGTAAGCTCCTTGCGTGCAAGCACAGTGCAAGTGTGACAGCTGTGTGTACGCACGGCGACACATCAAGCTATACAAAAACAAAATAAGCTGGCCGCGCGTAGGTAGAGTAACATATAACGTCGCGCGGCCAGCTTATGTTGGTTTTGTATAGCTTGATGTGTCGCCGTGTGTACAGTGTTCAACGTCTCGCAGTACCAGTAGACCATGGATATTAACTAATGGATCCATAACCTCCTTACAAGCATGGCACCACGAAAATTGACCATGGCGGCCGGTAATATTCGTCCTTCTTTCATCGGGATCGTACGCGTTCGTCATCGATGTTTCCAACGTGTTTAATTTGTCCCTTTCTGTCCAATAACGTAATTTTTGCCGTTGGATTAGAAAGGGACAAAGTTGACGTCAGAAATAACGGCGGGAATTCGACGAAAAAAGAAGGATACCGCCCGCCAAGGAGTATTTCCTGTTTCACCACTTGTATTTTAAGGCAGTCTGCTTTCCAGGTGTAGAAAATACCTATGCCATCTTCCTGGTGTTGAGCTTCACGCAGTACGTGCAGTACACCCTGCTTTCGGGCAAGGTCTATGTTGAGCTGGGACCTATTTGCTGCTGTAGCATACAATAAATTACATGTGGTTCTATTGATGTTTCGTTGTATTCTTGTTTTGTAAACTTGTGAACTGTAATATTATGTGTGTGTTACTTATAAATTGTTTATCTATCTATCTATCTATCAGTACCCAGTCAGCTAGACTAGAGTGTTTTTAAGCATCATCACATCAAGAAGATTATGGTTCCAGTTCAGACTGCAGTGCCAGGTGCCATTTTAAACTTTTAAGGGGGTTGTTGAGACCATCGAACTGAAAAACATTCACTATGGGAACATCGAAATCGCTAAAAAAAAAATCTTTTGGCTCATACATTTAGCTCGAGTAGATCTGTAGTTTAGTCCGTGGTTCCGTGGTTTAGTATGGAACATCGCAAACGCATCGCATCATCGCGATTATGGCAAATCTCCCCATTTTGGAGGCCTATGTCCTGCAGTGGACGTCTATCGGCTGATATGATGACGGAATCGGAAGTCGATAAACGTGCAATCCCTTTGACATAATATTAAAAGTGCTACCAAAATTCCGGACCCTGGTTATGAGACTATAACCAGGGTCCGGAATTTTGGTAGCACTTGCACTATGCACTATGCACCAGGAAGGTGGCATAGGTATGACGCTACCGGTCGGCACGCTATGGGGTGCTACCGGGTGGCCACCTCCCAGCGTGTGCCGTATGGTTGCTGTTCGACTGTTTAACGTCAGTTGGACTGTCGTATGGCAACCCGCGGCACCGGTGCATCCCGGGCAACGTAGTCCGTGGCGGAGCATTGGCAGTGGAAAACTGCTGCCAATGGGCCGTCACTGGCTACGGCTGAGGGCCACCTCACTCATTGTAGACTCACGTGCAATGAGTGTTCCCTGAACCCTATTCCTTTGCTCCAGCCCACAATAAACCACCTCCTGCCCACATCCCAATCCCTTCCCAAGTCCTGGAGGAGTCAACCTCGCCACCAAAAATCCCCAATCTAAGGTGTGATCCAACCGTGCCGATGGATGCATGGCTGAGGGGGTGCTCAGTCGCGAACGGAGGGTCTTCGATACCGGGTCGCCTCGGGGACAGTCTTAGGCCTTACCTCCACATGCAGGCTCTGTGGAGGCCGACTACCCTTTCCTAGCATACTCGTGGGACATGAATGGATAAGTGCAATTTAAATGAACTGATAGAGGAGATTGATATCCTGTCTGCTGAGGATGGTGGCGCAAGCCCCTCCAAAGCTATGGAGTTTGGGGACACAGGGCCCCAAACCCATACTGAGAATAAGGACGACAAGGGGGACCTCACGGACCCCGAGGAGTCTCTTAATACTAGCAACAATAGCATTGGCACGCAAGGAGAGAATGAGCGTCGTATCTTTCTCTCCGGCGCTGCCAAAAGACGCTATCATTGGTGGAAGGCACAGGGCAAGGAGGAGGAGGAGGCCTTAGCCCTGTGTAAAAAACCTTTCGCCGAGCTTATGGACTTACCTGAAGTCCAAGAGAGGGTACAGAGCGGACCGCAAAAGCGACAACGCTCTGAGGATACCTCGCCAAAAGAAAGGCCTACAAAAACCGTCAAGCGTGGGGACTCAAACCCCACGTTTGGCGAAATCGCAAAGTCGATGCGGGTTGGCATCAAGGATACCAACAAAAACGCTACCGAAAGCGAGCTCCGTCAGCTACAGGAGGAACTGACGGAGAAACTAGATTCAGTAGAGGGGGAGCAAGCCCCAAATTTCTTGGGCTGCTCCATCAGAACAGGCTACCTTATGCTCACCTGCGCTGATGAGGCAACCCGAGAATGGCTTTCTGGCGTGGTCCCGGAGCTCAAGCCATGGGAGGGAGCGAACCTGATACTCGCTAGCGAGCAGGATCTCCCCAAACCCATGACGGGAGTTGCTTGGATCCCCGACGCCAACTTAGACTCCCGAAGACTGCTGTCTCGGTTAAAGACCCAGAACCCGAAGGTAGGCTGCGGCCACTGGAGGGTACTTAACAAAAAGGTAGAGGAGGAGGGACAAACTGTAACCTTCTCCTTTGACCAATCCTCTTATGAGGTCCTAAAAGAGCGGGACTGTAGACTCTTTCTCAACCTTGGCACCATTCACCTAAGGGTGAAGGGTGGCAAACAGCCGGAGGATGCGGGGGGCGACGGGCAAGAGGGGCCTGAACCTGGGACCTCCACTTTACGGACTCAAGGGCACGTAAGTGGAGCCTCGGGGAGCGGCACAAACCCTCGAACCAATCCTCCTCGCATGTCAGGTGGATTGAGAGGAACAGCCAGAGGCGGGACTAGGCAACCGGCATCTGGGAACCAGAGAGGCGCGGGGAATAACCGCGCGCCCAGGCCCCCATTAACATCAGCAGGACAGGGGGGTCCTAGACCTGCTAGGGGAGGGCGAGGAGCCCTGACACGTGGGCAATCACCACGAGTCAGGGGACAGGCGAGGGGCAGGCATGTGCACCTGCAACCCCTTTTCACTGGTCACTCCAGCAAGAAAGCCGCCCGAAACCCCCTAAATAACCAACCCCACCCCTAACCCAACCCGTACCGAAACAGTCCTTCCTTAATTCCTAGTCGCATCCCTCACCCCCTTTGTCCCCTTATATACCTTTTATATTTATTTATTTATTTTCACCCTAAACCCAATCCCCATTAAATAACAATATGATCAAAGCCATCCAGGTAAACCTCCATCATGCAAAGGCGCCCAGCGCAATACTTTGCCAAACATTCCTTGATAAAGACCTGGACGTGGCTCTTATACAAGAACCGTGGGTCAATCAGAACACGATTATGGGACTGAACTCCTCGGGTAAGATTCTTTATAATACCGAGGGACTCAGACCCAGAGCTTGTATAATTTTTAAGAATAATATTAAATTCTTACCTATACCTTGCATGTGCACAGATGACTTGGTAGCAGCCTACATCGCCCCGAAAGGTAACGAGGAGATGAGGCTGATTGTATGTTCAGCTTATCTGCCTGGACCCCCGGAATCAACAGATCCGGTGGCAGACCTCACCCCAATTGTAGAGTATTGCCAGGAACAGGACGCCGAGCTGGTGCTAGGCACCGATTGCAACGCGCATCACACCTCCTGGCGCAGCACAGAAACCAACAAAAGGGGTGAGCTACTTTATGACTTCTTTATGACTAACAACCTCTATGTACTAAACAAAGGCAACACTCCAACATATGTCACAAGAAATTGTCAACAGGTGTTAGACATTACTTTCTGTACAGGACACACTAAGGACCGTATAGACAACTGGCACGTCAGTGAAGAGGTGTCCATGTCTGACCACAGACATGTTATATTCGATATTCTGGGTAACAAAAACAGACATATTGAACACTATCGTGACCGAAGGAAGACTGACTGGGATGGGTTTAGGTCCGATCTCGAGGACAGCCTAGGGTCGATAGGGAAAAGTGTAAGATCCAGGGAACAACTGGAATACACAGTGGCTGCAGTTGAGACTGGGTTAATCTCAGCCTTCTATAACAACTGCCCGCTTAAAACCATAGCTTCGAACAGAAGAGTACCATGGTGGAATAATAAGCTTCAAACACTCAGACAGAGGGCCCGAACCTTATTCAATCGGGCAAAAAAACACTGTAACTGGGATGCGTATCGCAAGGCCTTAACGGATTTTAATAAAGAACTGAGGAAGGCGAAAAGGAAGTCGTGGCATAGGTTCTGCGAGGAAATAAATGGAGCCGCACACCTTGCAAAAATTTATAAGATTATGTCCAAATCGCCAACCTCTCATCTGGGGCTACTGAGGAAACCAGATGGAAATTTTACCAGAACTGTTGAGGAAACCCTAACACTTATGACCAGTGTCCACTTCCCAGGTTCAACAGTTCTGGAACCAGGAGCCGAGCCACCTTCACAAAGCGGGACTAAATCCAAACCAAGGATTGAAGACTGGCGTATGTCGGCACTGGTCTTTAAACCCGACCGAGTCAAATGGGCTATAAATAGCTTCAAACCATTCAAGACTGGCGGAGAAGATGAAATCTTCCCTGCTCTCCTACAACAGGGAAGAGAGATCATCCAACCACTGGTAGTTAAAATCTTTAGAACGAGCTTTGCTTGGGGATACCTACCAGAGAAATGGACTAAGGTTAGGGTTACCTTTATTCCCAAAGCTGGGGATAAAGATAAATCACAACCCAAATCTTATAGACCAATTAGTCTTACCTCTTTCCTTCTAAAAACCATGGAAAAGGTAATAAACCTGCATATTAGGGAGACCTACCTCAAAGGTAGGCCATTGCACTTCAGGCAACATGCGTACCAGAAAGGCAAATCCACAGAAAGTGCTCTGCTAGAACTGGTCGACAGAGTGGAAAAAGCCCTCGACGATCAGGAGATTGCACTCTGTGCCTTTCTGGACATAGAGGGTGCATTTGACAATACCTCTACTGAAATCATACTAAAATGTATGGATGATCGAAATGTCGACTCCACTACCAAAAAGTGGATTGAGGCAATGTTAACGACAAGAACAGTCAGGACCTCACTTCTAGGTAAAACCCTAGAGGTAAAGATATCCAAAGGCTGTCCGCAGGGGGGAGTGCTCTCACCTCTGGCCTGGTCGGTGGTGGTGGACTGCCTCCTGTGGGACCTTAACAACGCCTACCTAGATACTCAAGGGTATGCTGATGACCTGGTAGTGATGATTGTGGGCCCATGTCCCAGCACTATATCCAGTCTCATGCAGACAGCACTACACAAGATAGAAAGGTGGTGCAAGAACTTCGGTCTTTCAGTAAATGCCGATAAAACGGTTATAGTACCCTTCACAAGAAGGCGAAAATTGGAGCGCCTTAGACCTCCAACACTCTTCAACAAATCTATACCGTTTTCCAAGGAGGTTAAATATCTAGGAGTAATTCTAGACCAAAAACTCACTTGGAACCAACACCTGGACCACATTGTGCGAAAGGCAAAAATAGGACTAGGGACATGCTGTCGCTTAGCGAGCTCCAGATGGGGCCTGAAACCGAGTTCGGTTATGTGGATCTACACTGCGATAGTGAGGCCTATGGTATCCTACTGCAGTGTAGCCTGGCATAAGAAAACCGAACAAGCGAAGTGTGTAAACACCCTAAATAGCCTACAAGGATTAGTATGCAGAATAGCAACGGGGGCAATGAAATCTACACCCACGGCTGCTATGGAGGCAATATTAGGTTTGCCTCCACTACACATCCATGTGCAGAAAGAGGCAAAAATTGCAATGCTCCGAGCCTTGGAACGAGGAGATTCCAAATGGAAGTCCTCTGTTATGAGAGGGTTACATGAAACTCTCTTAACAATTCCGATCATGTGTATGCCGAAAGACACCATGAACAAAGAATATAACTTCAACAGGTTATACAAGGTAATCCTACCCCAAAGAGAGGACTGGAACGGGAATACCCCACAATCCTTCAGCGCTGGAGATGTCGTCTGGTTTACAGATGGCTCCAGGAAGGACAACCGTGCTGGAGCTGGAATATGTGGCGGCAATCCAGGAATTAAAAAGGCGATTCACCTTGGACAGCATGCCACAGTATTCCAGACTGAAATGTACGCTATCATAGATTGCGTACACGAGAATCTGAAAAGATGCCCAAAGGGGAAACATATTGTTATTTTATCAGATAGCCAGGCTGCTCTAAAAGCGCTAGGATCTGATGAAATAGAGTCGAAACTAACATTAGAATGTGCCCGAGCACTCAACCAGCTAGGACGGACAAACTCTGTCACCCTAGGCTGGGTGCCCGGACACTGCGGTATTGATGGAAATGAGGCTGCTGACGAGCTGGCACGAAGAGGGGCGGAAGAGGACGCCATAGGCCCCGAGCCTTATTGCGGCATCTCCCGCAACACCTCTAGACGTGTGCTAAAGGAATGGGCCGTGGACCAAAGCCGTAAGCTCTGGTCGTATACACCAGGACTGAGGCATGCGAAAGAACTTGTGACCGGCTTTTCAAACAGACATACCTCAGATGCCATCAATTCAAACCGCAACGACTTAAGGCTCTTAGTACGAGCCTTAACAGGACACTGCAAGTTAAACAAACACCTTCACAGAATGGGGCTTGTAGACTCACCCACTTGCAGATTTTGCTGTGAAGCAGAGGAAACGCCCATACATCTCCTCTGCGAATGCGAAGTGCTCATTCACAGCAGGAGTCGCCATCTAGGTGGATACATAATAACACCTACTGACATCAGGGACCTCCCCTCCAAAAGCATAACACGGTTCATGAAGTCCGTGGGCCTAGGAAATGACCTTTAGGTCTAGGGTGACAGCTACAATAGATCTATCTAGGTCGCAGTAGCTATTTGGTCATTGACCAAGCCCTTATAACCAAATAATAATAATGACGCCGTATGAGACTACTTAGGTAGTGGGAAATAATTTTAACTTCTTTGCTTTGGTATTTTTTATTTCATAACATTTTCTATAGATAGTCACATACATTGATTTATAGGTAGGTAAGATATACACGACGACCCGGTTGGTGTAATGTTTACCACGCCGGACTGCCAAACCAGGGTCCTGGGTTCGAATCCCGGTTCGGTCATGGATGTTTATATGTTTGTGCCGTTGTTGTATGGTTTCCATAATAAACAGCATAATATAGTGCTTGCTTGGGATCATTACAATGTATGTGCCTGTGAGCGTTATTTATTATTTATGTTATTATTATACAGGGTGTAACAAAACACCCTAGTAATATTTAAGGGGGCACCCCCTTAAAAAAATTCAGTGTTGGTTTCATAGTGAAAAGTTGTTCAGTTTGATGGTCTGAAGCACCCCTTTAAGTGACTGTCTCATTTTATATTACACTCTGTATAAGAGTAGGTAGTATAAGAGATAGACGTCAGCTATCATCAGCTGCAAGGCTGATCCAGTATTCATAGGGTGGAATGTCTAGATGGGGATGAATGAACCAGTTCTGCCTGCATTACTCCAGTCGGTTAAGGAGTTACAGCCGTTTAAAGGTCTGGTATGGTTGCTAAAAATGAATATGCATTTATTTTTTTTCATAATGGGTTTGCGCTTGGCTTCATCTCACCTGATGGGAAGTGTAGATGAAGCTGAGGATGTAGCGCGCTCACCCAGAAAAAGCCTATTAACTTTTTAACCAGGGATACTAGGGAGACTAATTAGGGAGTGAGTTCCAATAAAAGAGGATGCAAACCTTTTTGTGCGGATTGTTGGAATATCGACTACGTATGGATGCAGTCTCGCACTACGTCTTGTCGTACGTTGGTGGAAGGGGGATGGTGGAATCAGGTCATGTAGCTCCTGGGCACACTCGCTCGCCGAAGTGTATCCTATAAAACACTGACAGACAAGCGACCAATCGCTGGTGTTCCAGACTCTGTAACTTAGCCTCGACGAGTGCGTCATCGTCGATGAGTCTCTTGGCTCGGCGCTCAACTGAGTCTAGTGCATCCAGTTGGTATTTTGCATATTCGTAGATATATATTCGCAGATATATGTATATGCAGGTAGTATTGTAATAACTGTTAGTAGCTATGCGAGTAAAAACTGAAATGGTCTGTCAGTTGGTTTAGGAGATACAGCCGTTCAAAGGTCGGACCTTTGAACGGCTGTAACTCCTAAAAGGACTTGAGCTATGCAGGTAGACCTAGTCCATCCCCATCACAAAGATGCTCTTCACCTTGTGAATACTGAATCAGCCTTGCAGCTGATGATAACAAGAAGTACGTCTATCTCGTAATGTATGGTAGAGCTCAGCCGGGTAGGGTAGCGATGGTAGCGGGCGGCATCAACGGGCAGGTGTAGACGCAGGCGGTATTGGCAGTGTCGTCGTGAGCTGCAGCGGCTCCCCCTCCCCCTCGTCCTCGTCCTCCCCGCTGTCGCTCTCCACCGGCGACGTCGACGCGCCCCACTGCACACATACACAACAACATACAGACTCGATTATACCTGATACCTACACTGTTATTCGTTCCAGCATAATAACTGTAAGTAATGAACTGAGAGACCTGTTCGGACAAGGGGTTAGCGCAGAGGGCGCGGTAGAGCAGCGCAGCGTAGAGCAGGTTGAGCACGCCGAGCGCGCGCAGCGTGGTCTCGAAGCCCGCCCCCCACGACATCACGCCGCCCAGCACCGGACCTGCCGCAACCACTCTATCACATTATTACACGACGACGACAAGACGGATCGAGTCGCGCGAAGCTCATCGACCCTACTTACGCTGACGTATTAGAAATCACAATAAATTATATTTAAACAATTCAGCTATTATCACTAATTCACTACGTACAAGATGTGATACCACAAATGAAGGTCATGCGTCAGGTACAAGGAGCGCGGGTGGGTGAAAAAGAACACCGAGTGAAATTTGGCGATACTGCCGCACTTGAATGAGACAGTGTGTCCTTTAATTACATTAGTAGGTACATAATGGTTGAAAGATTTAAACGTACAAATGTTAGTGTTGCCTGGAGGTATGCAGTATACAGTATGCACCGTGCGGTATATAGGGTAGCAGAGCAGTACAGTAGGTAAGGTAAGGTAAGGTAAGGTAAGGTAGGTGGTACAGTCACCGAGCACGTAGGCGGCGCTGGAGGCGGCCTGCAGCAGCGCGGCTCGGTGGGGCACTCGGCGCGCGCGCGCGAGCAGCGCCGGCACCAGCGCCGCGTCCGTCGCCCCCAGCCCCGCCCCCAGCACTCCCTGCGGCAGCGCCAGCACCCACACCTGCACACATACACACACGCACAACACTTGCTAACATTCAATATAAAGATAATTACATACGTACATATATACAGGCCACTATCTCACAGGAGTAGGCAGAGACCACTGCTCGCCGTACATTACGATTCTGAAATACTTTTCTCGCTTCATCCACTTTCATAAAAGATACATGTCTTCATGCACTTCCGTCGGTTGAGGGTGCTACGCACTTGTCCTTTTCAGAAAAGACTATTTATTTGGTCGTGGACCGTGATAAACTGATTAATTTTCCTCGCCCGCCCTCTCTCGACTGTTCCACTTACATTGGATTGATAAATCTCTTTAGTGAGTCTACTCTCATTCATCCTCTGTACGTGACGGAACCACCTAATCATAGGTATCTCTTTCAATCATGCGGGGCTAGTACGTCATCCCGCGATAGGGTAATATAGCGCTATCACGCTTCCGCTCTCTTTCTATTTGCCTGCGAACGAACAAGATAAAAGAACAAATTTGACACATGGATATGTTATGTTATGATATTATGTTATGCAAATGTCGCCATCGAGGGTTGGCTTACTAGCCCCGCTGATTATTTTTATTTTATTCATTTTAGGAAAACTTACGGACTAATTACAGGATAGTAGGGTATCAACATTTTTATAAAACAACATTGCCAACTAAAAGTTTCCACAGATAAATCTCATTCGTTTTACACACATTTGTGTGTAAAAAAAAAAATACAAATTTGAATCAATAAAGTAATAAAAAGTTACATTACAAAAAGCTCCAAGTTTGCTGGTACTTCAAACCATCCACAAAAGAAAAGGAATTATACAATGTGATAATGAATTAACGCAAAACTAGAAAGTAGTTTGTTTAGGATCGAGAGCAGAATCGAATTATCATGGTTTCAGCATGGGTAATTTTTCAAAATATTAAATAATTTATGTGTAAAATTTTAAATTTTAAGAACCCGATCTCAACCCACCATACGGACACACTTACCCTACTTCCTACCAAAACAAGATTCTTAAAATGTATCCTTAACCACGTTAGTGCTGAAATGATAACAAATCACTTTTGCCTCAAAACTTAAAATGCGAATAACTTTAAATTTTAAGAATCAAAATAATTAAATTATAGTTTCAATCTAATTATCTTGTTATAAATCAGTTGGGGTGTATGAGGTTTTGCGCTTAATCATCAACTCGTTGTATTAACTAAAAACTAAAAGTAAAGAGGTGCCGAGTGAGCCGCTAACTCATTAACCTAGGTAGATGTTTTTCAGTAAGCACTCGTTTAACTGAGGTCGTGCTTGTGCAAAACAAATCAAAGTCAAGATCAACCGAGACACTATTAAAGCTATTAGCGCTACGCAGTAAGAATGTATTTTGTCTATAGTTAGTTTTAGCAAGGGGAACGTGTAACAAGAGCGCTGCCTAACTGGTTGGTACGAAGATGTATTTTAGAGACTAGATCGGGGCTGTCAATGGATCCATTTGAAATATTTATCAAGTAGCAAATATCGATAATATTACGTCGATGTTCAAGGGGAAGAAAGTGGTAGCGCTTGCAGCGATGTTGATAGTCGACTGACCATTGCCGTGCTTTATAATCTAGAATTTGTATTATTGAATTTTTGAATTACCGTCATTTTTCAACTTAGACCGATTAAAATTAGTCGATATTACTGGCGTCTCGATTTAGAAAGTGGCGAAATTAACATAACATAACATAAATATTTTTTATTTGCACACCAAAATATACAGTAACAAAAACGAATAAAAAGAACATTGTTCTCCTTTGGCTTAAATCGTTCGATGCATTTCGCTACTCGCCCGTCTATAGGATACTATATTTTTGTCGGGTTCAAGTCGTGGTCGGACACAGTATACTAACACTCCGGGCGTGCGGCACGGAGAGGGCGGCGAGCCCCACGGCGAGCACGCCGCACAGCGCGACGCGCTCGGCGCCGAGCCGCCGCACGACGCCGCCGAGCGCCGCCGTCGTCGCGAGGTAGCCGGCGCTGTCCGGCACGAAGGCGGCGCCGGTCTGCCAGCGCCGCGGGTGGAACTTGTGCATGATCCACAGCGGCAGGCACGGCTCCAGCGCGGCCATGGCGCTCGTCGTCACCAGCACCGCGCCCGCGCCCGCGCGCGCCGCCCCGCGCCCCGCCTCGCGCCTCACCCCCGCCCAGCCCCACGCCCCGTCCCTCACCCCCGCCCGGCCCCACGCTCCGCCCGTAGGCGCCGCCTGCGGGGAACGACTCCCATCACAGCCTGGCCACGACCACGCCGCGCCACTGCGAGCGGTGACTTAGACTCAGGCTGAGATTCAGAGACGATTTTTAAGTCCTAGTTCGAACTCCTGTATGTCAAAATCCATAGATTTTTGACCCTACCTAGTTCAAACTATGACTTAAAAAACCGTCACAGTCACACTTACACCGGATCGGCACAGTCTGCCGGGACTTCACTCACCCTATTGTACTCCTCTCTGTCCAGGTACACGTACTGTAGGGCTGAAAATGAATGTGACGGTTTAGGACTCGTTGAATGATGTTCCATTCGTAAGATGAAAAAGAAGATCATACCGAGATTCGCCAGCAGCGCCAAAGCTATGAGCAGGAAGGGAGTAGCTCTGCTCCACATCGCGATCGCCGCCCCACCAAACGGGTAGCCCACCAACACTCCTGCAATGCGATGAAATTACCTGATGTGTTTTAATCATTGATGAGTAACAATTTTAATAAACTATGCAATACTTATAATATTGATCTATTTAACTCTAGCGTCGAGTCGACAAGGAGGTTGTTAAGTCGTAATTTCTTTGCTGATGAAGTGTAGAGTCTTTTCTTTTATTTTGTTTATTGTTTTTGCAATGTTTTTTTATATTTACCTTTAGGCTGACATGTGTGCTGACTCATGTGCGTTTTTTAAAATTGTTAACCATTTGTTTTTTCACAACTACTCCTGTATCTATCAGTGAAAACCTGTTATTGGCTTTCTGCTTTATACTCATGTAACTACTGTATTATATTGCTGTTGGTTTCCCAATAAAATAAAAATTGAAAAAAATAATAATCTACACGAAAATTTCACATGTCTACCTAGACAGATAATATTCTGAACCGCTAGCATTCGAAGAGCTGCCGCTTCTTTCGGGTAAAAATGGGTAAGGAAATAATTGTAGGTATGGATGGATGGATCTCGATTCGTCGTCGTCGTCACACAACACGACCACACCCCGTCGCCGCCAATCGTCGCCGCGGGGGACAGTCGCGATCTCTGCCCAGTGCCCACTCCTTTTGCTTCTGGCGTCTACAGACGCTACGGGCACATCGCAGGCCGGTTTTTACCGATCCCACTGCCTAATGGTAGCCGCGTAGTCCCAGCAAAGCTCATTGCCGAGGTCCGTCTCTGTACCCCTTGCACCACCAGCAGCAAGTAAGTACCACCAGCAGGTAAGACCTTCGCCGTAACTGGTGTGGTCCTCCATAGTCTACAGTAATAAGCAGTAACTGTTTCCAGAGCAATGTTGTATTTGTCAGTTAGAAAAAGAAAAAATAAGTCGCCGTCGACTTCCTCACCCAGTGCGACGGCGCCGAGCAGCGCGGCGATGGCGCGGTCGGCCGCGTGGCGCGAGAGAGCGCGCGACACTAGCGCCATCCCGCTCACACTGGCGAGCGCCGCGCCCGCGCCGTGCAGCGCGCGCCCCGCCCCCGCGCACACCGCGCGCCCCGCCGACAGCGTGGAGCAGCCGGAGAACACTGGGAGAGACATCATATTGACAGAATCTTATCGGGTTTCATTGTATCTTTCACTTCAATCGAGATGCGAACCCATCGCCATTTCCTCACTCTTCGCCTCGAGTGGGACGTTCGCGTGACAAGCTCCGGGAAACATGGAAACGTTAGCTCTTGCAGAGCTAATGGTCAAGAACCGTTCTCTCCGCGCACGCTCGGTTCACTTTTAAGTGCTACATTATGTCACTCGCCATAGGATCATTAGCTAAATGGAAGCCCATTGCAACGCCCGGGAAAAGGAATCATCATAGAGCTCAAATTATCGAAGCCGGTCGTCGTCGGTTCGCGTCATATCCAGTTTCCATCGTGGAACGGCAGAGTTGTCAGATGAGGTCCTATGAGGAAGAACGATCCGTATGCACGTGAGGTGACGTACGGAGCGCGGCGGCGGCGAGCAGCGCGGTGGCGGCGCGCAGCACGGGCGCGGGGCCGCGGCGGCAGCACGAGGCGGCGGCGAGGGGCGCCACCACGAGCTGCGCCGCCGCCTTCGCGCCCAGCACCGCCCCCACGCCCGCCTGCGCCCCGCCCAGCCCCGACCCTGCGGGGAGATGGGACACTATCAGTAGTGGCGAGAGGGACGACGGCTTAGCCAGGATCTCACCAGTCGGTGATCGAAAATGAGAGACCCTCACCCGGGACCCGAAAGCTGCTGCTTCTTCTTATCACGTGTGCAGCAAGCCCTGGTGTCAGAGTTGTTCTGACCGCCTTACGGTCTCCGACATGGGTTTTATGTAACGACTACTACCACCGGAGATAGTACCCGGAACCAACGGCTTAACATGCCATCCGAAGCACGAAATCATCTTTCTTTTCAAACAATCAGGTGATTCGGCCTGCAATATCCTAACCAACTGGGGGAAAACGCACAAAGTGACATATCACTAGGTGTCCCCCGTGGACATGGAACCCACGACCTCGGTGTCAGGAGACCAATACTCTTAACCATTAGACCACGGAGGTAGTAGAGAGCTAGCTGCTGATTTGCATAAACTTCTACGATCTTCATTTTATTCAGCTTTAATTCTTCAAATAACTTTAATGCTATGAGCGCGAGCGCATGACGGACGTTTTGCTTTCGGTCAAAACTTACTGCAAGAACTAAGTCACACCCAAAACGCTTCATAAAAATGGATTCGCACTAACGAGAAGAGGTTCCTGTGCCTGAACACAGTCATGTACACTGAGTGAATGCTATTGAGAGAAGATTAAGATGTCCGCTTTGCTAGTAGCGATTCCATTACCTTCCCAACATTTAGGGCCGATTTCGGCATACATTGCTTACTTAAAAAAAGAGAGAACAAAAGCCAGCCTCGTTTGACGCGTGAAGCGGTTACGGCTGGCTATGATTTTGTCCACAAGAAATAAGAAGTGTTCACCATCGTGCAGCGTGCCGGCGGCGAGATGCACGGTCTCGTTGAGGAGCGCAGCGAGCGGCGCCGGCGGAGCGTCCTCCCCTCCCGCGCCGCCGGCGTGCGCCCACAGCTCCAGCGACGTACCACTCACCCAGTCCGGCACGATCGGCACTACGGACGTCATAGATGTTCAATTAGAACCTGTATGATACTACTGTAGGACAAAAACCTCCCACGAATATAAGTGAGTCCAGTGCAGATAAGGTACCTACTACAGATTGGTGGAGACAACTTGCCATCGAAGTGCCGGGTTAAAGATTATTAACAGCGCCATCTTACGGAGCTATCTTAACGTGCCTTCAGAACGAAAGGAGGCTTTCGTTTTGAAATCACCATACCACTACAACGGTCACCCAATATAAACTTCTTCTTCTTCTTATCGTGGGGGCAGAGCCCTGGTGTCAGAGTTTTTTCAGACCGCCTTACGGCCTCTGACGTGGTTTTTATGTAACGACTTCTACCACCAGAGATAGTAGCTGGGACCAACGGCTTAACGTGCCATCCGAAGCACGGAATCATTTTTGATTTCAGACAATCAGGTGATTCAGCCTGCAATGTCCTAACCAACTGGGGAAAAACGCACAAAGTGACATTTCACTAGGTGTCCCCCGTGGGAATCGAACCCACGACCTCCGTGTCGAGAGCCAATGCTCTTAACCATTAGACCACGGAGGCATTAAAAACTGATCGGATCGGACGGTGTTTAACTTAGATGATCTTCACCATGATGATGATGATTCGACACCAAATGAATGGACAATGAATTCGATGAATGAATGTTTAAATTAATTAGTGCACACAAGTGATCATTACAATGGCTCACCTAGGACGGTTAGTAAAACATTGTCTAAGAAAAACGTTAAGTAAGTGAGAAAGAAAGCGGCCGTCGCCCCGGTGCCGGCCGTTTCACTCATGCTGCCGCGAGCCGCTATGTCGGAGGACTACCGACTAACTACCGACTACTGACTGTCTCCCGAGCCGCGAGCCCCAATGCGTCGCGAGTCGCGGTCGAGCCGAGCGAGTCGTGTGTCGCCGCGATAAGACTCCGATACATTTTCAATCAGTGCTCGTCGACGCGAGTGTCATTCACTTAAAGTAATTTTCTGGTTCGCGTCCTCCTTAGGGTCCGCCACATAGGTACATACGGAATTGCGATCCGGAATCCTGATTCAGGATTCAGTGTTGTCAACTATGGTTACAAAAAATACTAGAGTGCTGTTTAAAAAATGTCTAAAATCAAAATGAATGGAATGCCAAATTAATAACAATTGTATTTTTTAGGTATTTATTAATACGAAACAAACAATTTCTATGCATGATAATTACTATCATGTGATGAGGTCATGACGTTACGAATGTTACGATGATGGTGTGTAAATTGTATTCTAATATGAATGCAACTATATCAAAAGACTATCGATAGTTTTAACATTAGGCATAATCTGCATACAAAATGGCATAGGCGATTTCGCAACTATGCCGCATCGATGTCGCAACTGCACCGTCACAATACGGTATTGTTCCATCAACGCCTACGCTCAAAAATCACTTTAAAATATGCCACCTAAGACATCAAAAATCACTAGATCTAGTGAAAAAGTCTGTGAAAGCGGTAACACTCCAAACGGAAACTAATTCCGAATTATTCCGTATGTATGTGGCGGACCTTGCAGTTCCAAACGATGCGCTGATAACCTATTTTTCTCTTGCATGTCCTGAAGTAGTCATCAATAATCATAAAGTAAATAAATAAACTTATTATTTCAAACTTGTAATTTCCTACAATAGTATGTAGATAAGTACGTACGCATTATTGAATAATGGCAGCAATAGCGATCCCAACAATATAAGCGAAACGAGATTCATTACACGCTCGTTGGTTACACATCTGCGGCTCTTTCATTTTGTTAGCGACTGAAACGTATTTATTTATACATCTTGGATTAGGTTATACTTAGGTACTATGTTAAAATTTATTTGTAGATCCTAGCAGTTTAGTAATGTATTCTGAATATGGTAAACTTTATTCCTTTATATCCTAAATCAAAATAGGTAGTCTAGTTTTTTTTTTTTTTTTTTTTATTTATTGTAAGAAAAATGACAAAGATTTGGACAATTGAACTTCCAAAAACCATCGGAGGTTTATCCGGAAGTGCAACATAAACAGTACAGTTACATCAATCAGAAGACAATTTTGTAGGTACTACTTATACATGCAATACAAAGATTTACTTCGTTAGGTAGGTACTTAAAAAAGTAATTTGTCAAAATACAAACAGAATTTAATCTGATATATAAATATTCAAAGTTACAGTCAGCAGCAACAACCTGCATACACCTTAGCACTACTGCGTATAACAAAAGCGTACTCAATCCATTGCTGCCGACTGTACATTACTACCCAGTGTTATACATAACAAATAATCACTAAACAAATCTCCACAATAATCAGAAGCTATTATGTAGGGTTAGTTTGAACAAAGTTATTCACATCCACCCACAGTTACTCAGTACATTTTTATTGTTGTTAGAGTTTATTTAGTAGGTATTAATGAGGGGTTTTCCGAAAGCCATTAAAAAAGAAAAAGTAGTTCCTAATAAGACAGGCGCGAGCGACCTTGCAGTTAATAAAATACAAATAAAATTGTAAGAATTTGTGTCTTTAAGTAAACAGCAAAATATGAACATATATTTCGACGTCAACGGATGCGTCTGACCCAGTGACATGCATTTTTGTTTACTTTTCAGAATATACTTATATTACTCTTTGCTTTTTAGCCTAAAATTCTTGTCTTCGGACCCCTCTCTGGTCAACGCCATCTATCGCCGGTATGTGGAACTACGTTTGAATAGCTGTCAGAAAACTCCTCATTGATTATGATTACTAAACTAAATATATCTCTGAGCAGTTCTCCAAAGAGTAATATAATTATAATTACCTACTTTAGGGACGAGATTCAGAAATGATTTTAAAGCCATAGTTCGAATTAAGTACGGCCGAAAATATATGGATTTTGACATACGGGAGTTCGAACTAAGACTTATAAAAAGTCTCTGAATCTTGACCTATGAGATAAGTCTAATTTTATTTACAAAAAAGTTGAAAAAATGGCTACAAATATATTAGCTAAGGCTGCATTTTATTTTTATTTTATTGTTCTTAGGAAGATATACTATACAGCATTGGTTAAATAGTAAACACATCCTTCAATATATTACACAATACTTGGGTCGCTTACCTTATTTTGCGTTTCGTTTTTCCATAAAAATAAATAAAATCACGAATTCACATCGCTTACACGAAGTAACGAAACGCACTGTCAAACGAAAACGAAACGACACCACAGAGGAGTTTTTGGCGGTAATTTGTCAGCTACGTTTGGAGTTCTCTATTTTATTGAATTTTTATTGTTTATAGTGAGTTTCGGTTCGTAAAATTGGTGTTGTTTTGCGTAACAAAGTGTCGTGCAAGTGAACAATATACAGTTCAGTGAAATATGATGGTGTATGGGTGGTAAACAGGAAAAGTGTTCCGTCATTTGTAGCGCGACAAAGCGATCGGTTCACCTCTTTCCTTTCCTTTCCTTGACTTCTCTGCGTTTCCTGCGTCTTTCGATTGTCTTCAAAAACTCCAAAGAAGCTTCAAAACGTCTAACACTAACGACTAATTTTATTGAAGACATCGTTTGTATGTCATTTTTAACCCTTTACCTTGACTAGTCAAAAAAAAACACAGATTAGGTGCTATGTAGCAAGTAAAGCTACAGATACGACAGTGAAATTTTCACTTAGTTCCAACAGATCCGTTGTGACGCTGCTGTAGTAAAGCTAAATTTACATAGAACTTGTAATTATTTATTTTTCTATTTCGTCACTGTATAGTTACTAGTTTTTTTATTGTTATTATAATGTCTGTGAGCTTACCCAATAGAAAATCCCACAGAGCGACATGGCCTCAGGCCAAGCTCTTCAATAAAGTTTTAAAAAAAAACTTGTAGTTATAGGTTTGCATAGTGATTCCAGAATGCAAAAATAGGGATATTTGACCAAGGAACAAACCAATCAACGATATTATTGTCATACAACGGAGATGAATTAGGGCTTCTCAAGGCTTCTCACCTCAGGCGAAAATGCCAGAAGAAACACAAGATATAAAATAAGCTTGTGGAGCAACAACACGGCATGACGCTGCTGGTAACGTTCGTGTGACACGGCGACACAACAAGCTATACAAAACCAACATAAGCTGGCCGCGCGATGCTATACGTTACTCAACCTACACGCGTTCAGCTTATGTTGGTTTTGTATAGCTTGATGTGTCGCCGTGTGTACGTTCCATGAGGCGTCTTATGATGGATGGAGGAAAATATGACATCACCGCCACAACGGACCTATCGGAACTAAAGCTGTCATAGGCCTGGCTTACCAGGGTTGGATTTAGGGACGTTGGAAAAGACAGTACAAAAAAAAAGGATTATATTTAAAAAATATTATATTACACTTTATAATTATTTTTAATTTAACATAATAGTCATTAAAATCAACACCAGTCAAGGCAAAATTTACTCCTCTTCTACTAAGTTTATCAGTTCTTGAATATTACTATTAGTTCTATCTTCATCTTTGGCATTTAGCCTAAGATTCAGAGACGAATTTTAAATTATAGTTAGAACTAAGTAGAGTCAAAAATGTATGGATTTCGTAAAAATAGTCTTTGAATCTAGGCCTCTCATCAACATATCCTCAGTAGGAATAAAATCAGTACAATTACCACTTTTCTGAATCGGAATTCGGATACACGCACGGTCGAAATATTCACATGACGTAAAACTAAGCATTCGGGAGTAAACTTGAAATTATAGTATTTTAGCGTACTATCCTTAGATGTGGATAGTATATAGTACAAAGGGCGAAATTATAGTATAAATACTATAATCATAGTACAAAATCCAACCCTGTGGCTTACCCTATTCTGCGTTTCGTTATTCTATAAAACGTTATTTGTTCAATAATAAAATCTATTGACCCAAAATAAAACTCAAATAAAATCACCAATATTTACGCTCGCATGCAGTAACGAAACGCGAGCTGTCAAACGAAAACGAAACGGGACTTGCTTGGTGGATGTCGAAGTCGGGCCGCGGCCGAGACCAAGCAATATACAACGAAACATGTCATGGATAGTACTAACAGAGGTGGTGCCCATCGTCGCGCGAGTGTAATCGTGAGCCCGCAGCCGGTCAGTGCCCGCGCAGTGCTCAGTGCCCCGCCGCGGGGCATGTGAGGCCCGACCCGCCGTCGCCCGAGATACTCTGCCTACACTCATGGTTCGTACCTCATTTTACTCTTACAACGGGTTTCCAGGAGTTTTTCCATTAGTAAAAGAATGCTATAAACCTATAATGTAGCAGCTACCAGTCAGTCCGTGCAAGGAGTACGCAATCTGTAACATCCGTGATTTTGCAATAGTCTCGTCACAATTCGTGTTTGTAATGTTGTAAAACATCGCTCCGCGCCGTGATATAATTATGTTAAGAAGTTTTGTAAACTTATTTTTATAGTTTGGAGTCGCCTTGTGCCGTTTAACACTTATACTACCTAGTTGTAGTGAATCATTTGGAATATTTTACAACATAACATTTTGATGTTGAAATGGTTTCCAATTGGAAATGTGCAATATTAATTCAAGTAGTATCCTGTCCATTCTGCAATAGTTTTATGCACCTATCTGATTGTATGTATGTGATTCAGAAGAAGATAGTTTTTCAGGCTAGAGAGCAAATGTCTCACTTTATCTAAATAAAAGACGAAAGGAATCGCTAAAGCTTTGTATAATTAATAGGGATACAACGATTACGAAGCGGTGCATCATTTTGCATCTGTAATCGTAATGATCACGATTAGTAACGATGCAATGCACCATAGTAAGAATCGTACGATTATTAAATTGAATTGAAAAACGTCAATTGGATTGCACTTGTTGACAAATAAAAGACCTGAATACTAGATTCTAGAGCCAAAAACAACTTTAAAAAAAATATGATCTCTCGCTGCCATTTTAGCTCATTTGGAGCTAGATCTGTTTTTTTTTCAGATTTGTCTCTGATTTTTTGTTTTTAAATTCTACTGATTCCTATGATTTGATTTTCAGTTTGAAGTAAGGAATGCATTCTCATTCTCGCGATATGTTGTCCACATTTTAAAAGATTAATCTCCCACGTAAATCGGATGAGATTTCGCTTGATTAACGAGATTATACAAAATCATGTTCCATATTGTGTTTTTCAAAGCAAATTGGCCTCTATGCAACAGAATCCTCACCAAGTGAGCCTTTGACTTTTATCACAAATAAGTAGAAAAAATACCAAAAAAATTTTTTTAAGTTTTTTTTATTGATTTATCTTTCATTGGAATGCAAAGAAACACTATGAAAAACTCATTTTGAGTATAATATCAACAAAATTTTTAAATAATTGTAATGCATCGGTTATCGTAATAAATAACGATAAATATTGTAATCGTAATGGCCGAATCGTTGCACCCCTAATAATTAACCATCTGATCTACGCCTCCTTACAGTACCTACCTTACCTATGTCTCATCCAGTAAGTGCATTGCGATAAATTTTTTAAATTACATTTTACACCCTTAGGGTTGAACGCGGCCGCTGTGTGAGGTCGCCTTTTTTGTATATATATATTTTTTTTTACTTATACTTAATGGACTCTTGCTTGTGCATTAGCACTGCATTTCCGCCAGTGCCAAGTGTTTATGGGAGAATCTATCCCAAGGCAGGCAAAACCGCGACGCGCGAAATCCACGCGAGACGAGTGGTCGGGTCAGAACCTGCAACGTGACTCGTATAGAGTTTTAACTACGGAGAACTTAAGTTGTTCCGGGAAAACCAATAGTGATTCATTAGCGATAATTGTGATTCAATAGGTTTAAAACATCAGTATAATCACACAAACAAATGTACACATTATTTAACAGTTATATTTTTCTGAATAGTAGTCATTGATCTAGGTAGTGATATACACACATCAGCTTTGAGCTGCTAGTAGATCATATATAATAATAAGTGGCGAGCTGTTGGTGATTGGCAACACCACGGACCCGATTCTCCAGAGGGCCTGGATTGATTTGACCCTCACCTCCTGTCTTGCCTTAACCGGCCGGCCAGGAGTGGAGTCGCAAGAGCGGAACCTATTCTCCAGGTTGGAAGTGTAAAATGTCATAACGCCGTGACTTGCTGACCGATGCGCTTAGCACAGGGAACTGGCGCCCGCAGACTCACCTCACCTTAGCCGATCACTAGATGTAGCCGCCTTGTCGTTCCTTGCGAGCGGCCGTTTTGGGGGGCCCATCAAATGAGTTGGCAAGTCACCGCCTGCCATTTTTGACAAACTTAGAGACATTTGTTACGGCAGGCGTCGCGAATCTCTCCGCAAAAACCCAGATTTCCCGGCCCACCAAGTTCACCCCCATATCCCAAGTAGTTTTATTTTGTCCTTCCTACAATAGTCTCTGCACAAAATGTGGTATGTCTTCTGGTGCATTTCCGTAATGCATTCAGAGATAGACCACGCTTGGTGCATTCCCTCGCATTCAGATAAAAGTGTCTCAAAGGGGCCTCTACGTGTTGGGCCTGTGTCCCCACGCAAGCCTTCTAAAAGTCCGGGCTACGGCCCATGAAATACCATAAGAGATGAAATGAAAAATGAAAAAATGTTTATTAGCAACATGCATAATAAATATCAAGTTTAAACTTAAGACTATAAATACGTTAGTATCTGGTATGCATATTGAAACGGCTCAACAAAAGTTTTGCCGTGGTCCCCGTTTTAGGCAAGCTCAAACTTGGAGACCGGGTTATATGACTTACAAATGTTACGACTAAGCCTCAGTAAGATACATCAAACTAATAATAATAATATTGTGTACACACTTCATGATACAGAGTTCATAGTACAGTGTGTATAGTACAGTAGGAACAATAACAACTGAGAGTGAAAGTCTACACAAGGAGCACATGTCCGCGGCATCACCTGCCTACACTGTATGTACCATTGTAGTGTTAATCTGTTTAGTCTGTCCGTCTGTCTTTGCACCGGTGCTTGTGTATTGTGCTGGAGACAATGCCTCTGTAAGTGTTTTAGCCCAGTCATTTTACAGTTTGATCCGGGACTAATTAATAATTGTTTTTAATTTCGGTATAGTATTTAAAAGCTAATTTTAGCTTAGAAATGTACCAAAATTAAACAAAAAAACCATCAGCAAAATAATGGTAATTTTTTTAAGGCATTACCATTATAAATACTTCAAACTTGGTGTAAATATTTTTGTCTACTTAAAAGGTTTTGAAAAATACATTCGTATTTTCTATAAGAACCTCATTTTTTTAAATTTCAATGCCTATTTTATTGGTCAAAAATAATTGTTATTGTTAAATCTAATTCTAATGAGTGCATTGGTGTTAATATTATTAATTTGAAAGCCTTCTTGGACTCACAATTTTGATTTCTATGTCTAGTGAATTTTTTTTAAATATGTTTTCAGATGGTCTTTTTGTCACAAAATGGTGACATTGTTTGTTAAAGAGCCTTATTAATAATTACTTCCCACCTCTCCTAACCAAACTCCATAAAATGACTGGGCTATTTGCTTTCATTATTAATTATTAACAACACAGTCCATGTTGTATTTTTTTTTATTTGAAACATTTGAGATCATAATTTTGTAATATCCTAACAATATTATAAAATAATGATAGTTTGTGAATCAATCGTGAAAGAAAATGGCTGAATGGATTTGGATGAAGTTTGGCACACAGATCGATTATGTTCTAGACTAAATTAACACAATCACGGCATTCACATAGTAGGTAAGGTAATTTGTTAAAGTTTACCTCATTGTCTTTGAATTCCGACTGCTCTCAATCTGAAAACATTGTGAGGTAACCTGCACCTGCCGAGGTATGCTTGAGAAGAAATCATTATGTGATTGTGTACCTATATGTAGTGTACCGATCTACATGTGTTTTGTATAGTTCCTGGCCGCATCTTCTCTACGGAACACCTTCTGACGCGGTGGTATAGTTAACAAAATGATGTTGACGTCAGAATGCTATTTTATAACTACTATAGGGTCCTTCTTAATATACTGATAGTTTTTTGGGAGGGGGGGAGGGAGAGGGGGGGGGATTGGGGGGGTGATCAGACCATCAAACTTAACAACTTTTTCTATGGGACCATTTCGATATTGGTCCCATACAGAAAGTTGAATTGACTGTTATAGGGGAAAAGTATCATTAAACAGTAAGCCACATACTTTGCGCATCAAACTTCAACTTTGACTTTGTCCGAGAACCTGTCAGAGAAAAAAAATCTGCTGTTCCATACTAAACTGCAATATACTTACACAATTCAAATTATATGAGACAGCTACGTTTTTTTTTGTTCTGACTGACTTGCCATAGTAAAAGTTTTTTATTTTGATGGGTAGAGTATGTGGTTTCAAGGTTAATGATACTTTTCCTTACACCCTGTATTACTTTGAACACAAACATTTTTTCTTAGCGTTGTACATGCGGTAGTAGTATTATTTATTCTGTGGCATGTTCGTAGGCAGGTACAGACAATACGTACTGTTCTTGAGGCTTGAGGATAGGTTTATGCCATGCAGTTGGACCATAGAGATCTAGAGAGATGCCAACCAACGCGCTGAGTACGAAACCTAGTGTCGCATCACCACCAGTACCACGCGATAGAAAGTATTTTGTTAGCTTGAATGTTCTCATTATCCATTACGGTATCACAACTCACCGTTTGAATAATCTTTAGTACTACGCAAGCATTGTTAACTATTTACACATAATATCTCAACTGGCTTTCAGCCTCAGAATATATGGAATCATTACTGTCCCGAGCAATGTCTTCCGTTTTTGCGCATATTGCTGCGACACTGGTCCCGCCCCCTTTTCACATCTCCCTTTAGTTTTTGTGATCTGTGAGTTGGACTTATTTAAATTAACAGGCTGATAATGATGTTTTATCAATAGCATATTATAACATAACGACATAAGGGCACCGAGCACCGGGTGGCGAGCGAATAACATAGCTCGTTTCACTATACAATATACCTAATATGTTGTTATCTTTGGCTCTAATACCTCTGTTATGTACAAATAGAGTTAATTACTTCATTAGCGTCTGCGCGCGACACATACCTACCTACGATGTAATCTATCGAGTACTGTACATAATCACTTGTTATGTTTTAAACTAGGTGATGTACTGTCTTCAATTCGTATCGTTTTTGGGACATAAATAGTATTATACTATTATGTTTGAGACTGCGGGTCCATGGGGTACCGAGGCCAAAATTTTTGTGCGGGAGATCGGGCGGCGGTTAAGAGCTAAAGGTGGCGATCCGCGCTCTGGTGCTTTTTTGGTGCAGAGGTTGTCTTTGACCGTCCAGAGGGGAAATGCCGCTAGTGTCATGGGGACCATGGAGCCGGAGTTGCGTGGAGCTGGACCTTTGAGTGGGCCTTAGTCTTTATGTTGACGAAGCGTGTTGCAGATTTAGAATGTATAGGATTAAGTTTTAGACGAAGCTTGTTGCAGATTTAAAATGTATAGGATTAAGTTTTTGACGAAGCGTGTTGCTGATTGGGTTCCTGGTTAAATATATAAATATATATTCTTGACGAAGCATGTTGCAGATACAGACATTTTGCAATTCTAGGTTAAATTTCAATAAATACAGTAATTATTATACTCAACTCATGTACTTTCCTAAAAGGCTTTCAGGCTATAATACCGATGTTATAAGTACTAATATGCACATTTATTTAATTGCTCTGATATATTTAGTTTTCTTTGCATTTAATGCAAGATTATTAACACTAAACGTTTTGGTACGGATTAGTAACACTAAAAACTGTTTGTGGTAAAGTAAATCACTTTGTATACGTTCTCCGTTCCGTAGACTGAAAAGACTGGCATCACAGCAACTAGCGATGACAGCCTACCACGGATACGTAGCATCCGTCCTCAGATACGGCCTTATGATTTGGGAAAATGGTCTAGATATTAAGAAAGCATTCATATCACTAAAAAACCACATTTCAAGAGACTAAAGATTTTAACGCTTCCCTGCATGTACTACATTTTTGAAATGATTAAATTTGTAATTCAGCATCCAGAATTTTTCAAAACAGCTGGTAACGTCCGCCATAGAAACCTACGAAGACCTAATGACCTTGTTTTAGAAAACAGATATAGAATTATGGTATATAAAAAGAGTTGCCATTGTATTGTATGTGTTATTTATTGTACTTTGCCAAATAAATTATTTTTAAAAGAATTGTACAATTGTAGTTTCTATGACTTGAATGAATTTGATAGTTTGAAAGCGGCAATAAATCGCTCCTTAGATTATGGGCCCTCTCATGTCCTTCCTGCGACCAAACACTTTCTCGCGAACAAAGCATGTGGTATGAACGCTCTACTTTCAGTATTAAGTGCTTTCCGTGTGGTCATAACACCCCTCTTTTTCCGTCGGGGCTTAGAAAACATTGACTCGACTCGACAGAAGAACACGGCAATAAATTCATTAAATTGACGTCAGATTCTTAGGAAGCACATGCTTTCCTGTACAGGTGGTATTCCCAGCCAGTGAGTGAGTCATTCAACATCAACAGTCAATTTATTATCTATAATACAAGTATGGTAGACATAGATTGCGTATAAAATTGACATAACTGAGCCGACCATTTTAAAAATTAATTGGAAGAAACTTGATTTGTTTTACTAAAGAGCTGTTTGTTCCGGATAAATAATTATGAAAGTTAATAACGCAGCGTGTCGTGTGTGCTTTATTCACTATTCAGTTATCTCACTTGTTAATATCTCATGAACGCTAATGTTAAATGTAGGACGTATGTACGTAATGTGACAGTGACATTGTTGGTAATCAGCAGAACGTATGACGACAATTGCCTCATTTGTAGCAGCATCATGAGGAAACCTGCACACCCACACACGCTGTGGGAGGGGGTGAGGCAATTGTGGCCCTAACCAGGATCGCAACTTTTTTACAGCCACAGTTCGCGCCCGGGAAGACCTTAACGACGCACACGATATCTTCACAAAGTTGTACACGAATTTTCCAGCTGAATGACGTCTGCAATATGGTATCAGTTCTTCTTATTGTGTGGGCAGCATGCACTGGTGTCAGAGTTTTTTCAGACCACCTTACGGCCTCTGACGTGGTTTTTATGTAACGACTACTACCACCAGAGATAGTAGCCGGCACCAACGGCTTAACGTGCCATCCGAAGCCCAGAATCATCTTTCTTTTCAGACAATCAGGTGATTCAGCCTGCCATGTCCTCAGCAACTAGGGAAAAACGCATAAAATGACATATCACTAGGTGTCCCGTCCCCCGTGGGAATCGAACCCACGACCTCCGTGTCACGAGCCCAATGTTCAATAGACCATGGAGGTAGTATCCACAGAACATTATAAGAGGGGTTAGAAGTGCAAAGTAGGCGTGGAACGCGTCACCACAGGTTATGCAATGATTTGCATAACACCATAAGGCGCGCGGTGTGGTGCGAACGAGAGGGCATGAGTAATTGAATAAAGACAAGTGGCGACAGCCGTTTCCGAAGCAAAAGCGCTACTTTGCATTACTAACCCCTCTTATAATGTTCTGTGGTAGTATCAGTTATTAGTAGGGCTGGATTGATATTCAACCAAGAGCGCATACGATTAATTTGGTAATTAATCCACAGAACAGAGAACTTGGCTTCGTCTTCCATGTAGGTGCAGCCCGCGTGTAGCTTTAGAACAAAATAGTCTTCATACTTTTTTTATTAGTTCTCTTTTCTGTGATTCAACTGAACCCAAACCGGCTAAACCCCTACTGACTGTTGACAACAACCGAGGGCCTAGCGCCCTCTAGGTAGTAGCTCAGTCATTTTACGGTTTGAGTCGGGACTAATTAATAATTGATTTTTTTTCGGTATAATATTAAAGAGCTAATTTGAGCCTTGAAATGTACCAAAATTAAAAAAAAATCACGTCAGCAACAGTTCCAATTTTAAAATTTAGCTATTATGTCGTTCTAAAAAAACCTGATGGTAAATTTTTTTGCACATATTTAAGTCTTTATACCATTATACATACTTCAAACATGGTGTAAATATATTTGTCTACTCAAAAGGTTTTTAAAAATACATTCGTACCTCATTTTTTTCAATGCTTATTTTTTTATTGCTCAAAAATAAGATTGTTAAATCTAAGTCAAATGAGTGCATTGGTATTAATATTATTAATTTAAAAGCCTTCTGGGACACATAACTTTGATTTCTATGTTGCGTAGCGAATTTTTTTAAATATGTTTTAAGATAGTCTTTTTGTCACTAATTGGTGCCGGTTACAGTTTAAAAGTCCAATTAATAATTACAAGGGCCTAACAAAACTCCGTAAAATGACTGGGCTATAGTGCAGTGAGTGCTAGCCTCGGTTTAGGCCGGTGCTGGTGGTAGCTGGCTAGTCTATCCTTTCGCCCACTGAAACACGTAGTCGCGTGGCACCCGTGAAAAGGGATGGGGTGACATTCAAAACCGGAACGACAAAATGTAAACATATCGTGAAGGGGATTAAATATAACCGCGCAGTAAGCATCACATCCTCTCCTCGTGTTTGTTAACGGATTATATTGTTGTCACTCTCATCTCGGTGGTGGGGAATTACATAACGTATCTACGTAAATATTAGTTAATTCGTCTCCACGTTTACCTCCATAGTAGTGGAGATATCGCGCGCATATAGTATGGTGTGTAGTGCTTGTACCGAAACGGTGTGTAGAGGTACCTTCCTTATGTGTTTGTGTTAGTGTGCGGGGTTGTTTGTAGTGAAATATCTTCGCCTTATGGAAAAGTCTTCGTTTTTATCCGACTTCACAAAAAGGGGGACGACATTTCGTTGCGTATGTTTCTTTTCTCTTTAATTTAGTTTTGTGAAAGAACCGCGATAGTAGCGGACATGTAGCGTGTATCGGGCCATAGTCTCTGTCTGTCTCCATGGGATAACCGCGTGAGCATAATGATATACAGGGTGTAAGTTATGTATGGGGCAGCTGATTTTTTCCTAGGTGTGTGGGTGGCTCCATACTGAAAGTTGTTCAGTTTGATGGTCTAAATTCACCGTTTCAGTAATTGCTAAGCTGTCACTTACATCCTGTATGTGTATGTTTGTCATACGTAATAACATCGGTATTTGCAAACCGATTTTGGATGATTCTTTCAGTGTTTGGAAGGAGATCCTGGAGATCAAGGTTACCGCCGTTGATGCTACTTCTCTCGTTTTATGCTAAACTGTAAGTCATTCCTTTTTCATATAAATCGTGTGGATAGGCCACACCACACACCATAAATTCAATAGACCACCCTCTCTTTTCTTGATTTTCCGGATCATCAATTGGCACAAACTACATTCCATCCTGAAACATTCAATATCATAAAAATTCAATCGTAAGCTTGTAATGTTTCATCATCATCACCACCACTTTCCTATTGCAAAAACCATTTTGCAAACCTATGAATCTAGAGGAAGCAAGAGAAGCACAAATATTTCAGGACCGCCCAAAGTGCAGATCCATCCATAGTCTCTGGGAAGAGGCGTGGGCTATGTTACGTACCTACGTAGTATCACGTAGTATGTTTGTTCCGGCACGTTCGTGTCACGGTCCCCGAGGCAGCGCGGTCGTGACCCGATGATTTATGAATCAATCACGCGATCAATTATATGGAACCGCTTTTTAACATCAAATTCATATAGTATCTAATCTATACAAGTAATGATCAAATCACCTTCGCGATGTGTTAACTGCCTTGATGTTTGTGCTGATCAATCACATAAAATAATTCTGTTAAATTTATATCCGCGTAAAAATATCGCTACGTTTGCTAGAATTTTCACAGAACAGATCACGCGGCTCCATCGATTTTGATAAAAACAGACCTTAATTACATACTTGAAGTTTTAACGGGACCCCAACATTTGATCTCGCTGATATCTCGAAAATGTTGGCAAAATAGGTAGGTACGCATTTATTTTGGTTTTGTAACCCAAATGTGCGAATAAGCGACGATAGCCCATACGGAAGAGAGCTAGCGCCTCAATCATGAGGTCGCGGTTCGATTCCTGGCCACTAAGTTCTTCGGAATTTATGTACGATTGTATTTATCATTTACTTGCTCGGCGATGAAGGAAACCATCGTGAGGAAACCTACATTCCCGAGGATGAAAAGAAAATACCAAAAGTTCGGAGGTATGCATATAATATGGGTGAGCTTGGGGCAAACATAAAGGACCAGCGCTGGTCTCAGTGTTACATAACGACCCATGCTTGCAATAGCCCAACCACAAATAATCAACCCAAATATCCGGCTGTTCCATTGAATACCTCCTGTCTTGCAGAAAAGTCATCCGGCGACCCTACCCATGTGTGTGTGTATACCTAATTGATGACAGACCAGTACACACGGTGACACATCAAGCTATACAAAACCAACATAAGCTGGCCGCGCGACGCTATACGTTACTCGAACTACACGCGGCCAGCTTATTTCGGTTTTGTATAGCTTGATGTGTCGCCGTGTGTACATGTGTTATAAATAAATGTCAATTGATTGATTGAACGTTTGACTTCACTTCGCGGCGCATTGTTTGTGCATCAGAGCGAAGGTTTGTTTTACTAATTTATTAGCACTTCATTACTTGCATGACACCTCTGTGTTTGTGTTGCACTGCTGTACGACCTCAAGCTCACGGTAGGGGAGGGGAGGGACATTCTCTTGTCTTGTCATCTACCGCGCTACTCTAGTCTACGGGCAAAGGCCGTACCCTCGCTACATGGATAAATATCCCTACTGCCTACAGCCGGATTATGTGTGCACCTGTTCGTACGTCCTTTACAGCCGGGTCCACATTTGCAGCATTTAGGCCTCGTATCATTTCCTTCAATTCTGCTAGCATTCTCAGCTATGTACTCTGAATTGTCATTGTCAATTGTCACGTTTATTAAATAGGGCCCGTCGGGTCGTGTACATTACATTACAGAGCATAGCATCGATTAATTTCATACGGGCCGTACTATTTGCATTATGATAATTATTATGATCAAGTGTCGCGTGTCACATCCATATGCTGGGCTGCGCCGCTCGGGCTTAGTCGTTCCACGTCATTCTCAGCATTGCAGAACATACGGGTCCTTCTTTATAATAATTATGCTATAGGGTTTTTTAATGGGATGTTACATAAAAACCACTTCAGAGGCCGTAAGGCGGTCTGAAAAAACTCTGACACCAGGACTCTGCCCACACGATACGAAGAAGAATGGGATGATCAAACCATTAATCTGAACAACTGTCTGTACGGGACTAACATTGAAATAGCAAAAAAAAAGAAACTGCTGTGCCATACATTTGGGTCGAGTAGTATTAGAATTATTATTAGTATTAGAAGGCCTCATAAAAAGGTTGAATGTTACCCAAAGGGCAATGGAGAGGGCTACGTTCGGAGTTTCCCTGCGAGATAGAATCAAAAATGAGATTTGCAGTAGAACCAGAATGACCAACATAGCCCAAAGAATTGCTAAACTATACTGGCAATGGGCGGGACACATTGCTCGCAGAACCGATGGCCGCTGGGGCCGAAGAGTTCTCGTGTGGCGGTCGAATACCGGAAAGCGCAGTGTGGGTCCCCGAGGTGGACCGACGACTTGGTGAAGGCGGCGGGAACCCGATGGATGAGGGCAGCGCAGGATCGGTCGTTGTGGAGATCCTTGAGGGAGGCCTATGTCCAGCAATCGACGTCTATCGGCTGATTATGATGATTAGTATTGCAGGTTTGTATGGAACAGCAGTATTTATTTTCTCGATTTCTACGTTGGTCCCGTAGAGGAAGTGGTTTAGTTTATTGGTCTGAAACGCCGTCAAATATACACTATACTAATTGTTATACAGATAACGAAATTTTAACTAAGCATCGGACGCTGGCCCAGACAAAAGATTGAGTAAAGTGTAAAGTACGTCGTGGCTCAGCGGTTCCTTTCCTTATACCAAGTGATCTAGTTCATGTGAACTGTGAAGTGAACTGTATGAGTCGGATGCTGGGTCAGCATTCCACTCCACTCTCTCTTATCTGAAGGTTTTTTGGTAGGATGCTTATTTACCCTTTTCTTAGAGCTGGATCTGTGAGTGTTCACAGTATGGGTAGCGCCGTCACATTGACATGTGCTCGCTTCTATTCGTGCTATTAATTTAGCTAAGGTTATTACAACACACTCTTATAACACAGCCGTTCAAAAATTGCAAATCAATCACAAATTCACAATACAAAGAGTTATGTGTGTTACATTATGCAATATTTTAATTAACCTATACTATACGTAGGTAGGCATGTAAGTGCAGAGGCACTTTTGTCACGTCACGGATTAGATTCAATTGAACAGTTTGTTGCAGTGATTGTGTTATGTAGGTACATGATTCATTATAGATTGGATGCGGTTTCTTGCAAAGGTTCGAGTACATTTCCCAATTCATTGTCGGTCCCGATTTGACATACATTATTTGCTTTGATTGCTGCGAAGCAAATAATGTATGCCAAATTGGGCCAGATTAATCATGAAATGTAATCGCACCTTTTTTTTTTATTTCAAATGTGTTTGCTCTTGACCTCAATCCAGTCCTCAGGACAAAGATGGGGTCGAAGATGTAGCGAGCTTACCCAGAAGGTGCCTATTCACTCGTACTTTAAAGTAATTCGGGTTGTAAGCGCTCGGAAATACTGACGCAGGCAGGGCATTCCACTCCTTGGCTGTGCGCATTATAGAAGAATCAGAAAGGCGCTTAGGTAGGCACCTTTAGGTTCCTTGCAACACAAGCGGCGGTGTTTTGTTACACCCTGCAATATCACCCACAAATCTCACAATTGTTAATGCACATACGATCGACGACGACGAAGACCTGTTTTCTATTGTTTGTATAAATGTGTCTGTGTGTACAATAAAGTGTTATAATAATAATACTACCAGCAGGGCAGCTTGTAGCGAACTGTTGGTTCGCGTAGTGTATATTTTCTTTGCTGTTGGTGAATGGCGACACCACGGACCCGATTCTCGAGAGGGCCCGTTTTGATTTGGTCCTCACCTCCTATCTTGCCTTAGCCGGCCGGCCAGGAGTTGCAAGAGCGGAACCTATGCTCCAGGTTGGAAGTGTAAAATGTTGTAATGCCGGGGGCCTGCTGACTGGTGCACATAGCACCGGAAACCTTTCTACAACCTTAGCCGCTCACTAGATGATGCCGTCTTGTCGCTCCTTGCAAGTGGCCATTTCGGGCGGCCCATCAAATGAGTTTGCGAATCACCGTCTGCCATTTTGGACAAACTTGAGACATTTGTTGCGGCAGGCGTCCCGAGTCTCTCCGCAATAAACAAGATTTCCCGGCCCACCCAGTTCACTCCCATAACCCGAGTAGTTTTTTATCCTTCCCACAATAGTCTCTGCACCGAACGTGGTAGGTACGTCTTCTGGTGCATTTGCATAATGCATTCAGAGATAGACCACGGTTAGTGCATCCCAATTCCCATCGCACATTTAGATATAAGTGTCTCGAAGGGGCCTCTACGTGTTGGACCTGTCTCTCAACGCAAGCCTTCCAAAAGGCTATGGCCCGTGAAATACCAAAAAGAGATACAATAATAATAATAAGGAAGAGAAGTTGCGACGATGATCCTTGGCATCATCATAGCCACCGCGTGCGTTACGATGAGTGCCCAACTGAAGGTTGTCTCAGATCGTGCCTGATATATTATTGAACTATACATATAATCACCTTGTTACTTTATATTATAACATCATCTCATTCAATTCATTAATTGTTCACGGTTAATAGTGAAGGTTGTTGGATGAAAAACATAAAAAAATCTTTTATTATGATTTGATTGCGCATTACTATTGCAGCTTTTGACTAAAACGTTTTTTTATTACGATTATTAGCTTACCCATATCTACTGTCATGAAGTACAATACTAACTTTGATATTCTGATAAAAAGTCAAATCATATTTTTTTTGACTCTACCAGTTCTACCACCGCTTCGGAAATTGCTCCAAAATGCGGCCAGAAATTCTACACAGCTATCACATTAATATCATCATCATCTCAGCCGATGGACGTCCACTGCTGGACATATTGGCCTCCCCCAAGGATCGACAAAGACGACCGGTCCGTTAAGTTAAGTTAAATAAATTTGATTAGGGACAACACTTTATAAACTTTTTCCTCTCCAGAGGTATTTGCTCGAATGGCCCTTGACCTTGACGTTCATTACCTTCGAACTTTCGCCCCTAATGTTTATAATAAACTGGAAACCTGCGTATGTTGAAGAAGAAATTCCGATGCGTATGTGATGTCTACAAACCCGCATTGGGCACGCGTGGTTGAGTAACCCTCAAGGAGGGTGTATGGGCAATTGGCACCCTTCCTGAGGGTAGACCTGTATATGATAGGCTGTGATAAATAATATGCGTATAAATATTAAATAAGTGCGTAATTTATGCTCCTAGTCAAATCCTACGGGTGCGCGCGCCTGACTGCATTCCCTTGCTCGGCTTCTCTCAAGTTTCCCCAGAAAGTGAGGTGAGGTGGGGTATCTGGTGCCCGATTGGTTCTAATCACATTGCAATCCAATAACTATTCAACTGTGCTGAATTCCGCATCGCGCTAAACTCTATGTAACTGACAGCCAATAACGTCTGTACGATCTGTCGAAAAGGCTCTAACGGCTGTACCGCGATTAGCGCAATACCAAATGGGTCAAAAGTTATGGTTCGTACGTAGTCCCATAACGGTTCAATCACCAAATATTTACCGCGATTGCAGCCCAGAAATCAGAGGGGGGCGGGGAGTGGCCATTCTGTATGTAGAACTATGTACCTACCTACTATTATAGTTACTCTGTGGCAGTAGTGGTGGCATATAATATATGACATGGCATGACGCATGGACAGCACAGTGTGACAACCGCACTGTATAGTGCCTGGGAGGTGTCCGTCTGTACCGACGAGTGTCGCGTCGTGCTCGTGCGCCGGCGCAGGGTTCAATAACACGTGGAATGCAGCCGTCATCTCCAACACCTCTCCGCAGTCTCCTGGAGGGCGATTGCGCTAATTTAAAACTTCCAAGTTCAATCCTAATCCGATTTCAGTTCTAATCACATTGCAATCCGATTATTATTCGACTGTGCTGAATTCCGAATTGCGCTAAACTTGACTTACCTATTTTTATTTGCTATGTGACTGACAGCCTTTAACGTCTGAGCAATCTGTCAAAACGGCTCTATGCGCAATACCTCGGAATATTATAAGAGTACAACAGAAGATTCACTATCTAAGAACGCTCGATCCAAGCACGACTGACACGCACACATTGACTCTCTGTACGTGAATGTCACGCACACGTGCACACACGGATTCTGGTGCAAGGGATGTCAGTAGTGCGATTCGATTCCGAACGAACGAATGTTGAGCTCGACCGAGAAAGAAATCGTGGTAGCTACGACAGACGACGCGACTACGATCAGCGGCACGGTGGCCGGCAAAGAGACCGGCCGTGCCGGCGGGCGGTACGTCTTCGCCGCCTCCGGCACGGCGCAATTTAGAAGAAAGAGTCGTGAAAAAGAACACCACCTATGCTACACTCAACTAAACTCATTTTTGTTCATCAATCAAACATTGAAAAATACATAAAATTCGGGCCAAACAACCGATTGCGATGCAGTATTTTTTAGCAATCTTTCGATTATGAATATTATGATATTACTTTATACATACGACGATGTCTAGGATACTAATTTAATTTTCGAATCGAAAAAAACAAGTATCAAGGTCGTTCGGTGCGATACAATGAGCGCGTCGACTTAATTAAGACTTAATTAGGCGTCGACGTCGTCGGGGTCCGGTCGCGTAGGTTTTTAATACCTAAAGTGCGGAAATGCAAGGCCTGGCCGAATGTGTTAAAAGTTGTGGTTCGCACGCGGTCCAATCATGGTTCAGTTGTGATTTATTTAGCGCGATTGGTCTCCATGAGTGAGATTTATGTAAGTCATACGTTGAAATCAGCAGTAGAAAAGTATGAAGTTTGTGTATTTGTGCTCATGCTTTTCAAAAATAGCATATTTTCTATCTTTGTCTGATGATTGCGCTAAATATTGTGGAAAATAAATGAAAAAAAAAACATACCTAACTATAGCGAATAGGTATCGATTTGAAAGCTCGCCGATGTTTTAACCACAAAATATAATGGTTCTAACGACGAATTTTAGGTTGTGACGATGTTTGCGCTTAGAGAATTGCATTGCTGTCTTCCACTACCGGAGTTAGCCTGTAGAGTTCTTCAACTCCACCGGGGAAGCAGCGCAGAGTGCACACATTTACCACATGGAAGAGGGTCCCTCAAACCCTACTTGTGGAGGTGGTAGTTGGTTCTCCCATGGTTGGTTCTGAACCGGTTAAGCTTAACCCAGGTCTCACGGTCCTTTTCAAAACAAGCCGGGTTGACAGTCGGGTCACGCATCAGCAGGAAGCTGGCATAGGTATTGTCTACCTTGGAATAAAGACTGCCTAACAACCGGTGAAACATGATAAAACTCCTTGGTGGTCGGTAATGATCGTTCTTCTTTCGTAAATTCCCGTCGTTGTTTTCGACGTTACTTTGTCCCTTTCTAATCCAACGACAAAAATTGTAGCTCCTGTCATACATGACGTCACGTCATTGAATAGAAAGGGACAAAAACGTTGGAAATATCGACGACGAATGAAGGTCGAACATTACCGACCGCCATGGCCAATTTTCTTGTTTGCATGCTTGTAAGGAGAAGTGGCATCCTTTATGATTCTAAAATCGTCATGAGGCTTGCATGTGGATGGTCAAAAAGGCCCCAATCTGCCCGCCATGCACTATATTACCTAACATCGTACTGGGAGTACGATAATTATATTGATATCATAGCTAAAATTGATCAGGTTGATGACGTTCTGAAGTACCCCTTAAAGTATGCAACGCATTTATGTTTACACCCTGAATAATATGTGGTTCATTCAAGCAAAGTATATACAAGGTGTACAGGGTTAAGTAATGGATAAACCGGTAACGGCCGATAGAGGACCTCAAACCCGTTCAGTCTTTTATATCCAGTAAAAATACGGTTTTTAGAAGAAAAAACCGTGACACTTTTACTGGACATGAAAGTCCATTTTCTGAACGGCTTTGAAGTACTCTATCAGCAGGTACAGGGTTATCTATTGGTAGTAAAACACGTCCTCACAGTAGGTATAAATCTCTTTTGTCTTTTGTTAATTTTCTTATGTCTTTTTATTAAGCCACTGCCTTATTATTATTTATTAACAGAACTAAACTTAACAATTAGGTATAAACATTACTGAGAACTTATCTCATAAATGCACGCCTGTCCTTCACCAAGCCGTCCAATCAGAGAGCGCATCTCTCATCGTCTTTTTTTCATAAACACTCTTTCAGTGTTGCCATCACACCCAAGTCATGTTACCCATTATTGACATCGCTAATATTTGTAAAGTTAATCGAACCTAACACATTACTTACCGGAGACCCTAAATATTTACGCTATGGTTCAAGCTTCAGGACTGTTCGGGTTTTGTTCTTATAAAAGTACTGCATTTTAACCTGTTGTTGACACGTGTCTAATAATTAATATAAGACTATAATTTAAGACTAACTTGAGTAGGTAGGTACTCGACTGAGTCAGACCACCTAAATAAATCAAATCTGCGGTTCAAAGTCTGATAACGCAGAGTACAATATTTTTTACCGGAACTCAGTTCATGATTCAATCAATCTTATTTATTATTAGAGTTAACCCGCGACTTCGTCCGCACAAATTATATACCAGATTTTAAGTCAGATCATAAGCTATCAAACAAAAATAGATTCATCAAAATAGGTTCAGTAGTTTTTGCGTGATGCACGTTCAAACAAACAAACACACAAACAGACAGACAAAAAATCCAAAAATTGGTGATATGGAATCAGGGACACCTAAAAACCATATCGTAACTTTTTTTTGTTAATATCTTCAATGTACAGAACAGACAAACTTTCTGTTACAGTTTTATAATAGTTAGATTAGTTTGGCGCAAAAACAGCGTCGCTCGTCCGATCGGCGACCTGATGTGATGTGAACCGTAGACGGGTTGTGTGATGTTGTGAATTTATAAATTCTAATTTTGCATTACACGATACATTATTTATTCATAAAAGCGGTCAGCACAAGCGTCGTCAAATATAAAGATCGTCGTCAAAAAACAGACATAAATCAGCAACATGCTTCGTCAAAACAATGAAATACAAACTCAGTCAAATAACCCGCCCCTTGTCGATACTGGCTCAAAGGAGCCCATAATGCTAGCAGCGTTGCCACGTTGAATTGCTATGGCAAGCCTCTGCACCAGAAACGACCCGGAACGGGGGTCAACATTTCTCTCCCTCAGTCGACGGCCAACCTCTGCAACGAAGGTCTTAGCCTCGGCAGCCCAAACCCCCGTGGTCTTCTGCCAGGGCACCAAAGTCAAGCCACCCGGCCTCTTGCCGTCGGCACGGCTGAGACCAGGCGGCTCAAGTACGCACGGGACGTTGGCAGATACGAGAGCCCTCCTGACGATATCATTGAGGGCATGGTGGCGAGGAAACCTCCCCGAGCACCGACGGCAACTCAAAGCGTAGTGCCCACCATGGAACCGCGCGTTACATTTCAAGAACTTTTAACCATAGTTTCGAGTGTACTATTATTATTTATTCATATGCGTTTACCTAGTTAACTCTAAAAGCTGTTTCTTCCTGACAACCGTGACTATGCGTCATACATAATCCATAGTGTGGATAAGTTATTGATCATCGTTTGTTACTGTAATCTGTATAATGGCTGAGTTGTACAGTAGATACAGATTTTTTGGAGCAGGTATCTTAAAACTATCTACTAGGTTAATACAGTTTTTGAGAGTTATGCGGTTATTATTTAATCTACAAATAAACATTTTAACGGGTTCTTACCGCGTTTTGGTATATTTGAGTTCCCGATATTTCGGCAGTGTTACAACTGCCATGATTACGGGATGACTGAGGAACTCAGTAAGAAAACGCGGTAAGAACCCGTTAAAATGTTTATTTCTAGATCAGGTTATAATAGTTGTGGAGAAGGTACCTGCTGCGTCTTCGAGGGGATGAGGATATTATACTGATTTGATTAGTCTTGGTCGTATTAGTGAATGTATGTATTTCGTGTGTATTTACTGGTAGTTAAGTTACATTACATTAGTATGTAATCGGATTTGCGTGCGTATTCGCTAGATAGCGATACGTTCGTAATAACTGAAGACCGTCGTCTATCCTCTGAATGATGTGTCTATGTATGTTAGTGACCGATCGTTTAACGTCTCGTTTGCAGGTGTGCGGTCGCAGCGTGTCGCGGTGAGCCCCGCGCGTGTGTGAGGAGGAGCCTCACGTGTGTGCGTGCGCGAGGTCCATGGGCGGCGTGCGGCGCTCCCACGCGCTGGCGCTGAGCGCGCTCGCCGCGCTGCTGCTGCTGCTCCTCGCGCGCCTCCCCCCCGCGCCCCGCCCCCCGCCCCCGCCCCCCGGCCCCCGCCTCGTCCTGTCCGACCGCGACCCCCTCACGGACCGCGCGGGGACCGAGCCCGCGCGCAGAAACACGACGCTACCGCCGCGCCTCACCACCCCTGCGCCGCCCACCAGCGCCCCCCCGGCCCACCCCGCACCACCCGCCCCCCCCGCCCCCGCGGGCCCGCGCCCCGTACTCACGCGCGAGCTGTACGTGGCGGGGCACTCCCGCCCGCACCCCGAGCTGTGCCCGTCGCTCGGCGCGCGACTCCAGCTGCTCGTGCTGGTGACGTCGGCTCCCTCGCACTCGCAGGCGCGCGCCGCTGTCCGTCTCACGTGGGGGCACTACGCGGCGCGCTCGGACGTCGCGCTCGCCTTCGTGCTAGGCGCCCCGCCGAGCGCACTCGAGCCGGCGCTCGAGGCCGAGGACGAGCTCTACGGGGACCTCGTCGTCGGCAACTTCGTTGACTCGTACTCGAACCTGACGCTGAAGACGCTCTCGATGCTGGAGTGGGCGGACACGTACTGCCCGCGCGCCCCGAGGCTGCTGAAGACGGACGACGACATGTTCATCAACGTGCCGCGTCTGCTCGCGTTCGCGACCGCGCCGGGGCGCAAGAACGCGACGTCTACCATCTGGGGGAAGGTTAGTTTATTTTTTATGTCGAACTGACATAGTGGCGTTTTTGTATAAGCATTGTGATCCACGGTGCCAAAGCCGTTTCGGAAACCGGCCCGTTCGGGAGGGTGGAAGTCGTCGAACCTGCGCGCAAGACGATTCATAATGAATCTCGAAAACACCTTGTAGACATGACTAAGAAGGGAAAATAGTTCTTCAACAGGGCATTATCATCCTTTTTGATCAAGATCACCACCGGACTTTTGTTCCATGCCTGCGGCGTTTTTCCCTCGAGTATGAGGGGAATCGAACAGCTTCTGAAGGGCCTTCAGGACCGGTTTTCCATTCGCCTTCAGAAGCTCGACCGTAGTCCCGTCGTCACCCGGCACCTTGTTGTTCTTTAGCTGTTTGAGAGCCATACTAATCTCGTACAGGCTGACGTCCGGAATATCTGCTGTATAGTGCCGGGTGAATCTAGCCAGAGTTGTAGCGGGTTTCCATGTTGACGTGTATTGTGTCTATAGAATTTCTCAACCTCTCTCAGAAGCTCCGGCTTTGACGATATGATTCTGCCATCTTCGGTCTTCAGCTTTGATAGCTGGTTTTGCCCAATAGACAAATCCCTTATACACTCGGTGTTAATCCGACGCAGGTCGCAAATCACGGACTTTGAAATTTGCCTATTGAGCTGCCAGTACTTTATTTGTATCATCTAAGGACTGCAGAATCATCTCGCGCCTTTCCTCCATGAGCTTAAGAGTAGGATCTGAGATCTTCTTGGTTCCATTTTTGTACGACGAGTCTTAAAGAACTTGGACCCGACCACATCGACAGTTTCCACAAACCCATCGCTGCAATCGTCCACGCTACTCCCTAGGCAATCGAAACGATCTTGAAGTTCGAGCTGAAAACTACAGGGGTTTTGGATCTGGATCGGTACTGGGCGTAGACTTAACCAGTCGAGATCTTTCGAGCTTGATATTAAGATTCAATGTGCCTCTTACCATGCGGTGATCGCTTCCGGTTTTAAACGCTTTTAACACAGAGACATCATTTAATATTTTCCTCTTCGTCGATATGATGAAGTCCATCTCATTTCTTGTACCGGTCGGGCTCAACCAGGTCCATTTCCTATGCTCCCGCTTTTTAAAGAAGAAGTTCATCATAAAGCCCTCCTTCGCCATGAAGCGGCCAGTAGTTGGCCCCGGCGATTCCGTCGTCGCAACTACAAATTGTCCCACTCGCAGCTCCTCACCGTCCCGTTTGCCCAGTTTCGCGTTGAAGTCTCTCATGACAACCGTGATGTGTGTTTTAGAACTATGTATGGTTCTAGAGATAACCTCATACACAGTTTCTACCTCGTCATCTTATTTATTTTCTGAGGTCGGGGCGTATACCTGAATAACTTCATCATCATCATCATCATCTCAGCCGATGGACGTCCGCTGCTGGACATAGGCCTCCCCCAAGGATCGCCATAACGACCGGTCCTGCGCTGCCCTCATCCAACGGGTTCCCGCTGCCTTCACAAGGTCGTCGGTCCACCGTGTGAGGGGGCCTACCCACGCTGCGCTTTCCGATCATTACAGGAGTAGGTACAACATGGGCATTTGACATTATCTTCGTTTTGTCCATGTTCATCTTCAGACCAACTCGTTCGGAGACTCTGCTAAGATCATTGAGCATTCGACTGAGCTCCTCCATAGTCTCCGCCATGATGACTATATCATCGGCAAACCAAAGGTGATTGATGTACTCGCCGTTTATATTGATGCCTAGCCCTTTCCAGCCAATTCCAACGAATACCATTTTGTTATTCTGAGTATAAGGTACACAACCCTATTCGACATGCTTTCGATCTTCTCCAAGTTTTTCACAAGAGACTTGTGGACCATAAGCCCGACACCGTGCTGGGACTTTAGGTCGCCCTCTTGGAAATAGAACAGGTTACCGGATTTGAGGATTATCGAATCCTGTCCCTCTCTTCGGACTTCAGATAATCCAATAATATCCCGACGTATCAGTTCCTCCTCGAGTACAGCGAGCGACTCGTCGGTCCGCAGTGAACGAGTGTTGAATGTTGCCAGGTGCAGCTGTTGTTGGTTTTGGTAGCCGGATCACTGCCGGTAAAAATGTACTAAAATTTACTTAATTTAACTTATTTATTTATTTATTACCTTGAGCGATATTAAGAGAAATACAATGTCTGCAGGTGCTGAGAAAGTCGCTGCCGAAACGCATCGCCAAATCTAAGTACTACTTGTCGCCGCTGCAGTACCCGGGGCGGGTGCTGCCGGACTTCGCGACCGGACCCGCCTATTTAGTGTCGGGGGACTCGATCCGGCGGCTGCTGCGGGCGGCGGGCGCGGAACGTTACGTGCGATTAGAGGATGTCTTTGTCACAGGGCTGCTCGCTAAACAACTAAACATAACGCGGCAACACGTGCCCGCCTTCTACAACAAGCGGGTGGCACCACACCCCTGCGCGGTGCAGAGAGGGATAGCGATACACATGGTGCGCTACCACGAGCAGTTCGACCTCTGGAGGAAGCTGCTCGACGGCAAGACCAAGTGCGCCAGCTAGCGCGACCGAGCCCAGTCTATGTAGCTACGTCCCAGCAGATACCTTCCCGTACTATACTTAACGTTGAGACTGTTACGATGTCTCCCTCTGAGGGTAATATATTTTGACGGGTTCACTATTTCCTACCGCGTTCTGATTCCGTGATGAATGAGGAAGCCTGCATGTGTTCTGATTCATAAGCAAAGTCTGCTGACATTACGACAATTGTGTGGTGCAGTAACGACCGTACGACCTCGCCGTGATAGGTCTGTATACCCCAGACCAGCGAAGGTTGCATGAGAGCTGATAATTATTATTTCAGTATATGTATCAAACGCTGTGAGATAAGAACTCGTTAAAATATTACTCTTTAATACTTTCATAGTGATCGTCTAAATTTAATTGTTTAACTCGAAACTGAATATGATTATTTTGTAATCAATCAACAGGTCTCGACCAAAACTCTCAAGTATTATTTTGTATTTTCCCTGCTTACACGAATATACTGCGTGTATGGTCACTGCCCAGTGTATACACGCACGTACTACGTGTGTGATCACTGCTAAGTGAATACACGCGCATGTACTGCATATGTGGTCACTGCCCAGTAAATATTCACTCATTTGGTAGTGTTGTCACTACCCAGTGGGGCCAGTGGCTACGTGAGCACTACTCGACGCATTGGTTTACTACGCGCGGTCACTATCTAGTGAATACGCAAGAATATAATGTGTGTGTGTGTGTGTATGATCTGATCACTGGTCGGTGACTCTAAGTGACAACGACGCGCTAGTCACTGTTTGTGCTAGAATTAATAAAATGAAAGCTCAAGTTGTAAAGAACATTCGTTTGTAATGCTACAGTGAGATGATGGCACATTTTTGACTAAAAATGCTGCTTCACCGTCCTAAAGAGTCGCTTAACTTATCTCTGTTTGCGTTCTTACTGTTTTATAATTATAAACTGATTGCTGAAAATTTCTTTGGACAACGTGGATTATAAATTCTCGCTTTCAAAGTGGTGTACCCTGGTATAGATAATCTTTGGAGTTGTATAATTCCATCCCTCCATTGGATGTTCGGATGTTTTTACTACTCCTTTTTTCTTTTATTAAATTCATTGCGGGTTCCAAGACAGATTAGATTAGACTCATCCCCTGCTCGCTCGCTGGACTTTCTAGTGTTGTGATTGGTCACCGCTGTTATTGTGTCAAAATGCTCGATTCTATCGGTATCAAATCGACATTGTGTTCTTTGACTATTTTTTGCGGTTCTGATTTTTAATATTTCGAACAGAGGATACAGATACCATAGGAACAGAGTATTATCCATAGGTAATATAATCGTAGAAACACATTATTACTTAATAGTTGCCTTGTAGATACCTATCCTCAGGAAGCTGGAAATAGGTATTGTCTATACCTGCTCCTGTAACATGATAGGGGTGAGAGCGACACAGGTCACTTCTAAACGTCAAATTTAAGTGAGATACTATGGAGATGACCGCCTTCTCACTTAAATTTGACGTTTAGAAGTGACCTGTGTCGCTCTCACCCCTGTCATGTTACAGGAGCTGGAGTACAGACTGCCTTACAAGCGGTGAAATATGAAAATACTCCTTAGCGGTCGGTAATGTTCAACCTTTATCGTAGTTTTCGTGTTTCCATGCTTGTAAAGAGGATTGGTAATTTGTTATCCTTTCATTCTTCTTTCCACATCCATGCCTAACCTACAGTCATAAAAAATAAGTGCGTATATCGATATAGACTGCAGGGGTGGAAAATGGTCAATAAAGTCAGTAAGAGTCATTTTTTGTCTAAGGTCAGTAAAAGTCAATTTTTTCGAAAAATGGTCAGTAAAGTCAGCAAGAGTCATTTTTTTGTCTAAGGTCAGTAAAAGTCAGTTTTTTCGAAAAATGTTCAGTAAAGTCAGCAACAGTCATTTTTTTGTCTAAGGTCAGTAAAAGTCAGTTTTTTCGAAAAGTGGTCAGTATTTTGAGGATCGGGGGCTACGTTCCCACAAAAGTGGTCTGGTTTGAGTAGATTGAGGTAAATAAAAATCCGTTTTGGAGTGGGAGTCCCTTAATAATCTCTTAACATATCTTTTACTTTTTGGTAGATCCCTAACTTCCCTTAAATTAAGAGTTTGTATAATATCACAGTTCCTTTTATTGTTTCGGTGATTAATTCAAAGAAAAACATTGTCCAGTTTTGTAGTCACAGGTCAAATTTGATAATATTAGATAGAGATTTGGTCAATAAATGGTCGGTATTTTAGAGGGTTTTAGTCAGTAATATCAGTATTTTTGGCCATGGAATCAGTTTCCACCCCTGAAACTGGCAACTGACACAACCTGATAAAGAAATGCTTTCAATATAAAGAAGACATGCGAAGTGAAACTGTAACATTACAAGCCAATGCTCTCAGCGAGCACAATACTCTTAGTGTAACGTTCGGAGAGACGCGTCCCGTCCCGGGGACGGATCGAATTTATTATTATTTTTGTCTTTGATATTTTTGTATTATTTTGATTTACACTTTTTTTAAAATAAGTATTTTTGTATATAACACGCGACAGTTGATTCAAAGTGATGCCATACAAATGATATTAAGTTGTAATGTTGGAGAGAGACTCATTTAATCTCACCTCGTGTCTGTATGATTGCGGGCGCGCGTATGAGATGCGCCGCAGTTGATATACTCCATACATACATGACATTATACTTTACTTGGGATCTTGTTAATTAGCTGATGGATTTATTTTCCTACTAAATATAAAACGAACAATTATTATTTGTATATTTGTAATTGGTTTTTTAAAAAGTAGCTCTAAGGTTTCTGACGAAATTTATGTACACACGGCGACACATCAAGCTGTACAAAACCAACATAAGCTGACCGCGCGACGGTATACGTTACTCGACCTACGCGCGCCCAGCTTATGTTGGTTTTGTATAGCTTCATGTGTCGCTGTGCGTACTATAGTTTATTTGGATCAACTAATCGAACATAGTCATCTTATAGTTGATAAAAAACAAAATAGTTTTAACGATCTTATTGATATAAATGAACAATGCAATGTAACACCATCTAGCGTCACATAGCTGAACAATAAATCAAAATACTCGCCATTCATAATTATGTTATATGTTATTTGACTGAACAATGTTAATTGTTCGCCCAGATATATTTTTATAAGCGTCCCATCGTGGGACTCTTATAGGCTGATGATGATACAATATTTTTATTATTATAATGTTAAAGTATACTTACTAGGTAGGTACTCCTAATACATAACATAGGTACATCTATTGTTACCTATAATAATTATTATACAAGGTCAGGCCTGTCTCACTCCACAACTCAGGTACGGTACCTGAGCCCACCGTGTAATAGAAAAAGTTGTTCAGTTTAACGGTATGATCATCCCCTTAAAAAACTGTCAGCATATTAAAGAAGGAACCTGTATATTATAATTATATTACAAGGTGTTACAAAAATGTGTCAGCATATTAAGAAAGACCCTATATAAATATAGTATAATTAGTTTACACACAGTCATCAACTCTTATAAATATTGAAAATAACTTGAACTGTTGTTATGAAATCCACATTTTTTATTACAAAAAAACATAAATCACTTAATTGGATAACATCATGACTGTGATGCATAACGCATGACGCGGTCCAACTTTTTGAATATTTTTATTGCATAATACTTATTGCTATTTTATGCAAATGTGATCTTTAAAACCTAGACTTTGTGTATAATATAAATCCGCCAGCTAATTAAGTTAAGTATCTTATATTTGTATACACGTAGACATCTTTATTATAGTATTTTTTTATAACTTTTTACAAGCGAACCGGCCACGGTCGCGCTGTTCTGAACAAATGTATCTCAACAATTGAGTTTAGTTAGTTAAAACTTTTTGTTTGTATTTAAATGTAATAATGTTGTAATTGTCTCTACGTTTATCGACAAGGAATTTTTCATTGTATCAATGGTATGCACAAATGTTTATAATATAATGCCTACCATATTATGTTGAGTATTATGACGCAATACCTACTGTTCATTGTAGTTCATGTTTCGTAAAAGTTCGGGTTTTGTGGTTTTTCAGCGGTTTATGGAAAAATTTTAATTTTTCCCAATTATTTTGGATGAATAGTGTTGACATTGATTTAAAAGAATTCTAAATCGAAAATCTAGTAACTTTGTATTTTTTTTAATAAAAACTTTAATAGCAGCTCGTTCTTCAGTGAACAGTAGTGTAACGTCTTCTGAACTCAACTGTCATACTTAATACGTACCTACAGTTATCACAACTACATTACTGTGCGATCTAATTTTGATCCCTCGTCCATAAATGTGGGGCGAAACAAAAAAAAACCAAACAGAGATCAAAATGTAAACAAACGTACCTAGTTGTAACTCAGTGTACCTCATAGTGACGCGACTGTACGTCGCGCGGACAGACAGACAGACTGCCTCGTGTGTAGATGTTTGTATATACAGTACAAAACCCAGCCCATACGGGAGAGAGCTAGCGCCTCAATCATTCCAGGCCTGTACCTCTAAGTTCTTTGGAATTTATGTAAGGTTGTATTTATCATTTACTAGTTCGGCTGTGAAGGAAAACATCGTGAGGAAACCTGCATTCCCGAGACTGAAAAGAATATACCATAAGTTCGGAGATATGCATAAAGTATGGGTGAGCTTGGGGCGAACACAAAGGACCAGCGCTGGGCTCAGTGTTACAACGACCCTTGCTTGCAATAGCCCATCCACAATAATCAAATACGTCGCGCGGACAGACGGACAGACAGACAGACTGCTCCATGTATTGATGTTTGTATATACAGTACAAAACTAACTGGTGTCTCACTATCATGTCGAGAGTGAACGAGGCTCCTCACGAGTTGCCGGCTCGACTCGACCGAGCTGCCATTGCCATATGACTATTCATATATTATTGATTTTTATTATTTTGGGTACCGATACCGGCATCCAGGGTTCAAAAGGATAATTATAATTGACACAATTGACACAATAATTGACACAAACATGAAAAAACAAATTCTCACTGTTTTTTATGGTTTTTCTCAATTATTAGTTGTGTTATTCATTGTGATTCATAAAGAAAAAGCCGAAGAATAGGTGCTGTTTGGTTTGGATACGAGTGTGCTAAATCAAAAACAAAAATGTTAGTACTTTAAGTTAAACAAAACTAAGAATTAGCTTGGATACTTATCTTGATAATTTCGAACCCTGCCTGCATCATAAAGACAAAATACAGCCTGTCAAGGTTTAACCACGTTTTCACAAAAAGTAATATGTACAATCATTTTGCACAACCGAAAATTATCTTTACAATTTATTTAAAAAAATCCAAAATTACCTGATATTTGATAAATTTGCTTTTCAGTAGTCGCCATTAAAAAGTAAAGTTTACTCGCTGAATGTCGATTAATTTGTTACAATTTCAAATATTATTGATTTCTAAACATGTTACAGCCATGCTGTGCTATTTCGAATCAAATTAAAGATTGAAAAATTTGTCTCGGGCGGGACTTGAACCCGCACTCTTCCAAGCCGGGGAACTGCGTTATCCAATTTCGCCACCGAGCCCACTACCCGGAGAACGAAATTGGCGAAAGTGGCGAAATTGGATAACGCAGTTGCCCGGTTTGGAAAAGTGCGGGTTCAAGTCCCGCCCGAGACAAATTTTTCAATCTTTAATTTAATTTGTTACAATTTTTTAAAATAATCGATTCACTTTCATCATTTTCTTTCACTTTCTCATAAATTGTTCCGACGTGTCGCTGTTGAAGTTGGTCGGTCAGACACTTGGGGAGCCTCGATGGCGCTTCGCTCGACGCGCTTGTATGTCCACTGAATATAACCTATACTGTATTATATTCTTATTTGCATCGAACAGATCTGCTGTACATTATTACGTATTGTAGAGGGTTGATCTGTCGATGATTAGTATTATTTCTATGAGTATTACGAAGACCGGCGACGACGATGTAACCCGACTTTGCCCGACGCAGTAGACACGGACAGAGCGCGCTGAGTGACCGCGAGAGTGTGCACCGCACGCACACATATTATTTTGTCTTATTGGTATCGTTTATGCGATTCTAATGGTGTCTTATGCTTCCAAATATATCTGAGTCTTAACTATATTTACTTTAGAATTATTTTTAAATCTCGAATGTTTTTGTAGCAAAGCGGTGCGGCGTCACACTCGAGTAGGTAGTATAAATATATAATTTATAATAATGATTGTCCCTTAACCTGTTAATTGTACACAATGTATGTAAAATAAAATTGTAGTCGTAAGACGTGCCAGATGTAAATATTTATTATATTATATTATTATACGTAACATTACAGTATCATTGGTTTTCATTTCACTATCCCTCGCCCCTGCCACATGCTAAGTGCTCACCAGGAAGCTGGCATAGGTATTGTAACTAAAATCCTTGGTGCTCACACAACAGACAAAGCTGTTATATACTGATATGCCAAACTACATATTTCATTTTACTATTTTATACAATGAACTTACCTCGGCGTAACGACGACGCCACGTATGATAATGATAACGATTTGGAGTTGGTGTAAGAGCATCGAACATGACCTACATTTAGGTTTCGCAGACTCTCGTCAAATCCTTGATTCGTAAAATTAGAGATTAGTCAAAACCTCAAAATCAGCCTATCATCGTCCATTGCTGGACATAGGCCTCTCCCAAGACGCGCCACAAAACTTCGTCCTTGGCCTTCCTCATCCAGTCGCTCCCCGCTCCTTTTTTTAAGTCGTCTGTCCAGCGGTTAGCTGGGCGTCCCACACTACGCCTGCCAGTTCGCGGTCTCCGCTCTAGAACTCTGACACCCCATCGGTTGTCAGTTCTTCGGCAGATATGACCAGCCCATTGCCACTTCAGCTTGCTAATTTTCTGAGCTATGTCAACCACTAGCTCTCTGACGTATCACTTCATTTCTGATGTGATCTCTTAGAGAAACACTGAGCATGGCTCTTTCCATAGCTTGTTGAGCTACCTTGAATTGATGAACTAGTCCTATCGTTTCCGTACCATAGGTCATCACTGGCAAGACTCACTGATTGAACACCTTCGTTTCGAGGCAATGTGTCAGAGCCGAGGAGAATATAATGACGGTCAAAACCTAAAATAGTCAAATACTTTATTCATTTCTCAACTCGTCAAATCCTGTCCTACTTATATAAAATATTAAAGAAGAAAAGAAAGCTGAAAGCGCGTGCCGTATCATCGGTTAGGTTAAACCATGCATAATTTCTCTGTGGGAAAAATAATAGTACACTATAGACGCGAAACTATTGTCGTCTCTGGGGCGAAGATAGCGCGCGGGGAGGGAGGCGGGAGGTGGTACGGTGGTAGTCCATAAATAGCAAGGAATATACTACTCTATATAAGTTACTATTTTACAGTCTCTCACCGGCCGCGGCCGTGGTCGCGTCGTGTAGTTACGAGTAGAGTAAAGACGTGACTTTAGCTAGCGAATAGCGAACCGATATTGTAAACAATCACGTGTGAATGGTATACCTACATCTAACCTATAGAACTAATAGACTATCCTAGTGACAGATCGTGTATTCAACATTGGCGACGAAGGAAAAACCCGTAAGTTTTGCATTCTTTAATAAATGAGCTGGTCATGTCTGCCGAAGAACTGACAACCGATGGGGTGTCAGAGTTCTAGAGTGGAGACCGCGAACTGGTAGGCGTAGTGTGGGACGTCCTGCTGCCCGCTGGACAGACGACCTAAAAAGTAGCGGGGAGCGACTGGATGAGGACAGAGTTTTGTAAGAGGCCTATGGTGGACGATGATAGGCTGATGGTGATGAATAAAAAGGGGGATGGAGGAATACAGGTTGATCCAAACGAAGACTTCCAAAATTTTTTTTAGATTCGTCACACCAAAGACCACAGTTTAATATATGGAAACGTGATACTTAGGTGTATCGGAAAATACCCCATGTATGTTCCGCGATTTTTTGTAGTTTAGAAGTTATGATTTTTCAAAAGGTATTCGAGAATTTTCTACCGGGGCTTGAAATTGTCATAACTTTTTTCATAGCAATATTTTTTTTAATGTTGTTTTTGCTAAATATTAGTCTTTAATCACTCTTCCATATGTAAAATAATCAACAACACAACATCCATTACCGAAAAAAGGGTGGAAAGTGAAAATTTTGGGTCTGAGTTCGATAGAATTTTTTTTTCAAAATTCTCTTAATAGATTAGAAATGGATATTCCATAGGTTGAAACTAATTTCAAAAACTTAAGTGATTATTCAATTTTCCAAATAAGATATAAAAAGTGATTCTTATTTCGCCATTTTACGCTGGAATCGGCTTCCAAAGTCAGGTGAAAAATCTGCTAACAAAAAATTGTCTTCGAAAAATTGTATTATCAATTGTTTTATTGCTATGGCTAACATTAGACAGAAATCATCAAAAACATTTAAATAAACTGAAATTCAACGCCCAGTGAGACATTTTAATAGAGGCAACAGAAAAATACCACGAGATAGTACTAACAAAAATGTTTCACCAATGTGTAGAGTTTGTGAAAGTTAGGGTTAACTTTTTGACTTAGGTCTCGGTTGTCACCCGATTGCTTCCAAAATAAAAATCTGGGGTTTTCTGTGATCTCTTAAGACGAATCCGACGTCAGAATCCAGAAAAGTGTCCGCCATCTTGAACTTTTTCGTTTCTCAACCGATTGCTTCCAAAATCGATATCAGAGGGTCCGCGTGGACTCCGAACACGAATCCGTTGTCAGATTTGAGAAAAGTGGCCGCCATCTTGAACTTTTTTGTTTCTTAACCGATTGCATCCAAAATCGATATCTGAGGGTCCGCGTGTACTCCAAACACAAATCCGACTGATTGAGAAAAGTGGCCGCCTTTTTGAACTTTTTTGTTTCTTAACCGATTGCATCCAACATCGATATCGACGCGGAAAGTCTTTGCCTGTTCGTCGACCTGCGCGCGCATAGCTATCTCAACCAAAGGCACGGAATCCAAAAAAAGAAGTCCAGCGCCATTTTCCACAAATATTTAAGTATCTAAAATTGTTGTATTTTACGATATTTTATTACTTTTTCTTCGCAAGTATGTTGAAATTGAAAAACGTATGAAACGCGTGAGTGTTGGTCATTACAGCCCTCGGCTGGTATGACCAACTTTGGTCACTTGTATCATAATGTACTATTATGTATTTATCACACAAATTAATGTTAAGTTGTTAACTAAAATAAATTATTTGATGAAATGATTCGATTATTATATCATATTTTAACTAAAACTGATTAAATTATTCAGTTCATTCAAAAGTTTGATTTTTTTTTTACATAAAAGTCTTTGCTGAGATTTAAAAACATACTATAGAAAAAAAAGTAACATTACCGCACTAGTGCGATAATGTAATCATTTTCGCACGCGTGTTCTATAAGCTGCATTATGTATCTTAAAGCGGTGCAATAAGAGCCACTTTACGAGCAAGTATGTTGAAAAAATACTTACACTATTCCTGTGATAATTTTGTGCAAGTACCCTCCAATAACATAATAATTAATTTTAAAGTATTATTACGAATGGCATTCATAATGAAATCATTCGCTTTTCTACACTTGTTGTATCGATATTTCATAGTGGGTATAACATTTGTTGTCATATATTTAGTGATAGATCGTGAAGTTGATGGTAAGTACTACTATTTTTATTTAATCATATTGCAAATACCTTTACGATTGCCGAAAAAATTTCAGTCTAATGTGATGGATATTGTATTTTTCATGCGAACTTTGTGTTTCTTGGACCAGAAACTACATGCCACTTCTTGTACCATGGCTGCAACTTTTTTATGTAGTAGTTTCATTCATGTAGTATTGCTCAATGTGGACTGGTGCGGAACCCTCCCAATATTTGAAGTTAAGCTGATGTTAAGATAGTTTTTTCAGAAATAGTAATACTTATTTATATCCAGGAGAATGTTCTACGAACAATGGATAAATTACCCTAAAAATAAAAAAAAATTGCGTTTATTTGAATATATTTCAATGAGATTTGAAACTAAAGACGTAAGAAAAGATTCTACAAGAAGTATTAAAAGGAATATTTCCCGAATTTGCCAACAATTGACTTATCACGTAGTAAATCTTCTTAAGTAAATGTCAACTTATACTGGTTTTTGTATTTTTTCGTTAAATGTAGCAAAAATAAATGCAATTATTATGGTAATTATTATTGTTTTTGCTATTTTGACAAATCATATATAGATGCAAACCGTAAAGCCAATTAATCGTGTCAAATAATATTGTCTAACTAGATCGGTCTTATGAACCACAGTGCGGCGTCGCCGCAGATTCTTTACAATCTGGTTCGAAGACCAAAAGAGCAGGCTACAGTGACGAGGATTTTATGTGTTCGTGACTTTCTTCAAAAAAATCTGTTGAATCTAATGACTTGAGACGTTTAATTCATCCCATTTTCAATTATTTTACAAAAACGTGTGTCCCGAACGGCAATCGAAAGATTGTTTAACGTTAGTATCGGTCGAATTACACAGAGTTAAATTAAAATAACTCGAAGAGGTCGTCACGTGCGTATTCGCTGGGTAGCGATTAATAACCCTGATGCAAGTCGTCCGTTCTCGTGATGATGCGTCCATGTATTTCCGGGCCCGATCGTTTAACGTCTCGTTTGCAGGTGTGCGGTCGCTGCGATGAGCCCCGCGCGTGTGTGAGGAGGAGCCTCACGTGTGTGCGTGCGCGAGGTCCATGGGCGAGCTGACGATAGCGCTGGGCGCGCTCGGCGCATGGCTGCTGCTGCTACTCACAGTGCCGCGCTTCACCGACCCCGTCCCCTCCGGCGCCGACCGCCCCGTACTCACGCGCGAGCTGTACGTGGCGGGGCACTCCCGCCCGCACCCCGAGCTGTGCCCGTCGCTCGGCGCGCGACTCCAGCTGCTCGTGCTGGTGGCGTCGGCTCCCTCGCACTCGCAGGAGCGCGCCGCCATCCGTCTCACGTGGGGGCACTACGCGGCGCGCTCGGACGTCGCGTTAGCCTTTGTGCTAGGCGCCTCGCCGAGCACGCTCGAGCCGGCGCTCGAGGCCGAGGACGAGCTCTACGGGGACCTCGTCGTCGGCAAATTCGTCGACTCGTACTCGAACCTGACGCTGAAGACGCTCTCGATGCTGGAGTGGGCGAACACGTACTGCCCGCGCGCCCCGAGGCTGCTGAAGACGGACGACGACATGTTCATCAACGTGCCGCGGCTGCTCGCGTTCGCGACCGCGCCAGCGCGCAGGAACGCGACATCTACCATCTGGGGGAGGGTTAGTTTCTTTTTTTATTATTGTATTTGGGGAGTTTTCGGCTATAAAACGAATAGTTTACGAATCTAGTCAATTACAGGCTTCCTTAGTATAATTGAGTATACAGAGTAAAAGCGGCGGGAACACGTTGAATGAGGGCAACGCAGGACAGGAGCCCGATTGCGCTAAGTTTAAACATCGAAGTTCTATTCGTTTCCAATTTCAGTTCTTATCATATTGCAGTCCAATTACTGTTCAACTGTGCTGAATTCCGCATCGCCCTAAACTCTATGTAACTGACAGCCAATAACGTATGAGCGATTTGTCAAAACGGCTCTAACGGCCGTCAAGAGCAGTACCGCGATTAGCGCAATACCAAATGTGTCAAAAGTTATGGTTTGTACGTAGGCCAATAACAGTTCAATCACCGAATATTTACCGCGATTGCAGCCCTGGTCGTTGTGGCGATCCTTAGGGGATCCTTATGTCCAGCAGTGGGCAATGGACATCCATCGACTGAGATGATGGTGACAGTGATATAATCCGCGAGTTTCCAACTACTCAAATCAGCGACTCTTAATCAAACGTCAAAACACGAGCTTTATATGAAAAGTTGTACTAAATCATAAATAGTGACGTCATTGGTTTTCGCCGTCGCTTCGATACTTTTTATAGCTTATCCTTTGATTAAAAATAGTATTCAAGCTCTGTAGCTTACATTTAGCTACAAGCAAGCTACAGCAAGTCTTTTTTAGGGACCTGGGACATCGCTTAAGAGAAAAAGGTTGTGACCCCCCGCTCTGGTTCATATCTGGTCCAACAAGTGTCCTGAACTGTGCAGCGGGGAAACGCCGCCAGCATAATGGACACTTTTGGTACAGTTACGGCCAGAAGCGACATTCTAGAATAATTTCTTTTCTCCCTATATTAGTTATTTTGTTTAGTCTAGTTATATTATAATTTTTAGTTTTAGGATATTTTAGTATTACCATTTGCTTTATAACGTTTAACGACATGAGTGTATCTATACTGAGAAGATAAAACTAAAATTTATTTGATGCAGTCAACACCCCAATTATATGCTGACGGTTTTATAAGGGAAAGAGCATCATACTGAACGGCTTTCTACAGGGTGAAATTGAAATCAATTGACAAAATTTAAGATAGTGTTATACTCAAGATAAGGCTAGTTTTAAAAATAGATTTAGTCCAAATTAAATAACGTCCGAGATTTTGAAATATCGTAATTATTTATTGTAGTTGCTTTAATTTGTGACTGACTGTACAGATACCGGCGCGGCGAAATTGAATGTGCGCGCTGCCGATGACTGATGATGAGTGAGGGGTAGGTACGAAAGAATAGCGTCATCTGCGTCATTCGATTTTATTCTCTTACGATCACACCCGTTGAGTTTTGGTGAATTGAAACATTTGGTCAGAGTGTCATCTTCGATATTTATTGGTATAAAAGTCAATGGTATATCAAAAAGAGTAGTAAAAGAAAATGTCATTACCTAAGAGTATTTTAACAGATGTTCTAAGTGACCACCTCCGCCCGGCGACACTGGTTGTCTTTAAATTTTCGCAACACATAAGTTTGTGATTAAACAGATTCAAATGCACTGAAAATGTTTTCCCTCAGTTCACTCACTGTGGTCGATTCAGTTTCATACACACGTCTTTTAATTTCCCCCCACAAATAAAAGTCTAGGGGGTGTTAGATCAGAAGATCGCGACGGCCAGCTGATTGGCCCACCTCGCCCTATCCACTGCCGATTTGTGTACGACATTTTTATACAAATTCAGGTTAAAACTAATATGATACTGCACTGAAATCCAAGTTCAAGTTCAATTCGTAAGCGGGCACTGATTGGTTACAGAGCGGTAACCTCATTCGATCGCGATCGAGCGGGAACTGTTTTGTTTTTTGTTTACTGTTTAGTTTGCGGGAGGCGCATTTGCAGGTGGGGTGGGGGAGGTGGGGATATGCTCGGCTCTCTGGAGTTGCGAGGAGGCACCCCGCCTGCAAGGGGATGAACGTTGACCGGGCCGGGCCGGCCGGTAAAATCTACAGTTCGCTTGAGAAAAATTTTTATTTAAAAAATATTTAAAATTTTTTTTTATTTAATGTTTATGATACAGAGCGTTAATTATGAACACCTTCTGAATGTTTTGGCATGCTTAGATTGTATTTTTTTTTCATAATTTAGATTTCAGGAAAACCCTGTAATATAAGATCTAAATCAGGAGTACAACTTGCCACCAAAATTTGTCAAATGTCTTCGATTTCACCCTGTACCGATTTCACGATGGGACCGAAGTCGGATTCGCGAAAAAAACCGCAACTGCGCGCGGTTCCATACAAAACTGCAATGCTACTCGACCAAAATGTATAGAACGACAATTATTTTATCACGATTTCGATGTCAGTCCTATAGAAAAAGTTGTTCAGTTTGATGGTCGGATTATCCTCTTAAAAACCGTCAGCATAATTTATTAAGTTGGACGCTGTCCCTGTATACAGGGTGTTAGGGAAGACAGTTGCATTACTTTAATAGGTGATTGTGCTCATGATACAGAACAACTTTCCCAAAAGGAGCAAAGAAAAATTAGCAAATTTTTTTTTCGACTTTTCATACAAATGTTCAGTCAGCAGATTGCATTTAGTATGGTAAGTACAAACTATTTTTGCGAATTTTCTATAGGTTTCCAGTCTAGAACCTTGCAAACATCTTCCAGTGCAGCTGTGAACAGTGTTCCGGAGATTTAACGTCTCCCTGCCTCACATCTCACTGCATTAGACATAGTGACGTTTTTATACAAGATTTCAGCACCTCGATATACCGGTAGTCTACTTGCCATCTCTGAAGAGACTGCAGTATAGCCCAAGTCTCGACCGATTCAAAGGCTTTCTCGTAGTCCACTCTATACTCTTCAGTCTTCTGTATCACCTGCCGGAGCGTATGTATGTGGTCCACGGTTTTCGGAAACCGGCCTGTTCGGGAGGCTGGAAGTCGTCGAAGATGCGCGCGAGACGGTTCGTAATAATTATAAGCCCGCAGGACAGCTTGTGGCGAGTTTTTGGTGATTGGCGACGCCACGGTCCCGATTCTCCAGAGGGCCCGGATTGATTTGGCCCTTACCTCCTGTCTTGCCTGTAAAATTTCATAACGCCGGGTCCTGCTGACTGGTGCGCTTAGCACCGGAAACCGGCGCCCGCTGACTCACGTCTCTATAACCTTAGCCGCTCAGTAGATGTTGCCTCCTTGTCGCTCCTTGCGAGCGGCCGTTTTGGGGGCCCATTAAATGAGTTGGCGAGTGACCGTCTGCCAATTTTCACAAAATAGTGACATTTGTTACGGCAGGCGTCTCGTGTCTCTCCGCAATAACCCAGATTTCCCGGTCCACCCAGTTCACCCCCATAACCCTAGTAGTTTTCTCTCCTTTATGCAATAGTCTCTGCACCGAACGTGCCTTCTTCTTCTTTGTCTTCTGGTGTATCTTACATAATGTATTCAGAGAAGGACCACGTTTGGTGCATCCCCTCACATTTAGATAAAAGTGTCTCAAAGGGGCATCTACGGTCTACGTGCTGGACCTGTGTCCCCAAACAAGCCTTCCAAAGGTCCGGGTTACGGCCTTTGAGTAAACCTTTGACAGAGATACATAATAATAATATAATCTTTATTTCAGACCGGAGTTCTTAAAAGGGTTATAGCCCAGTCATTTTATGGTTTGAGCCGGGACTAAATTAGTAATTGACATTTTTTTTCGTTATAATATTGAAGAGCCAATTTGAGCCTGGAAATGTACCAAAACTTAAAAAAAAAATCACGTCGGCTACAGTTCCAATTTTAAAATTTAGGTAGTTGTTATCTCGTTCTAAAAAATCTGATGGAATTTTTTTTTGCTCATATTTAAGGCTTAGCCATTATACATTCTACAAACATGGTATGAATATTTTTGTCTACTTAGAAGGTTTTGAAAAATAAATTCGTATTTTCTAATAAATACCTCATTTTTTAAATTTCATTGCCTATTTTATTGTTTAAAAATAATTTATATTGTTAAATCTGAGTCAAATGAGTGCATTGGTATTAATATTAATAATTTAAAATCCTTCTAGGACACATAATTTTGATTTCTATGTTGCGTAGCGATTTATTTAAATATGCTTTAAGATAGTCCTTTTGTCACTTAATGGTTCCGGTTACAGTTTAAAAGTCCAATTAGTAATTACTCCCTACCCCGCCTAACAAAACTCCGTAAAATGACTGGGCTATTAGTAATACAAAACAAACTAAGAACTATGTTAGTAATGACTCTCGAAAACACCTTGTAGACAAGGGTAGGAAGGGAAATGGGCCTATAGTTCTTCAACAGGGCATTATCAGATGCTATCAAAAGCTCAATGCATGCCGACAAATTGTTATGCAGTTTGGCATAAAATGTATCTATGTAATGTACTGTGTCTTGTGAGAAATAAACAATTGAAAAAAAGCTGGCTTTGCCGAATAGACAGATCTCTTGCGAAGACTTTGGAGCCTTTGTTCCGCTCTATAGCCTCCCTAAAGCTCAGGCTACACGGAGGCGGGATTGCGGGAAAGCGGACCGGCGGCGGTCCTGCGAGAAACGAAGGCGTTCCGGGGCCTGCCACACAGGGTCCGCGCGGCGCTGTGGCGGCGCGGAGGCGGTCGGTGTGACATCGAAAGCGGCCATATTTCATTTTCTGTACAGATTGCAAGAAATATCGCTTATGGACAGTGATGAAGAAGAGCTCCTGCTTTTATTAGCGTTATGGCAGAAAAATCTTAACCTAAATGGAATTGGATACATCCTATCAATCTAAGGAGAGAAGTGTTAGGAGAGTATCACCACCTATACAAGGAATTAAGATCTTACGAAGACCGTTTTTTTACTTATTTTCGTATGAGTAGAAGTAGCTTCGAAGAGTTACATGACATTTTGCGGCCTAAAATATTACAACTGGTTACCAATTATTGGAGAGGTGCTATAGGTACCAAAGAACGTCTATGTTATAATATACTCACGACTTTGCTTCAGTTCCTTCGAAATTTTTTCCCAAAATTAAATATTCTTTTTCAGACTTTTTTTTATAATCTTTATTACTCGTATTATAAAGACAAGGATGTTGTTGAACCAATAGTATTTAGTTTTTCGGTAGAATTCATGTTGAAACAGCACTCGAAAATCGTGAAAAAATATAAAATGACAGAAATCAGAAATCATTTACTGTCACAAACTAGTATACATGTAGGTCTTATCATAAAAATTTAATCCACAGTTTTACCTATGTCAGGCATACAATATTATTTATAGAAAGTTGAATGTATCAAACACAATTTACAAAACAAATTTTAATTAGGTAGGCATTACAATTCAACTTTCAAGATAGATCCTAGTAATGTCAATAAATGTTATTTTTTACACAAACCACTTTAGAACATAAAACATTAAAATAATAAATACCTATAAAATAATAATAATAATAAATAATAAGGAATATATTTGGAGGAGGTTTATAGGTTGTAGGTCCCCCCTGACGAAGCTTGTTGCAGATATTCAGGATGTATTTATTGACGAAACGAGTTGTGGATCTGAGTGATGTACTTTCTTTGACGAAGCCTGTTGTGGATGTGAGTGATGTATATACCTATGACGAAGCCTGTTGTGGATATGAGTGATGTATTTTGAGTAACCGAGTTATTTTTCACTTATTAAATTTTAAAAATTTTAAAAAAATTAAAAAATTAGAAGGAAAAATAAAAATAAAACATAAATACCTAATCCATTGTTGATTTAATAAAAATTATAAGTCGGCGCGTTAACATAATTATGTTGAAGTTTTTAAATAAAATTCATCCAATTTATAAAATACATTTTTGATTAGCCATAATTTTACTACATTTTTAAACCTATCATAATCTAGAAATAAACATTTTAACGGGTTCTTACCGCGTTTTGGTATATTTGAGTTCCCGACATTTTATTATGATTAGTCAAACATTTGATGTCAATTGGGAGTGTGTTATATATTTGAATTGCAGTCACATGAGTACTTTTATCATAATTCATACACGTTATTGAGGGTAGTACAAGACGATGCTTATGTCTAACATTTCTGCTATAAATTTCGGACACTTTTTTAAACATATTATCGTTTCGACGCACAAAAAGACACACCTCTAAAATATACAAACTAGTAAGGGTTAGAAAACCCTTTTCCACAAATACTGTTCTCAGAGTTTCGTCGTTCGGTTTACTAAATAATATTCTAAGACATCGCTTCTGGACAGTGAAAGTTTTTTTAGCGTCTACAGACTACAGAGTTACCCCAAAAAAGAATTCCATACAGTAACAGTGGGTAAACATTGCCATAGTATGCATTTGTAGCTACATCAACTGAAGCAACGTCCACTAGCACAGAAAGTGTTTAATTGTTTAATTTCTCAACGTTTTGTTCAAATTTACTTTAAGATTTATAGTTGCTAGCCATGCCTACAATGTTGTCACTGTGTTCTCTATTTCCATTTTCAATTTGTTTCAACCTTTTTTCTTCATTAATTTCATTTCATTTCATTTCTTTATTGGGAAACCAACAGTGTTACAAGATAAACTTAACATTCAACTTAAAATAAGACCAATAACAGGTTTCCTCATTAAATCTTAAAGTATATGATGAATCTATCAACTATCGTGCGGTTGTAATAAATAACATTGTTGCATCATCTGCAAACATTACGTATAAGTGATGAGTTAACTGAGGCATCTCGTTTACGTATAACATAAAGAGAAGAGGGCCAAGTACACGTCCCTGAGGGACACCTATCACTTTTGGTTGGTTTTGTGCCATGATTTTACTTCGTCTAAGATTTTGGTTTCACTACTGTATTTAGAAAGTACTAAGGCTTGTTTCCTATTTCCTAAATAAGAGCACAAAAGATCGTTTGCCACACCTCTTATGCCAATATTATCTAGTTTTTCCAATAACACTGAGTGTACAACGCAGTCAAACGCCTTTGACATATCTATGAACAGTGTCACACAGTTTTTTTAGAATTGATCCCTTCCCAAAGACTTGATAAAATTTAATAAATTGGCAAAGTTGTAGAACTATCTTTTCTCTACTTTTTAAAACGAAATTGGTTTTTACTAAGAATATTACGCTTATTAAGGAAAAATTATGAAGGATATTAAACTAATATGACACTGCACTGAAATCCAAGTTCAAAAGTAACGCGTATGTAAGCGGGCACTGATTGATTACAGAGGAGCGGTAACCTCTTAATTCGATAGCGAGCGATCGAACGGGAACTGTTTTTGTTTTGTTTGGGAGGCGCGTGCGACCTTGCCGAGCGGTGGGGATGTACTCTGCTCGCTGGATAGAGTTGCGCGGGTGTGCTCCGCGTGCGAGGGGATGAACGATGACCGGACCGGGTAAAATGTACAGTTCGGTTCAGAAAAATTTTTATTTAAGGTATTATTTAAAAAAAAAAAAAAGTTTTTTTTATTTATTGTTTATGATACAGAGCGCTTATTATGAACGACTTGTGAATGTTTTGGCATGCTTAGATTGTTTTTTTTTCTTTTCATTATTTAGATTTCAAGAAAACCCTGTCATATAAGATCTAAATCAGGATTCAGGAGTACAACTAGCCACCAAAATTTTACCTGAATGTTTACCTGTTAGATTTCACCCTGTATTTCAGGAATATGGGCAGATTATTATCAATCTTTCTTTTATACACAAACAAGTATTTTTGTACATGGAAGCGCTATAATTTGCGCAGTATGGTCAGATAATTCCAAGTTTAGTACCAATGATTCATATTTTGTAAAATTTGTTATAATATTATCTATGCATGTTTGGATCGAGCTGTAAGACGAGTGGCTTCTATTATCGATCTGTGGAGTTTGAATACTTTCAACATTTCAAGAAACGTTCTTGAATGATTGTAGTCTTTAAAAAGGTTAATATTAAAATCACCAACGAGAACAATTTTATTTTGTAAGTTACGCTGTTTTCTAGTCAATTTAAAAAATAACGTTTCCAATTTTTGAAAAAAAACGTATAATCTTTACCAGACCTACTTCACAGCAGGAGTCGCCATCTAGGTGGATACATAATAACACCTACTGATATTAGGGACCTCCCCTCCAAAAACATAACACGGTTCATGAAGTCCGTGGGCCTAGGAAATGACCCTTAGGTCTAGGGTGACAGCTACAATAGATCAATCCAGGTCGCAGTAGCTATTTGGTCATTGACTAAGCCCTTATAACCAAATAATAAATACCAGACCTATAAAGGCATAAAATTGTAGTTTTAAGTTCAGGAATTGTTATGCCGCAACACTCAAAATTTTCCTCTACCGATGAATCATGCAGCCACTCCATTTTCTTATGTTTAATTGACTTCTTTACAAAAATACAAACTCCACCTCTACGAATGTTTTTTCTTGAATAATGTTCCGCCAATTCATACCCGTCTAATTATGTACGCTTGTATAAATAATCATTTAATTTAAGAAACGTTTCACTAAAACATAGTACCTACATCTGTGGCATCAGTCACTGTATTTAAGTATATATCAATATCACCAATTTTCGGTTTGATACTTTGTGTATTTTGAAGCAATATCTTAAAACGTCTGGGTACCTCATTAAATGAATGAATAAAAGTAGTCTGTAAGCTTAGTTTGAACATATTTCATTAAAGCATTTTTGATATACTTGATACATAGAGAAGTACTATACAGGGTGACTGGTAATTCGACCTATTCCTTGAAAGGGGTTATACTAGAGTTCATTTGCAACAATTTTGCCCCAGTTAACTGGGGGTCGAAAATCGCTTGTTTTCGAGTTATCTCATTTTTAAGATTTTTTTTAAAAAATCCATTTTTCCACCTAAAACTGACAATTGTGAAAAAAATACTCCACTCTCTGCACTAAGTAAGCATTTTTCTAATAGCTGATAAATGAGCGACTACATTAAACTAAAATACATGTGTAAAATACCCGAAACCACTGAAATAAAAGGTTATAAACCGCACGACAAAATTTTTTTATTTGGATTTCGTTTTAATCCAAAGAGGATTACTTAAAAAAAATGTATCACACTTGGCGTACAAATTACGGAAATAACTTCCTCAATTCCTAAACTTTCCAAAAAGGTGCAAATGTTGTCTACTTTGACAAGAGTTTGAAAAAAATTGTTAACAATGGCAGAGCAGGTAGCGGATTTCCTAGAAGCGAACCTTACAAGATGCCGATTTGCTTTTGTCTCTTTCATTTTATTGCTTACATTGTTTCTCTTTTGTAAGTATTCGGGAATGTTTGTACTAAGGTTCACAATCGAGGCCCACTCATTCGCTCAATTCATTAAGTAATCAGTTAGTTTCAACCATCTTGGAGTTCGGACGTGTCGTTGTTAACTAACTTAAATTCTGCGCTAAAACAGCTTCCTTTTCAAATGGCTGCTTACCAAAATGAAGAATACGCGGATATCATGTATTGTTACGGGTTTTGTGATGGTGACGCTGCTGCTGCTCGAAGAGACTATCAAAGACGTTTTCCTACCCGCCGTTTACCTGATGTCAGCGTGTTTGGTACGACATATCGGCGCATTCGAGAAACAGGATCGGTTCGACGTCGCCAAACCGACGCTGGTAGACCTAGCGTTAGTGATCCAATCGAAGAGGAGCAAATTTTGCAGTGTTTTCAAGCAGACGGCACTACTTCAACAAAAATTGTGGCTAGGCAGCTTGGTATGTCTCAGTGGAAAGTCTGGTTCACTCAGCACACAGCACGGCAGTATCCATTCCATTACACGCCAGTACAAGCTATCGAGGAGGGAGATCCTGTCAGAAGGATGGATTTCTGCAGATTTCTAATAAATGCAGACATTGAAGACCCTGAGTATCTAAAAACAATCTTGTGGACCAGATGAATCGAACTTCGACCGTGATGGTATTACAAACTATCATAATCTGCATTTTTGGGCCCCTAAAGGTCAGAATCCGAGAAAATCTAACGAAGGAGCTCACCAGCACAGATTCTCACTTAATGTGTGGATGGGAATCGTGCACAATAATTTAATCGGGCCATTCTTTCTGCCGGCACGCCTAACCGGCATCGCCTATGAAAACTTTTTAAGAGAAGAGTTACGTCCGCTGCTGGAGGATGTGCCGCTTACCACAAGAACAGCTTTGGTGTATCAACATGATGGCTGCCCAGCCCACTATTACCGGGGCGTGCGACAGTGGATGGATGAGAACTATCCACTGAGATGGATTGGTCGAGGCGGCCCGATCCCTTGGCCGGCTAGGAGTCCCGATCTAACCCCATGCGACTTCTACATTTGGGGTCATATGAAGACATTGGTGTATCGTACACCTATCTCTTCTCAAGAAGAATTAAGAGAGAGGATTTTGGCAGCTGCCCAACAAATTAAAGACACGCTTTCAACTCGAGTGACAGTAAGCGAAGTACGTCGCAGGCTTCGTGCTTGCATACGTAACGGAGGAAGACAATTTGAGCAAGACTTGTGATTTTTAAATGTAAAACTTTAATACAAAATTTGTAATTTCATATGATTAGGTACTAAACATTATTATTTTACTCTTTTTTTTATTTTCACCAAACCAATAACTTTTTGAATAAAATTCACATCTGCGTGTTTAATAAGGTTTATTTTCCAAACTTGAACTAAAGTACACAACTTTTGCATCTTTTTGGAAAGCTTAGGAATTGAGGAAGTTATTTCCGCAATTTGTACGCCAAGTGTCATAAATTTTTTTTGAGTAATCCTCTTTGGATTGAAACAAAATCCAAATAAAAAATTGTTGTCTTGCGGTTTATAACCTTTTATTTCGGTGGTTTTGGGTATTTTTCACATGTATTTTAGTTTAAAGTAGTCGCTCATTCATCAGCTACTAGAAAAATGCTTACAGAGTGCAGAGAGTGGAGTATTTTTTTCACAATTGTCATTTTTAGGTCGAAAAACGGAAATATTCAAAAAATTCTTAAAAATGAGAGAACTCGAAAACAAGCGATTTTCGACCCCCAGTTAACTGGGGAAAAATTGTTGCAAATGAACTCTAGTATAACCCCTTTCAAGGAATAGGTCGAATTACCAGTCACCCTGTATCTATGACTTGATATTATTGAATTGACCAGATCGTTGAAATGTTTTTTTTTATAAGTCATGTATATATCACTATAGTCAGTCGAGTTTATTTCCATATTAATTTTTTTACACAAATTAAGTATTTAATACAGCGCGGTAAATATCGCCTCCGGACTGCGACGCGCCCGCCTCCGCTCCGCTCCCGGCCCCGCGCCGCGCCGCGCCCGGCCTGTATTTCTGTGTGGCAGGGTGCATATAAACTAGTACATTACAAAAAATCCCGCCTCCGCCGGACCGCCTGCGGTACCGCCTCTGTGTGACCTGCCCTTAATACGCTCGGTGTTAAACCGACGCAGGTCGACTAGCGAGTCATGGACTTTGAAATCTGCCTATTGAGCTGCCGGTTCTTATTTGCATCATCATGAGCTTAAGAGTAGGGTCTTTTTGGTTCTATTTGTACGACGAGTCTTAAATATCTTGGACCTGACCGCATTGACAGTTTCCACAAACCCATCGCTATAATCGTCCACTTATTCCCTAGGCAATCGAAACGATTTTGAAGTTCGAGCTGAAAGCTACAGGGGTTTTGGATCTGGATCGGTACTAGATGGAGCGTAGACTACATCAGTCGAGATCATTCGAGTTTGATATTAAGATTAAATGTGCCTCTTACCATGCGGTGATCGCTTCCGATTTTAAACGCGCTTAACACAGAGACATCATTGAATATTTGCCTCTTTGTCGATATGATGAAGTCTGTCTCATTTCTTGTACCGGTCGGGCTCAACCAGGTCCCCACCACACTACCCTATTCGACACGCTTTCGATCTTCTCCACGTTGTTCACAAGAGACTTGCGGACCATAAGCCCGACACCGTGCTGGGACTTTAGGTCGCCCTATCGGTAACAGAGCAGGTTACAGGATTTGAGGATTATCAAGTCCTCCCCTCTCTTCGGACTTCAGATAATCCAACAATATCCTCGAGTGCAGCGAGCGATTCGCGAGTCCGCAGAGAACGTGTGTTGAATGTTGCCAGGTGCAGCTGTTGTTAGTTGTGGTAGCCGGATCTCTGCCGGTAAAAATGTATTTATTTATTTATTACCTTAAGCGATATTTAAGAGAAATACAACGTCTACAGGTGCAGAGAGAGTCGCTGCCGGACCGCTACAATAAATCAAAGTACTACCTGTCGCCGCTGCAGTTCCCGGGGCAGGTGCTGCCGGACTTCGCGTCCGGACCCGCCTATTTAGTGTTAAGGGACTCGATCCGGCCGCTGTTGTGGGTGGCGGGCGCGCAACGTTACGTGCGATTAGAGGATGTCTTTATAACAGGGCTGCTCGCTAAACAACTTAACATAACGCTGCAAGACGAGCCCGCCTTCTACGACAAGCAGGTGACATCACACCCCTGCGCGGTGCAGAGAGGGATAGCAATACACATGGTGCGCTACCACGAGCAGTTCGACCTCTGGAGGAAGCTGCTCGACGGCAAGACCAAGTGCGCCAGCAAGCGCGACCGAGCCCAGTTTATGTAGCTACGTCCCAGCAGATACCTTCCCGTACTATACTTAACGTTGAGACTGTTACGATGTCTCCCTCTGAGGATAATATATTTTGACGGGTTCACTATTTCCTAACGCGTTCTGATTCCGTGATGAATGAGGAAACCTGCATGTGTTCTGATTCCTAAGCAAAGTCTGCTAACATTACGACATTTGTGTGGTGCAGTAACGACTTTACGACCTCGCCGTGATAGGTCTGTATACCCCAGATCAGCGAAAGGTGCATGAGAGCTGATAATTAATATTTCAGTATATGTAACAAACGCTATAAGATAAGAGCTCGTTAAATTATTACTCTTTAATACTTTCATAATGATCGTCTAATTTTAATTGTTTAACTCGAAACTGAATAAGGTTATTTTGTAATCAATCAACAGGTCTCGACCAAAACCCTCAAGTATTATTTTTTATTTTCCCTGCTTACACGCATATACGTGTATGGTCACTGTCCAGTGGCTACACACGCGTGTACTGCGTGTGTGATCACTGCTAAGTGAATACACGCGCATGTAATACTGTAAATATTCACTCATGTAGTAGTTTTGTCAGTAGTGTAATATTGGGCACTCTAGGCCACCTCGTTTCCATCAGTACCTAATTCAGCACTCAGTCACCCAGCAAATCATAAGGATATTGTAGCGACATTGTTTGCATTTCATATCTGTTTATGCTGCAGTTTTATATTGATGCCACGGAGCGACTGGATCGTTCGCCAGTCGCTCCCATACCACCGCACCGCTAGGTTAAAATGTAACTCTGAATAAGTGCACTTAATTAAATATGTATTATCAAGAACTCTTTTATATCATCCCGCTGCAACACAATCCGTCACCCCTACAATATCATTATCCACAGCATACCTAGCATTAGCATATCATTCAGAGAGCGTCCTAGCTCTCACATTAACATTTTTATGAGTTTATGGATAGGGCATTTGTAATGATTTAATATTAATAACCTAGGTACTATAGGGAGGAGTCGTTACTCAGTGGTTAATTAAATGATGGTTTTACGTTTTTTGTATTTTATTCAAATAAAAACCAGCATAAAAGCTTTGGCTTACATATAAGACCTACGTTATTACATCAAACCCCTGTCATGTTACAGGAGCTGGAGTACATACTGCCTTACAAGCGGTGAAACATGAAAATGCTCCTTAGCGGTCGGTAAAGTCCAACCTTCTTTGATACGTTTTAATCGTCGTTGTTGGTTTATCCCTTTCTAATACAACGACGAAAATTAAAAAAAAAGTTTTTGTTTAATTTCCCTTTCTATCAAAGGGACAAACCTAAAGTTTGAAACCTCGACGTACAAAAGAATGTTGAACATTACCGACCGCAATGGCCAATTTTCGTGTTTCCTGCTTGTGCGTGTGCTCGTGCTTGTAAAGAGGATTGGTAATTTGGTATCCTTTCATTCTTTTTTCCACATCCATGCCTAACCTACGTTCGTAAATAAGTGCGTATATCGATATAGACTGCAGGGGTGGAAAATGGTCAATAAAGTCAGTAAGAGTCCGTTTTTTTGGCTAAGGTCAGTGAAAAAGTCAGTTTTTTTTCGAAAAATGGTCAGTAAAGTCAGTATTTTGAGGATCAACTACGTTTCCACACTTCCCACAAAAGTGGTCTGGTTTCAATAGATTGACGAAAAAGAATTCCGTTTTGGAGTGGGAGTCCCTTAAAAATATCTTAACATATCTTTTCCTTCTTAGTAGATCCCTAACTTACCTTTAAGTAAGAATTTGTATAATATCACAGTTTTCTTTTTATTGTTTCGGTGATTAATGCAAAGAAAAACATTGTCCAATTTTGTTATCACAGGTAAAATTTGATAAGATTAGATAGAGATTTGGTCAGTAAATGGTCAGTATTGTAGAGGGTTTTAGTCAGAGACTTTCCACCCCTGAGACTGGCAACTGACACAATAGCACCTACTGAAAAAGAAATGCTTTCAATATAAAGAAGACATGCGAAGTGAAACTGTAACATTACAAGCCAATGCTCTCAGCGAGCACAATACTCTTAGTGTAACGTTCGGAGAGACGCGTCCCGTCCCGGGGACGGATCGAATTTATTATTATTTTTCTCTTTGTTATTTTTGTATTATTTTGATTTACACAATTTTGAAAAAAGAAATAAGTATTTTTGTATATAACACGCGACAGTTGATTCAAAGTGATGCCATACAAATGATATTAAGTTGTAATGTTGGAGAGGCTCATTTTATTTCACCTCGTGTCTGTATGATTGCGGGCGCGCGTATGAGATGCGCCGCAGTTGATATACTCTTTACATACATGACATTATACTTTACTTGGGATCTTGTTAATTAGCTGATGGATTTATTTTCCTACTAAATATAAAACGAACAATTATTATTAAGTATATTTATAATTGGTTTTTTTAAAAGTAGCTCTAAGGTTTCTGGGGTTTATTTGGGTCAACTAACCGAACATAGTCATCTGATAGTTGATAAAAAACAAAATAGTTTAAACGATGATATAAATGAACAATGCAATGTAACACCATCTAGCGTCACAAAGCAGAACAATAAATCAAAATACTCGCCATTCATAATTATGTTATATGTTATTTGACTGAACAATGTTAATTGTTCGCCCAGATATATTTTTATAAGCGTCCCATCGTGGGACTCTTATAGGCTGATGATGATACAATATTTTTATTATTATATTGTTAAAGTATACTTACTAGGTAGGTACTCCTAATACATAACATAGGTACATCTATTGTTACCTATAATAATAATTATACAAGGGCTATTAAATAATCTGTGACAAGGAGTTACAATTAAGTAAAAATTAACATTTAAAACTTTTAAGGGGGTTGTTTAGACCATCAAACTGAACAACTTTCACGATGGGGCCAACATCGAAATCGCGAAAATAAATTTTGAGTAGATTTGTAGTTTAGTATGGAACATCCGGTTTTTTCCGGTCCTATATTGATAGCTGTTCAGTTTGACGGTCTAAACCAGCCCCTTAAATGTTTACTTGTATTTTTGTAACACATTGTAATATAATTATAATATACAGGGTCCTTCTTAATACTCGTATGCTGACAGTTTTTTAAGGGAATGATCAGACCGTCAAACTGAACAACTTTCCCTATGGCGCCAACATCGAAATCGCAGAAAAAAATCTCCTCTTCCATACAAAACTGCAAACCTATTCTAGCGAAATGTATGGGACAGCTGAATTTATATTCGCGATTTCGATGTTGGTCGTTGGTCCCATAGAAAAAGTTGTTCAGTTTAACGGTCTGTACGTCTACCAAGAGTTGTTATAGTAAAATCAACTGACGTGACAGCATTCGTAGTAGTGAAGAGTGAAGACATTGAGCGAATAGATAACATTAAATTCGCACCATGAGTTTCATCGCACGCAACGAAAATCGTTAACGTATAGACGACAGGCACATGGCATGTTCCATGACTCACTTCACACTTATCGATGAGTCTCTTTCGTATTGCCTATTAGAAACAAGGATAGCAGAATTGGCTAAATTTTTTTTAATCCAAGCCAAAAAAAAGTCGATTTAAAAGTGTCAATACCGTAAAGTAATACGATTAAATTAAAAAGGTTTGTTACTGTAAGCATTCCATGGAGTTGTTTACGTTTTCATTCTTACAGTGTTATGTGTTTTGATTGAAGCGGGATTTATAGGTTAATTTAAATTTCTTTCGCAAGAATATTAAGAAAATAAGATATTTATTAATCTTGTCGCATTATCTAGTCGCATTTATAGTATCATTAGGTTTATCCGTAAAGCGGTCACAGACAGGCTCCAAGTTTTCATCAACAAATGCCTCGGGAAAATCTTGAAGATCTTCTGACAAGACACCATCTCAAACGAGGAGCTATGGAAGACGTAAAACATAGTGATTACTTGCTCAGTGGGAAGACGGACGGGTGAGCAGTGTATAGAGAACGTGATCCTTGCTCGAAAGTGGCAGTAGCTAGGCCATGCATTAAGGAGGCCTGATGATCACCCATCCATTACACCCGAAGAACGGTATCTCCTAAAATAACCTGGCGCCGCCGCTCTGTGTAAGTTGAGGCCAAAAGCCTTAAATCTACAGTGCCGTCCAAGATCGCAATCGGTGGAGAGCTATTATCCGAACCCTAAATGAACCCCGCGTGGGGGTAACAGGAAGAGAAGAAAATTTAAAGTAGCAGAATCTAGCCGGACTTCAGTGAATCAGAGTTTGATCTCTGATGGCGTGACTTTGTGAGACTTAGCATCATTTGTATTTTCAGTGATTTGGTGGAAACGCATTTAATATTCTTTTTTTATTGTATGTAAAGTAATAAACATTTTATCTACTACGAGCGTTAACCCGCGACTTCGTCCGCACAAATTATATACCAGATTTTAAGTCAGATCATAAGCTATCAAACAAAAAAAGTTTCATCAGAATCGGTTCAGTAGTTTTTGCGTGATACTCGTTCAAACAAACAAACAAACAAACACACAAACAATCAGACAGACAAAAAATCCAAAAATTTGTGAAATGGAATCAGGGACACCTAAAAACCATATCGTAACTTTTTTTTTGTTAATATCTTCAATGTACAGACAAACTTCCTGTTACAGTTTTATAATAGTACGAGCGTTAACCCGCGACTTCGTCCGCACAAATTATATACCAGATTTTAAGTCAGATCATAAGCTATCAAACAAAAAAAGTTTCATCAAAATCGGTTCAGTAGTTTTTGCGTGATACTCGTTCAAACAAACAAACAAACACCCAAACAAACACACAAACAAACAGACAGACAAAAAATCAAAAAATTGGTGAAATGGAATCAGGGACACCTAAAAACCATATCGTAACTTTTTTTTTGTTAATATCTTCAATGTACAGACAAACTTCCTGTTACAGTTTTATAATAGTATAGATATAGATAATAAGCCTTTTATTAAATAGGTAAGTTTAATTAATTTCACGAGGTGAAGTAGCGAAAAGGGCTGTAGCGCGACAAGCCGTTCAATGAACACTGTAGCTCCTTTGCATATTTCATTCATCCTTAGATTCAGCCTCTGCTAACATTCTCCGAGCAAAATATACTCTTCTTATCTTATCTTGTTGTGGGGCTGGCAAGCCAGCAACACTTCGACGGAGTGGGATCTTTTGATTTAGCCCCAACACTTTTTGCCTTCTTCACCCTTCCAATACATGGTCAATGAAGGAGGCAATAACCACTGAGGGGAAGAAACCTAAGATCTCCCGGTTTTGGATATCCGAGGAGGCACATGCTTTTTGCCGCCAAAACATCACAGTCACAAAGGATATGTTCCATGGTCTCCTCATCCTCTCCACACGCTCGTCAGCTGGGATCAAGGGTGAGTTTCATCTGGTGTATCATCGTGCCTGTGGCGTAGTGCCCGGTGAGGGCTCCGACAATGACACGAGCTTTGCTCCTGCTGTTGTTCTTGAAATACGAGTTGTCACAATGCTGATTAATTTCTTAGAGGCGCCCGTGTATTTTACCAGCCCATTCCTGACCAAAATATACTCTTGCAGACATATTTATAAAAGAACTCAACAAATAAAACGATTTCACGGAGAAAAATCAAGGTGACAGCCGCAACTACTTTTGTTATAGTAAATTACTATGACATCCGTCAAATATGTAACTCATGGTGCCGAAATTGTATGGGAACTACAATAAGTGTACTGTCGTTTTATTTACGTTAACGGCGATAGTCAACTACAGCAACTCATGGTGCGGATTTTAGTTACATAACTATCCGCCAGAGGCGCTGTACGGATTTCAATACAAATAATTTACGAATACGAATGTAGCTGCGTTTAGTGAATTTACTATAGCAACTCATGGTAGACGTACTGATCATCCAGATGTAGGATCATCCCCTTAAAAAGTGTGTCAGCATATTAAGAAAGACCCTATATAAATATAGTATAATTAGTTTACACACAGTCGTCAACTCTTATAAATATTGAAAATAACTTGAACACTTGTTATGGAATCCACATTTTTTATTACAAAAAAATTGGATAACATAATGACTGTGATGCATAACGCATGACGCGGTCCAACTTTTTGAATATTTTTATTGCATAATACTTATTGCTATTTTATGCAAATGTGATCTTTAAAACCTAGACTTTGTGTATAATATAAATCCGCCAGCTAATTAAGTTAAGTATCTTATATTTGTATACACGTAGACATCTTTATTATAGTATTTTTTTATAACTTTTTACAAGCGAGCCGGCCACGATCGCGCTGTTCTGGACAAATGTATCTCAACAATTGAGTTTAGTTAGTTAAAACTTTTTGTTTGTATTTAAATGTAATAATGTTGTAATTGTCTCTTCGTTTATCGATAAGGAATTTTTCATTGTATCAATGGTATGCACAAATGTTTATAATATAATACCTACCATATTATGTTGAGTATTATGACGCAATACCTACTGTTCATTGTGGTTCATGTTTCGTAAAAGTTCGGGTTTTGTGGTTTTTCAGCGGTTTATGGAAAAATTTTAATTTTTCCCAATTATTTTGGATGAATAGTGTTGACATTGATTTAAAAGAATTCTAAATCGAAAATCTAGTAACTTTGTATTTTTTTAAATAAAAACTTTAATAGCAGCTCGTTCTTCAGTGAACAGTAGTGTAACGTCTTCTGAACTCAACTGTCATACTTAATACGTACCTACAAACACATACACCATATAACATTATCACAACTACATTACTGTGCGATCTAATTTTGATCCCTCGTCCATAAATGTGGGGTGAGACAAAAAAAACCAAACAGAGATCAAAATGTAAACAAACGTACCTAGTTGTAACTCAGTGTACCTCATAGTGACGCGACTGTACGTCGCGCGGACAGACAGACAGACTGCCTCGTGTGTAGGTGTTTGTATATACGGTACAAATAACAGGTGTCTGACTTCCATGTCGAGAGTGAACGAGGCTCCTCACGAGCTGCCGACTCGACTTCACCGAGCTGCCATCAATAAGCATAAATAATTATTCATTGTTAGTACTTTGGGTAACGACCGATACCGGCATCCAGGGTTTGAAGGGATAATTATAATTGATAATTATTACGATATTATTACCTTGATAAATATACAGGGTGGTCCTAACGGAGACGTATAAACATTTTTTTAGTTTCCTCACAGGGGTGAGGAAACACCTAGAGAGGTGTATCCGAATATACCCCGTGTACGTTCCGCGATTTTTTGTAGTTTAGAAGTTATGAATTTTTAAACTGTCGTAACTTTTATCATAGTAAGAATTTCTAAATTTTATTTTTGTAACATAATTTTCTGGAAACACTCTTCCATACGTAAAATAATCAGCTACACAACATCCATACAAGTTACCGAAAAAAGGGTCGAAAGTGAAAATCTTAGGTTTGAGTTGGATGGAGCAAAATTTTCAAAATTCTCTTAAAAATATGAAATAGATGTTTCATAGGTTCAAACTAATTTTAAAAACTTCAGTGTTTATTGAACTTACCAAATAATAAACAAAAGCATTGCAGTACAATGCAGTCCTGCCCATTTCCCATTATTTGGGGTCGGCGCAATATGTCATCCTCTTCCATTCATCTCTCTTAGCCGTCGCTTCAACACTCACTCCTTTTTTACACATAGCTTCCTTTACACAAATCACAATTTTACACAATTTATGTAAAACGGTGCATGCATTGGTGGCGCGTTGCGGAGAGGTATGGACACCCAATTATGGGGGTCCGGGTTCGAACCCGCACGGACAACATGACATGTACCAACGAGTTTTTTCTAACTTATGTACGAAATACCGACTGCTCCCCAACGGTGAAGGAAAACACCGTGAGGAAACCTGCATACACTGAAGAAGAAATTCTGATGTGTATGTAAAGTCTACCAATCCGCATTGGGCACGCGTGGTGGACTAATGCCTATACACCCTCCCTGAGGGTAGGCCTGTGCCCTGCAGTGGGACTTTTATAGGCTGATGATGATGATGATTATTATTATACGTAACATTACAATATCCTTTCACTATCCCTCGCCCCTCGCGTTACGACGACGCCACGTATGATAGTGATAACGATTTGGAGTTGGTGTAAGAGCATCGAACATGACTTACATTTAGGTTTCGCAGACGCTCGTCAAATCCTTGATTTGTAAAATAAGAGATTAGACAAAACCTCGAAATCAGCCTATCATCGTCCACTGCTGAACATAGGCCTCTCCTAAGGCGCTCCACAAAACTTGGTCCTTGGCCTTCCTCATCCAGTCGCTCCCCGCTCCTTTTTTTAGGTCTTCTGTCCAGCGGTCAGCTGGGCGTCCCACACTACGCCTGCCAGTTCGCGGTCTCCACTCTAGAACTCTGACACCCCATCGGTTGTCAGTTCTTCGGCAGATATGACCAGCCCATTTCCACTTCAGCCTGATAATTTTCTGAGCTATGTCAACCACTAGCTCTCTGACGTATCACTTCATTTCTGATGTGATCTCTTAGAGAAACACTGAGAATGGCTCTCTCCATAGCTTGTTGAGCGACCTTGAATTGATGAACTAGTCCTATCGTCAGGGTCTACGTTTCCGCACCATAGGTCATCACTGGCAGGACTTACTGATTGAACACCTTCGTTTTGAGGCATTGGGGCAGAGCCGAGGAGAATATAATGACGGTCAAAACCTAAAATGGTCAAATACTTGATTCGTTTCTCAACTCGTCAAATCCTGTCCTACTTATATAAAATATTAATATCGTTGAAAGCGCGTGCCGTATCATCGGTTAGTTAGGTTAAACCATACGTAATTTCTCTGTGGGTTTAACCATATGAATAGATAATAATAGTAAACTATAGACGCGAAACAATTGGCGTCTCTGGGGCGAACAAAGCGCGCGGGGAGGGAGGCGGGAGGTGGTACGGTGGTAGTTCATAAATAACAAGGAATATACTACTGTAGATAAGCTACTATTTTACAGTCTCTCACCGGCCGCGGCCGTGTCGTCGCGTCGTGTAGTTACGTGTGGAGTAAAGACGCGTGGCTTAGCTAGCGAGTAGCGAACCGATATTTTAAACAGTCACGTGCGAATTGTATACCTAAATAGACTATCCTAGTGACAGATCGTGCATTCAACATTGGCGACGAAGGAAAAAACCGTAAGTTTTGCATTCTTTAATAAATGGGCTGATCATGTCTGCCGAAGAACTGGCAACCGATGGGGTGTCAGAGTTCTAGAGTGGAGACCGCGAACTGGTAGGCGTAGAACGTCCTGCTGCCCGCTGGACAGAGTTTTGTGAGAGGCCTAAGTTTAGCAGTGGACGATGATAGGCTGATGGTGATGAATAAAAAGGGGGATGGAGAAATACAGGTTGGTCCAAACGAAGACGTCCAAATTTTTTTTTAGATTCGTCACACCAAACACACAGTTTAATATAAGGAAACGTGACACTTAGGTGTATCCGAAAATACCCCATGTTATATTCCGCGATTTTTTGTAGTTTTGAAGTTATGGCTTGAAACTGTCATAACTTTTTTCATAGCAATAATTTTTTGAATTTTGTTTTTGCTAAATGTTAGTCTTAAATCACTCTTCCATATGTAAAATAATCAATCCATAAAAGTTACCGAAAAAAGCGTGGAAAGTGAAAATTTTAGGTTCGCGTTCGACAGAACAAAATTTTCAAAATTCTCTTAAAAGATTAGAAATGGATATTCCATAGGTTGAAACTAATTTCAAAAACTCTAGTGATTATTCAACTTTCCAAATAAGAAATAAAAAGTGGTTCTTAATTCGCCATTTTACGCTGGAATCGGCTTCCAAAGTCAGGTGAAAAATCCTCTAACAAAAAATTGTCTTCGAAAAATTGTATTACCTATCAATTGTTTTATTGCTATGGCTAACATTAGACAGAAATCATCAAAAACATTTAAATAAACTGAAATTCAACGCCCAGTGACACATTTTAATATAACAGAAAAATACCACGAGATAGTAACTAACAAAAATGTTTCGTAGAGTTTGTGAAAGTTAGGCATTGTAAAGTAAGGGCGTGTAGAGTTAGAATCTTGGCTCTTCATGAGATCTGATAACTTTTTGTCTTAGGTCTCGGCATAACAACATTTTACATTAAAATATTTTGCACAAAAACATTACCTAACGAGTGAGTTGGATAATTATATGTTCACAGTAGCATTGGATGAATTAACAAAAACAGGTAAATCCCTGGATGTTCTGTGCATCACAGAACATAACATGATAGCAGCTATAACACTAACATTCTATAGCTGACACCTACACACGGCGACACATCAAGCTATACAAAGCCAATATAAGCTGGTCGCGTGACGTTATCCATTACTCGTCCTACGCGCAGCCAGCTTATTTTGGTTTTGTATAGCTTGATGTGTCGCCTCGCGTACATTCCCAATTTTAGGAAGTGGTAGTTGGTAATTTTACAAGGTGGACGTAGTAGAAGGGGGGGGGGGGGGGGGGGCAAGCATACTTGTTGGGAATAACATTCTCTATAAAGAAAGCTCTGTCAAACGATATGGTGTGCGAAATGTAATTGATCTCTGTGCAATTGAGCTCTCGGACCACAATAATAATAGTTTTGTGTGTTTTATTATATAGTACCAAATAACAAAAACCTCAAACATTATTTTGAAGTATGTATTTCTCAGTAATTTTCAAGATAATATGATAGCCACATTTGTTAAAATAAAGTACAATTCTAAGCAGTTATTTATTCGAAAAGTGACTAAACCAGAATCGTAGCTATGACTACTACTACAGACTACGAACGATCTCAAAGCTCTTTATAAACGTATATACAGACTTTTCAGCATCTCCTTTCCTTGAGGAGTTCGGTAAGTACACACGTTTCTCAAGTTCGAAACTAGGCTCCTTAGATTAAACTTTTCATAGGCCCATTTCCTCACTTAGGAAGCCCATCCTGGGTTTATATAGTGGGTTTGTTTATTAAGTCCGCTAGCTGGTACTCTGTAGGAACCTTCTCCACCCTTAAGAGATCATTTGCGACAGCTTCCTTTACGAAGAAATGTCTGAGTCGAATGTGCTTTGTCCTTTGATGCACTTCATAGGACGGTTTGTCCGCAAGTTTAATAGCAGCCTCATTATCTAGGTACAATACGGATTTCGTCACTAATTGATCTATGCTTTTCAGCAATGTTTGCAGCCATATAACCTCTCTGGTAGTCCCACTCGCTGCTACTACTTCTGTTTCAGTACTCCATAGTGCTACTGATGGTTGTCGGCGGCTCCTCCACGAGATAGCGCCACTTGTGTATACACAGACCATGCCTGTGGTAGATCTTCCTGTGTCCGTATCTCCACCATGATCGGAATCGCTATAGCATCTTAATAGTTTATCCGAGCACGAGTACTCTATGCCCCAATGCATAGTACCTTTTAAATGTCGCAGTATCCGTTTGACCATAACCACATGTTCCTTTCTTGGATTCTCCAGATTCCTTGAAGCAACATCTACGGCTTAGGCAATGTCCGGTCTCGCACCGACCATCAGATACGCTAGGGCACCAACAGCCTGTACGGGAAATTATCCTCATTAGCACTGTCTTCTCCTGATCCATTCTCTTTCAGAATTGGTGTCCCTTCCCTACTGGCTTGCAACCATCCATACCAAACCTTTCTAAAAGTTTCTTGGTATAGGCAGATTGATTTAATTTACTCAAACAATCTTCTCTTCTCTCAATCTCCAGTCCAAGGAAAGAAGTGGCTGGTTTCAATTTTATTTTAAAACGGCTGCTCAATTCATTCAAGAATTGAACTGTTTCGTCCTGATGACTAGCAGCAACTAATCCATCGTCGACATATAAAGCCAACACAAGCTTCTTCTAGAGCCAAAGTGTTTCTCAAAACGAGGACGTTTTGTTGTTTGTTGTTATGTTTATCTTCAGACGAAGAAATACAGAATGATCTAGAGAGTGAAATAGCTAATCAAGGTAGAGCTACACTTCGGTATGTACTAAGATTTAAGTCGGAATTCTAATCTAAACTATTATAAAACTGTAACAGAAGTGTATCTGAACATTGATAAACAAGCCAGTAAAAAGGCGAACCCGCGTCGTAAAGGCAAAACAACTAACCTGCCACCACTAGCTCCGACCCCAGAGCCTGTGAATAATGAAAATGAAAATCTACAGCAGGCGTCTATAAAGAATACACCCAATCCCGGCATTTTCAACCTTACTTCTGATCCGGCCTCTTTAGAAAATACTTCACACTCTAAGAAGAAGGATGATGAGAAGTCTGCTGACACAGGGGAGGAAGCCGGGGATGATTTGTGGATCCAGGTTCCGGTTCGAAAGCCACGTCACTCCACGTCACGACGCTGCACTGCCGGCCCCGAAGTGACTTCTCTGAAAGCTGTTGAGCCACGGAAATTTGTTCATCTGTGGAACATGGTATCAGATGCTCAAGAGGTTCTATCTTACCTTCAGCAACTATGTCCTGCAGGATTATGTACAGTTGAGGAGCTAAAACCCAGAGGCAGCTACAAGTCCTTTAAGATTGGTGTACCAGAGGCTTTTCACGAAACGTGTCTCTCCACTGACATTTGGCCTAATAATGCAAGGGTCAAGGCTTGGGTATCCTTTCGAAGGCAAATAAACTATCCCAAACCGAAGCTTAAAATACCTCTCAACTAACAGCAGCGACATATAAAGCCGTCAGTGACAGCAGAAGATCCCAAAACACAAACTGTAAATCTGACCAAAATGATAGGGGTCTAAGAACGAAACTTAAAGACTGGAAACACAACCTTCTGATGCTCGACGCTGATATTGCCCCGATTACGAAGACCAACTTGATTACCTCTATATCCGACGCCGAGGTTGTGTGCGGCGGCTGGAGCATTTTGCGGCGCGATCGTCCCGGGCGAGGCGGTGGCGGTGCTGTGCTGCTGGCGGCACGACCGGGCCTGCTTTTGCGTCGATGCACAGGCTTTGAGTCTGAATTGGGTAATATGTAGATGACACGATTGTATCAAGACCTCCGCTTCCAAGTACCTAGTAGACAAAGTTGTATTACGCTATGCAACACAACCTGCCCACCAAATAATTTCTACTCTACACGTGTTTCGCTCCACCAAGGAGCATCCTCAGGAGTTAGACCGACGACTCGGTGTCGGACGCTCGGCGGAGTAACAACTCTGTTTCGAACGTTCGTCGGTCTAACTCCTGAGGATGCTCCTTGGTGGAGCGAAACACGTGTAGAGTAGAAATTATTTGGTGGGCAGGTTGTGTTGCATAACGTAATACAACTTTGTCTACTAGGTACTTGGAAGCGGAGGTCTTGATACAATCGTGTCATCTACATATTAGTCATGGATTTCCGCAAAGTAAAGCCTGATTCAATTAATCTGAATTGGGTGAAAATCTGTGGGCCTCCTTCTCGCTTCATAACAGTACTGTCTATATTTGTATTGTATACATTCCTCCGAAATCTTCTGATAATGTTTATATTTACATGTCTTGGTTCCTGAGCGTTGAATCAAAAATTTCCGATTTATCTGTTATTGTTGTACTTCTCGGTGATCTTAATTTAAACAGTGCCTCTGAGAGCATTAGGGCTTATTATTGTTATTTCACTGCAGTATGTGGTATAACTGATGCCAAAGAGGTGATGAATGCACATGGCGGAAAACTGGATGTGGTATTGTTGCCGGAGCGTGTCAGGGGCGGCGTGAGCGTAGGCGAGATACCGGGAAACGGCTTGGTTCCACATGATGCCTATCATCCACCATTGGATATCACTATACCTGTTCAGAGAGACCGTCGATGCGCCGGTTCGGTAGCGCCTAGTAACATTGACACGAACAGGGATTGGAACTTCGACAGAGCGGATTTTGACCAACTATGTATATTACTTCGGGAGGCTTCGTGGGATACGGTAACTACGTTGGTAGGGCGGTTGATGCGCTCTATACAATTATATATCAGATCTTCGACTCTTGTATTCGACGAAAGTATAGACCTAAAAAGCGGCAAAGAATGTACCCGGTATGGTTCACACCTAATATAATTAAAGATCGCTATGTGCTAAAGCGTCACATGAAAAAATGCAACATTGCATCTGATCAGTGGGAGCAGCTGGCTGTCGGCAGTTTGGCAGATTTAATGTAAAGAAACCTTTTTGTAATGTCTTTTGGATAAATAAATGAATTAATTTGAAATTGAATTGTCAAGCGGCCAGAATGGAGAGCCTTAGTCAAATCGAAAGTATTTGACTTTGAAGTTCAACGCCGCTCTGACCTTGACTCAAAGCGCGACGAATTGAAAGTCCGACCACCTGCGGCGATCAATTACACATATATTAATGGTGTACTCTCGTGTCCGCAATGTGCGAGGACCTTTACTCACAAAATAGGCTTCGTGAGTCACATTCGAGCACATAAGCGCCAAAATCGGTCAGGAGCTCATCATCAATTAAAGATCTGCGCGAAAAAGCACGTTACCACCGCTTATGGAAAGCCCCTAAAGACCATGCCTGGTGGTGGTGGTGTGGTTTATAACACTTTTAGAAATATCAGGAGTGATCTTAAAATCAGGCTTTCCCAAGCTTTTGATTCATATATTTATAGGGTTGAGACCAGGATAGGGGAGAACCCACATGCGTTCTGGCAGTATGTTAATAGCTTTTGAGCCGACAGTGGAATATCGAGGCAAAACGTTCGATGGATCTGATTCGGCGGCTGCCTTCGCAGATTTCTTTTCCGATGTATTCCTTCCATCTGACCCAGTACTTGATGCTGATCTGGTTAACTAAACGACTAAGACCTATAATTCTAACCATATACATATTAACTGTATAACAAGCGAAGATAATCATGGAGCTTTGGGGAAACTTAAGCCTAGAAGTGCTATTGGTCCTAACTGCATTCCACCTTTCATAATAAAGGCGTGTAAAGATGAGTTCATGATTCCCATCAAATACATGTTTAATCTGGCGCTCCATACCGGAAAATATCCTACGCGCTGGAAGCTCTTAAGAGTGATTCCGATCCCTAAAATAAGAGATGGAACCACAGTCGAGAACTACCGACCAAATTTGTATACTTACTTGCATAGCGTATTGGAGTTCCTCTGTGAAGCTGTGTAATTGTTTGATAAATAAATAAATAAATAAATTGAATGAATTACAAAAAAAGAAGTTACGATATGGTTTTTAGGTGTCCTTGATTCCAAATCCAAATTGGATTTTTTGTAAGTCTGTTCGTTTGTGTGTTTGTTTGTTTGATCGAGCATCACGCAAAAACAACTGAACCGATTTTGATGCAACTTTTTTTTTGTTTGATAGCTTATGAATTATGATCTGACTTAAAATCTGGTACATAATTTGTGCGGCTGAAGTCGCGGGTTAACGCCATTAATTATTAAAACAGTTTGAAGTCCAGTTCCAAAAGACTTTATTATTTTTTAAATCATCAATCCTCATTTAACATACTAACATCTCCCTTTTCTAAATTAACAGATAGCATGAGATCATGCAATACAACAATTACAATACAACTCTCTTTAAAAAAATTATAGAACATAAAACTTTAAAACATTCTCTGTCTTTTAATAACTTAAACATACAGGGTGACTGGTAATTCGACCTATTCCTTGAAAGGGGTTATACTAGAGTTCATTTGCAACAATTTTTCCCCAGTTAACTGGGGGTCGAAAATCGCTTGTTTTCGAGTTCTCTCATTTTTAAGAATTTTTTGAATATTTCCGTTTTTCGACCTAAAAATGACAATTGTGAAAAAATACTCCACTCTCTGCACTCTGTAAGCATTTTTCTAGTAGCTGATGAATGAGCGACTACTTTAAACTAAAATACATGTGAAAAATACCCAAAACCACCGAAATAAAAGGTTATAAACCGCAAGACAACAATTTTTTATTTGGATTTTGTTTCAATCCAAAGAGGATTACTCAAAAAAAATTTATGACACTTGGCGTACAAATTGCGAAAATAACTTCCTCAATTCCTAAGCTTTCCAAAAAGATGCAAAAGTTGTGTACTTTAGTTCAAGTTTGGAAAATAAACCTTATTAAACACGCAGATGTGAATTTTATTCAAAAAGTCATTGGTTTGGTGAAAATAAAAAAAAGAGTAAAATAATAATGTTTAGTACCTAATCATATGAAATTACAAATTTTGTTTTAAAGTTTTACATTTAAAAATCACAAGTCTTGCTCAAATTGTCTTCCTCCGTTACGTATGCAAGCACGAAGCCTGCGACGTACTTCGCTTACTGTCACTCGAGTTGAAAGCGTGTCTTTAATTTGTTGGGCAGCTGCCAAAATCCTCTCTCTTAATTCTTCTTGAGAAGAGATCGGGACTCCTAGCCGGCCAAGGGATCGGGCCGCCTCGACCAATCCATCTCAGTGGATAGTTCTCATCCATCCACTGTCGCACGCCCCGGTAATAGTGGGCTGGGCAGCCATCATGTTGATACACCAAAGCTGTTCTTGTGGTAAGCGGCACATCCTCCAGCAGCGGACGTAACTCTTCTCTTAAAAAGTTTTCATAGGCGATGCCGGTTAGGCGTGCCGGCAGAAAGAATGGCCCGATTAAATTATTGTGCACGATTCCCATCCACACATTAAGTGAGAATCTGTGCTGGTGAGCTCCTTCGTTAGATTTTCTCGGATTCTGACCTTTAGGGGCCCAAAAATGCAGATTATGATAGTTTGTAATACCATCACGGTCGAAGTTCGATTCATCTGGTCCACAAGATTGTTTTTAGATACTCAGGGTCTTCAATGTCTGCATTTATTAGAAATCTGCAGAAATCCATCCTTCTGACAGGATCTCCCTCCTCGATAGCTTGTACTGGCGTGTAATGGAATGGATACTGCCGTGCTGTGTGCTGAGTGAACCAGACTTTCCACTGAGACATACCAAGCTGCCTAGCCACAATTCTTGTTGAAGTAGTGCCGTCTGCTTGAAAACACTGCAAAATTTGCTCCTCTTCGATTGGATCACTAACGCTAGGTCCGGCGGACCAGCGTCGGTTTGGCGACGTCGAACCGATCCCGTTTCTCGAATGCGCCGATATGTCGTACCAAACACGCTGACATCAGGTAAACGGCGGGTAGGAAAACATCTTTGATAGTCTCTTCGAGCAGCAGCAGCGTCACCATCACAAAACCCGTAACAATACATGATATCCGCGTATTCTTCATTTTGGTAAGCAGCCATTTGAAAAGGAAGCTGTTTTAGCGCAGAATTTAAGTTAGTTAACAACGACACGTCCGAACTCCAAGATGGTTGAAACTAACTGATTACTTAATGAATTGAGCGAATGAGTGGGCCTCGATTGTGAACCTTAGTACAAACATTCCCGAATACTTACAAAAGAGAAACAATGTAAGCAATAAAATGAAAGAGACAAAAGCAAATCGGCATCTTGTAAGGTTCGCTTCTAGGAAATCCGCTACCTGCTCTGCCATTGTTAACAATTTTTTTCAAACTCTTGTCAAAGTAGACAACATTTGCACCTTTTTGGAAAGTTTAGGAATTGAGGAAGTTATTTCCGTAATTTGTACGCCAAGTGTGATACATTTTTTTTAAGTAATCCTCTTTGGATTGAAACGAAATCCAAATAAAAAAATTTTGTCGTGCGGTTTATAACCTTTTATTTCAGTGGTTTCGGGTATTTTACACATGTATTTTAGTTTAATGTAGTCGCTCATTCATCAGCTATTAGAAAAATGCTTACTTAGTGCAGAGAGTGGAGTATTTTTTTCACAATTGTCAGTTTTAGGTGGAAAAATGGATTTTTTCAAAAAAATCTTAAAAATGAGATAACTCGAAAACAAGCGATTTTCGACCCCCAGTTAACTGGGGCAAAATTGTTGCAAATGAACTCTAGTATAACCCCTTTCAAGGAATAGGTCGAATTACCAGTCACCCTGTATAAGTAGCTCTGCAATATATTAACTTTATTAATAAAAAGTACTATAGAGTAGTGACCTCCAAATTATTTTTATTAGCAGATGATATTACCAAATGGCCATCCTTATTAACTTGGATGCCTGGTTTCTTGTTATCTATGACAAAATTAGTTTGATTATCTGAAACCAATGGTTCATCGGGAATGTAATAAGGTACCAGGTTTAATGGTTTAATGCATAGACGAAAATTTTTTCGCTTACGCGTTTAATGTGTACTCTGTTTCTAATAAAATATTTGTCATTAGACATAATTTTGTACGATCTTTCGTTTATCTTCTGCCTTACACCTCCCTGGTTTAGTCACTTTTGGAATAAATATCTGCTTTAGAATTGTACTTAATTTTAACATGGTAGCAGAGCATGGTTATGACTACTTACCACCATAAACTACCACAGACTACGAACGATCTCAAAGCTCTTTATAAACCTTATATTATACAGACTTTTCAACAACATTCACATCATCGGAGCTGTGCTATTACTTTATTAATTGGAAACAAATTCAGCTATGATAAGAATAAAAACTCATCATCTGTGGAGACTTCAATAATAGGTATACATTTTAGAAAAAAATACTCATTCCACGGAGTTTAAGCGTCTACTGCTAAGGTCCGCCACACACATACGGAATTGCAATCCGGAATCCTGAATGTGTCCTGAATCAGGATTATGATCAAACCAAATGACACGTTTTTTTTAGGTATATCCCGTAGTTTTTGAGTAATGATTGTTTTTAAACGGGACGGCCGCCGTTTGTCCCAGCCTTCCAGGGTTTTCGTGCGAGCGGACGTTTCGGAGGGGTGCATTTATTATTATTTGGTTGTAAGGGCTTGGTCAATGAACCGATAGCTACTGTGACCTGAATAGATCTATTGTAGCTGTCACCCTAGACCTAAAGGTCATTTCCTAGGCCCACGGACTTCATGAACCGAGTTATGCTTTTGGAGGGGAGGTCCCCAATGTCAGTAGGTGTTACTACGTATCCACCTAGATGGCGATTCTGTGATTCGCAGAGGAGGTGTATGGGCGTTTCCTCTGTATCACAGCAGAATCTGTAAGTGGGTGAATCTACGAGCCCCATTCTGTGTAGATGTTTGTTTAACTTGCAGTGTCCTGTTAAGGCTCGCACCAAGAGCCTTAAGTCGCTCTGGTTTGAATTGATGGCATCCGAGGTATGTCTGTTTGAGAAGCCGGTCACAAGTTCTTTCGCATGCTTCAGTCCTGGTGTATCCGACCAGAGCTTAATGTTTTGGTTCACGGCCCATTCCTTTAGCACACGTCTAGATGTGTTGCGAGAGATGCCGCAATAAGGCTCGGGGCCAATGGCGTCCTCTTCCGCCCTTGTTCGTGCCAGCTCGTCAGCAGCCTCGTTTCCATCAATTTTGCAGTGTCCAGGCACCCAGCCTAGGGTGACAGAGTTTGCCGATCCTAGCCGGTTGAGTGCTTGGACACATTCTAGTGTTAGTTTTAATTAACCCTATTTCGTCGGATCCTAGAGCTTTCAGAGCAGCCTGGCTGTCTGATAAAATAACGATGTGTTTCCCTTTTGGGTATATTTGTAGATTTTCGTGTACATTTCTGTCTGAAATACTGTGGCATGCTGGCCAAGGTGAATTTCCTCCATCCAAGGATTAACCTTGGATTGCCGCCACATACTCAAGCTCCAGCACGGTTGTCCTTCCTGGAACCGTCTGTAAACCAGACGATGTCTCCCGCGCTGAAGGATTGTCCTCTCTTTGGGGTAGGATTATCTTGTATAACTTATTAAAGTTATATTCTTTATTCATGGTGTCTTTTGGCATACACATGATCGGAATTGTTAAGAGAGTTTCCAGTAGCCTTCTAATAACAGAGGACTTCCACTTGGAATCTCCTCGTTCCAAGGTTTGGAGCATTGCAATTTTTGCCTCCTTATGCGTGTAGTGAGTGGATGTGTATTGGAGGCAAGCCTAATATTGCCTCCATAGCAGCCGTGGGTGTAGATTTCATTGCCCCCGTTGCTATCATGCATACTAATCCTGGTAGGCTGTTTAGGGTGCTTACACACTTCGCTTGTTCGGTTTTTTTATAACAGACTACACCGCAGTAGGATACCATAGGCCTCACTATCGCAGTGTAGATCTACATAACCGAACTCGGTTTCAGGCCCCATCTATGCCCGCTAAGCGACAGCATGTCCCTAGACCTATTTTTGCCTTTCGCACAATGTGGTCCAGGTGTTGGTTCCAAGTGAGTTTTTGGTCGGAGGGGTGCAACTGCCGGCGGACGCGTGAGTGGGTAGGTATTGCAAAATTTTACGAATCAGCAATACCATTTAGCACAAATAATCTACTCTAATCAGCTAGACCACTGAAAACTATTTGCAAAGTTTATGGATCTAAATGTTTGATTGATTGAATTGAGATTATTATTATTATAGGCATAGACTTATAAATATTAACACCGTAACATCTATCTAAGAATAAAAACCACCGCTGAGTAATGACAAATTCTTTTTAGAAAACGGTATCTAAATCGGTCAAGCCGTTTTGGAGATAAATGGGAACATTCTTTGGCACACAGAAACAATCAAACAACCTCTCACCCTAAACACATACACCTTCTCCGTTCCGTCGTAGGTAATCAATCATACCTACCTACTATGTTTAATCTTCGCAATTTTGATCATAAGGTAGGCGTATGAAGTGATTTTAATTCAAACTGTTTGCTTCCAAAGCTTACCTCTATATACAGTTTTTGAAATATCGGAAACTCAAATATACCAACACGTGGTAAGAACCCGTTGAAATGTTTAATTCTAGATTACCTCTATATGTTGTTACCCTAACTTTTTTAATATTTTTAAGACTAAAACATATTAAAAACACAACCCTGTGATACGATAAGCCACACTCCGGATAATACTCGCTTTTGCAGCCGTCAATTAAACAAATTCGAACCGGTAGTTCTTTCTAATTAGTTTGTGATTCGAACCATTTCGCTTGTTCTATGCGGATAAAAATAACAAAAATGATTTTGACGTCTAGGCGGCAGTTTCAATTAAAATGGTCTATTTGGTTGTCAACTTTTTTCTTTTTTACTATACGGCTTTGCAACACACAAATAATATAAGAAGTTTTGATACATTGTAGTTGCTTACTATAGAGGTACGTTGGTGGTCTCGTTGACAGGAGTCACGTGACGCTCTACGGATCTTACCAAGTCGGCTGAAATCATAACATTAACTTATAGAAACACCAGTACCAGGAAGCAGGCATAGGTATTGTCAGTGATACCAGTTCCCGCGGACCAAGCTCCCCTTCTTCTTCTAGCGTGGTCGACTTTATGCGTGTCTTTTTATGTGTTTGGGCTATGGATTATCCTAATAATATTATAAATTTTGAATAGAGAGAGAGAGAAAAATAATTTGGCATGGCTCAATCCTCTATTGGATATCTATGGCTACAACACATCTACAATGGAATTTTTCGGAAATAGTACATTGTGATACAAGTGAGCAGATTTTGTCATTACAGCCGAGTTATTATTCGCCTGGCGGCTCGTGCTGCATACTAGCCGAGGGCTGTAATGACTAACTCGCACACGTTTCATACGATGTTTTTCAACATACTTGTGAGGGAAAAGTAATAAAATTTCGAAAAATACAACAATTTTGGATACTTAAATATTTGTGGAAAATGGCGCTGGGCTCTTTTTTTTGCGTTCTGTTCCTTTGGTTGAGATAGCTATGCGCACGCAGGTCGACGAACAGGCAAAGACTTTAACCAACATTCAACCAACGATATTTTGTTGCAAACAACATTAAATATTAAAAACGTTATAAACTTAATATTTATGTATTTATAACACAAATTAATGTTAATTTGTTAACTAAAATAAATTGTTTGATGAAATAAAGCGTTTATTTATCATATCTAAACTAAAACAGATTAATTTGTTGCGAAAAAAGTTTTTTTTTTCTTTACATAAAAACTCTTTGCTGAGATTTAAAAACAAACTATAGAATACATTATGATACAAGTGAGCAAAGTTGGTCATTGGTTGGCTGTAATGACCAACGCTCACGTGTTTCATACGCCTTTTTTCAAGATACTTGCGAGGAAAAAGTAACAACATTTCCTAAAACACAACTATTTTAGACAAATATTTTTGGAAAATGGCGCTGGGCTAAGGCTGGGCTTTTTTTCGAGATAGCTATGCGCGCGCAGGCGGTCGAAGAGGCAAAGAATGAACCACATTCAACCAACGACATTTTGTTGCAAACATCCTAATATTAAAAACGTTATAAACTTACTATTTATGTATTTATAACACAAATTAATGTTAATTTGTTAACTAAAATAAATTGCTTGATGAAATGAAGCGTTTATTTATCATATTTTAACTAAAACAGATTAATTTATACAGAAAAAAAGTAGGATTTTTTTTACATCAAAACTTTGCTGAGATTTAAATACATACTATAGAAAAAAAAGAACATTACCGCACTAGTTCGATAATGTAATCATTTTCGCACGCGTGTTCTATAAGCTGCATTATGTATCATAAAACGGGGCAATAAGATCCACTTTACGAGCAAGTATATTGAAAAAATAGTTATGATTTTACTTGTTTGAATAGATGATTATGATTAAAGAATTTTATTCGAGGAAAGACCTACCTGACTTGGTATGTAATTGTGATTGAATAAGGATTGAACTAGAAATCAAGTGAATTATTGCAAAATAACGGGGATTTGAAATTTGTGACATGGAATGAACTCACAGAACTCGTATTTTCCCGGCGTTTGATATTATTGGTATAAGCTGGCACTGGGTAATGGATGTTTCTGGGTTGGTATTTTCACGACGATGTCGACGATGATTTTTGATGACTTTGCGTATTGTAATTATAATGTATGGTGATGGATGTAAGTACCTACCTATTATTCTGATTAATTGTTTCTTCTGAATTTGTTTGAATGCTTGATTTGAGCTGGATTGCGTCACGAAATCGTTACTCTGTCCCGGAATCATTAGTTTGATGGGGCCGCACGCCATGCGCAGGCGCCGGCGTCGCCGCAGATTCTTGAAAATCCAGTTCGAAGACCAAAAAAGCAGGCTACAGTGACGAGGATTTTGTGCTCGTGACTTTCTTCAATAAAATCTGTTGGATCTAATGACTTGAGACGTTTAATTCATCCCATTTTCAATTATTATACAAAAATATGTGTCCCGAACGGCAATCGAAAGATTGTTTAAAGTTAGTATCGGTCGAATTAAACAGAGTTAAATTAAAATAATTCGAAGAGGCCGTCACGTGCGTATTCACTCGATAGCGATATCTTCGTTATAACCCTGATGCAAGTCATCCGTTCTCGTGATGATGCGTCTATGTATTTCAGGGCCCGATCGTTTAACGTCTCGTTTGCAGGTGTGCGGTCGCTGCGATGAGCCCCGCGCGTGTGTGAGGAGGAGCCTCACGTGTGTGCGTGCGCGAGGTCCATGGGCGAGCTGACGATAGCGCTGGGCGCGCTCGGCGCATGGCTGCTGCTGCTACTCACAGTGCCGCGCTTCACCGACCCCGTCCCCTCCGGCGCCGACCGCCCCGTACTCACGCGCGAGCTGTACGTGGCGGGGCACTCCCGCCCGCACCCCGAGCTGTGCCCGTCGCTCGGCGCGCGACTCCAGCTGCTCGTGCTGGTGGCGTCGGCTCCCTCGCACTCGCAGGAGCGCGCCGCCATCCGTCTCACGTGGGGTCACTGCGCGGCGCGCTCGGACGTCGCGCTCGCCTTCGTGCTAGGCGCCGCACCGAGTGCGCTCGAGACGGCGCTCGAGGCCGAGGACGAGCTCTACGGGGACCTCGTCGTCGGCAAATTCGTCGACTCGTACTCGAACATGACGCTGAAGACGCTCTCGATGCTGGAGTGGGCGGACACGTACTGCCCGCGCGCCCCGAGGCTGCTGAAGACGGACGACGACATGTTCATCAACGTGCCGCGGCTGCTCGCGTTCGCGACCGCGCCGGCGCGCAGAAACGCGACATCTACCATCTGGGGGAGGGTTAGTTTCTTTTTTTATTATTGTATTTGGGGAGTTTTCGGCTATAAAACGAATAGTTTACGAATCTAGTCAATTACAGGCTTCCTTAGTATAATTAAGTATAGAGTAAAAGCGGGGAACACTTTAAATGAGGGCAACGCAGGACAGAAGCCCGATTGCGCTATGTTAAAACATCGAAGTTCTATTCTTATCCCATTTCAGTTCTAATGATATTGCAGTCCAATTACTATTCAAGTGTGCTGAATTCCGCATCGCGCTAAACTCTATGTAACTGACAGCCAATAACGTCTGAGCAATTTGTCAAAACGGCTCTAACAGCCGTCAAGAGCAGTACCGCGATTAGCACAATGCCAAATGTTTCAAAAATTATGGTTTGTGCGTAGTCCAATAACAGTTCAATCACCGAATATTTACCGCGATTGATGCCCTGGTCGTTGTGGCGATCCTTGAGTGGTGGTGGGCAATGGACATCCATCGACTGAGATGATGGTGAAATAATTCGCGAGTTTTCAACCCTTTTATTAAAAATAGTATTCAAGCTACAGAATTACTGAAAATGTAAGTTTAGCATTATTTTCAAACGTATTTTTTTACTGAGAAGTCTTTTTTAGGGACCTGGAACGTCGCTTAAGAGAGAAAGGTTGTGACCCCCGCTCTGGTTCATATCTGGTCCAACAAGTGTCCTGAACTGTGAAGCTGGGAAACGCCGCCAGCATAATGGGCACTTTTGGCGAACATAAGCGACATTCTAGAATAATTTTTTTTTCTACCTTTATTAGTTATTTTGTTTAGTCTAGTTATATTATAGTTTTTAGTTTTAGGATATTTTAGTATTATCGTTTGCTTTATAACTGTTTTACAACATGAGTGTATCTATACTGAGAAGATAAAACTAAAATATATTTGATGCAGTCAACACCCCAATTATGGAGTCCTTCTTAATATGCTGACGGTTTTATAAGGGAAAAACCATCATACTGAACGACTTTCGATATGGGACCGAGGTCGGATTCGCGAAAAAAACCGCAACTGCGCGCGGTTCCATACAAAACTGCAATCCTACTCAACCAAAATGTATAGGACGACGATTATTTTATCACGATTTCGATGTCAGTCCTATAGAGAAAGTTGTTCAGTTTGATGGTCGGATCGTCCTCTTGAAAAACCGTCTGCATAATTTATTAAGTTGGACGCTGTCCCTGTATATAGGGTGTTAGGGAAGACAGTTACATTACTTTAATTGGTAATTGTGATCATGATACAGAGCACCTTTCCCAAAGGAGCAAAGAAAAATTCGCTAATTTTTTTTTGACTTTCCTACAAATGTTCGATCAGCAGATTGCATTTAGTAGGTAAGACCAAATTTTTTTTTGCGAATTTCCTATAGGTTTCTTGTCCAGAACATCGCAAACATCTTCCAATGCAGCTGTGACCAGTGTTCCGGAGATATAACGTCTCCCTGTCTCACATCCGCTGCATTAGGATAGGTTTCGAGTTCTGGTCTTGTAGTCGAACTGACATAGTGACGTTTTTATACAAGATTTTAGCACCTCGATATACCGGTAGTCTGCTTGACATCTCTGAAGAGACTGCAATACAGCCCAAATCTCGACCGAATAAAAGGCTTTCTCGTAGTCCACGTTATACTCTTCAGCCTTCTGTATAACCTGCCGGAGCTCATGTATGTGGTCCACGGTGCTACAGCCCTTTCGGAAACCGGCCTGTTCGGGAGGCTGGAAGTCGTCGAACCTGCGCGCGAGGCGGTTCGTAACAATAATAATAAGCCCGCAGGGCAACTTGTGGTTAGCTGTTGGTGATTGGCGACGCCACGGTTCCGATTCTCCAGAGGGCCCGGATTGATTTGGCCCTCACCTCCTGTCTTGCCTGTAAAATGTCATAACGCCGGGACCTGCTTACTGGTGCGCTTAGCACCGGAAACCGGCGCCCGCAGACTCACCTCTCTACAACCTTAGCCGCTCAGTAGATGTTGCCTCCTTCGAGCTCCTTGCGAGCGGCCGTTTTGGGGGCCCATTAAATGAGTTGGCGAGTGACCGTTTGCCATTTTTGACAAAATAGAGACATTTGTAATGGTAGGCGTCCCGAGTCTCTTTGCAATAACCCAGATTTCCCGGTCCACCCAGTTCAACCCCATAACCCTAGTAGTTTTCTCTCCTTTATGCATTAGTGTCTGCACCGAACGTGCTTTGTCTTCTGGTGCATTTTGCATAATGTATTCAGAGATAGACCAAGTTCGGTACATCCCTTTGCATTTAGATAAGGTTTCTGAAAGGGGCCTCTACGTGCTGGACCTGTGTCCCCTTTTACAGAGATACATAATAATAATATAATCTTTATTTCAGACCAGAGTCCTTAAGACTCTCGAAAACACCTTGTAGACATGAGTAGGAAGGGAAATGGGCCTATAGTTCTTCAACAGGGCATTATCAAATGTTATCAAGAGCTCAATGCATGCCGAAAAACTGTTATGCACGTTGGCATAAAATATATCTGTAATGTACTGTGTTTTGTGAGAAATAAACAATTGAAAAAAGCTTGCTTTGCCGAATAGACAGATCCCTAGCGAAGACTTTGGAGCCTTTGTTCCGCACTATAGCCTCCCTTATACGCTCGGTGTAAAACCGACGCAGGTCGCATGTCACGGACTTTGAAATCTGCCTATTGAACTGCCGGTTCTTATGAGCATGCCGTTCATCATCATGAGCTTAAAAGTAGGGCCTTCTTGGTTCCATTTGTACGACGAGTCTTAAATATCTTGGACCTGACCGCATTCACAGTTTCCACAAACCCATCGCTGTAATCGTCCACTTATTCCCTAGGCAATCGAAACAGGGGAATACAGGGGTTTTGGATCTGGATCGGTACTGGACGGAGCGTAGACTACATCAGTCGAGATCTTTCGAGCTTGATAATGAGATTCAAAGTGCCTCTTACCATGCGGTGATCGCTTCCGATTTTAAACGCGATTAAAACAGAGAAATCATTGAATATTTGCCTTTTTGTCGATATGATGAAGTTTGTCTCATTTCTTGTAACGGTCGGGCTCAAGCAGGTCCACCACACCACCCTATTCACATTCTTTCGATCTTCTCCACGTTGTTCACAAGAGACTTGTGGACCATAAGCCCGACACCGTGCTGGGACTTTAGGTCGCCCTCTCGGTAATAGAGCAGGTTACAGGATTTGAGGATTATCAAGTCCTCCCCTCTCTTCGGACTTCAGATAATCCAACAATATCCCAATTAGTATCCTGCTCAGTTCCTTCTCGAGTGCAGCGAGCGATTCGTCGGTTCGCAGAGAACGTGTGTTGAATGTTGCCAGGTGCAGCTGTTGTCGGTTGTGGTAGCCCGATCTCTGCCGGTAAAAATGTATTAAAATGTATTAATTTATTTATTACCTTAAGCAATATTTAAGAGAAATACAACATCTGCAGGTGCACAGAAAGCCGCAGCCGGAACGCTACAATCAATCAAAGTACTACCTGTCGCCGCTGCAGTACCCTGGGCAGGTGCTGCCGGACTACGTGGCCGGAGCCGCCTATTTAGTGTCGGGGGACTCGATCCGGCGGCTGCTGCGGGTGGCGGGCGCGCAAAGATACATTAGAATAGAGGATATCTTTGTAACAGGGCTGCTCGCTAAAAAACTAAATATAGCGCTGCAAGACGAGCCCGCCTTCTACGACAAGCAGGTGGCATCACACCCCTGCGCGGTGCAGAGAGGCATAGCGATACACATGGTGCGCTACCACGAGCAGTTCGACCTCTGGAGGAAGCTGCTCGACGGCAAGACCAAGTGCGCCAGCTAGCGCGACCGAGCCTAGTCTATGTAGCTACGTCCCAGCAGATACCTTCCAGTACTATACGTCTTAACGTTGAAACTGTTACGATGTCTCCCTCTGAGGATTAATATTTTGACGGGTTCACTATTTCCTACCGCGTTCTGATTCCGTGATGAATGAGGAAACCTGCATGTGTTCTGATTCATAAGCAAAGTCTGCTGATAATTAATATTTAAGTATTTTATTTATTTATTTTATTGAATTAGGGAAACATACAGAGTTAAAATTTAGACTCGTTAAAATATTACTCTTTACTTCTTTCATAGTGATCGTCTAATCTTAATTGTTTAACTCGAAACTGAATAAGGTTATTTTGTAATCAATCGACATCGACAGGTCTCGACCAAAACTCTCAAGTATTATTTTGTATTTTCCCTGCTTACACGCATATACTGCGTGTATGGTCACATGGAAAATCGATAAAAGCCTCGAAGGGGATCCCCTCATTCAAGGCAGATTTAAAATATTTCTGCCCAGGCTTATTATTATTTAAAATCGTCAAAACCTTTTTTTCGGGTGGCTGTACTTTGGTAAAGAAATTTTCTGTGTCAAGACCCACCTTGCCTTATTTGGTACACTTTTTGATAGGCTGTGGACATTGGGTATCCAGGTGACCTTCTTGTTTTCAATTATAGCAGCGCCGTGCCCCCCCCCCCCCCCTACCAACATTTTTTACTGGATTTTTAATTAGTCTACGATCAGCCAATAGTTTGCTATTCCTAGCATTTCTTAAGAATGCCACCCACTAGTCAGGATTATCGTATTGAACTACTTCAGCTCCCAGTCTGACCGATCGATCGTCTATTCCAAGTAGCACACATTCTTTAGCCCGTCTACTAATTATGCCCGTAATACTCTTTGGAAGGAAATGCTGCCAGTAACTTAGTTTGCCATTCTTCCCACGAGAAGAACAGACGACAAGCCTTCACACCAACGCTGGGCCACATCACGTATTTTAGGCAATGCAAAATAAATAATGTGCTATTCTGTCCATCCGTATATGGATGCACACTCGTTCACCTTATGAAGTCATCGTCTGTTCTTTCCGCGATGGGTCAAACTCAGGAATGGTATTGTATATTACGCAGCTTATCAAAACTATCTGCACGTCCTAATGATTTTATTGCCTTTAAGAATTGATTTAAGCCGGTAATAGACAAAAAGTTATTATCACTAGATCGAGATTCTGCACGATGGCTAGGTAGGCGTGCCCGTTGGCTTACCGGCTGCGTGATCGACCTGTCTCATTGATATGTGATGGACTGTGCAGCCGGCTACGAGACCTGGTCTTCATCCGGTCAGTAGCTCGGTCCCTGGTACGATTTTCCTCTAGGCAGCGAGACCTGCCACTTGTCCGGCACTCCCTACGACCACGAGATCGACAGCTTACACTGGACTGCCTGCCCAGTCTCGATGTCGGCCGGCCATGCGGCTGTGTGAACGGCAACTGACCCGGCTACGTGACCGATGACTCACCCGGCTGCGTGGGCGGTGCTCAGATCGGCAAGGAGATTTCTCCCTGGCTGCACTCAGCATATCTCGATGATTCGATCCGCTGCGAACGCGGCGGCTCGAGGTTCCGAGCACGAAACTCCTTTCCCGGCTGCGTGGCTGATGCTCCGTTCCAGTAGGGTGCGAAGGCGTGTAGCGCTTAGTACCACAATCAAGGTTAGCATCCATCTGAAACATAGTGGATCATAAATCGCACAGAGAACTGCTCAATATCGGCGGAAATAGTTACAACGGCATGCGTTAACGTGTAGGCAATAGCAACAAGAATAGATATTAGATTGACTGGGTGATTTTGGGTATTTTTAATCCTGTGTACATATATAAACTCACGACCGTAATGACACGGTGACACGGTGGTCTGAAACATTGCCACAGCTACAAAAGTTCTATTTAAAAAAAAATTAACAAGCAAATTACATTTAATCATTTCTATGCATATAGAGGACCATGTACTTAACGTCCAGTATTGAATTAATAGATTGAGAGAGAAAAAAAATGTATTATACAGGGTGTAAGTGACAGCCTAGCAAATACTGAAACGGTGGTGAACTCAGACCATCAAACTGAACAACTTTCACTATGGAGCCTACCTCAGGAGACGCGAAAAAAAATCACCTGTTCCATACATTTGAGTCGGGTAGGTACAGCAGCTTTGTATGGGACAGCTGATTTTTTTTTCGCGTCTCCTGAGGTAGGCTCCATAGTGAAAGTTGTTCAGTTTGATGGTCTGAGTTGGTGAACTCAGGGTGTCAGTGACAGTCTAGCATATACTGAAACGGTGGTTTCAGTATATGCTAGACTGTCACTGACACCCTGTATACTTTAGTAGAAAGCAAAAAAAATATTAAAATAAAAACCCTGTAGTGCCCCGTAGTACTAATTTTAACGTTCAGAACGAGTTTCAATCAGGGCCAATTCCACTTCTGAGATGTTAAACATGGTCCTCTAGTGGTCTGACTTCAGTTCGAGTTCAGCAGGCGCAGCATGCCACCCCCGAGAAAACGATAAAAATCGAGATGCGCCTCCATCTTTATTATTTTACGTATGCCAGAAAGAGCGCGCATGACGTTTTTCTCGTTTAAATGCTTTGTCGTGCGTGGCATGCTAGCCGTGCGGAGCGACAGAATATAAGTTGTCGTTTTTATAGAATGGGCATTTAGAATTAAAACAAGATATGAAATATACTCACAATATATTATATATTCGATCCACACACTTGCACAAAATATACACTGACAATAACACCACAGTTACACTTCTGTTCACTTCGACGATCAAAGATGGACTGTTGGAAAAATGGCGTAAGGTTTATATACGTTAGCTTTTAAACGGAAGTCGTTGAGTAGTAGCGCTATCTTTTCCATTGACAGGCCATCGTTGACTTATGCACTGCCTAGCTAGCATGCCACCCCCGAGAAAACGAAATTTTTTATTATTTTACGTAGGCCAGAAAGAGCGCGCATGACGTTTTTCTCGTTTAAACGCTTTGTCGTGGGTGGCATGCTAGCTAGGCTGGAGTCGCGCTGCAAGTCTGGGGAAGGTCACAACCGTGCGTATTGGCATCTGTTAGGCTTGTACGTGGCTCCGCCATTTTGTAAACTCTTTTGTGTTTTAACTATAAAACGTTAACTTGAGATTATAATAAACTACTTGACATTGGCAGAAATGCTACTAATCATTTTCCTACGTGTACTCTCCATATAACGGGACATTGGCACAATTGTGATAACGCATCGGACGCCATTAAATAAAAATAGAATAGACTTATGCACTTTTAAATCAACAAAAATACTTTTTCAACATACTTGCTTGTAAAGTAGCTCTTATTGCACCGGTTTTAGGTAACTAATGCAGCTTATAGAACATGCGTGCGAAAATGATTACATTATCGCACTAGTGCGGAAATTTTTTTATGTAAGAGTTTTTATGTAAAAATATAAAACATTTTTCTGAATAAATTAATCTGTTTTAGTTCAAATATGATAAATAAACGCTTCATTTCATTAAACAATTTATTGTAGTTAAAAAACATAACATTAATTTTTGTTATAAATACATAAATATTAAGTTTATAACGTTTTTAATATTAGATTGTTTGCAACAAAATGCCGTTAGTTGAATGTCGGCAAGTCTTTGCCTCTTTGTCGACCTGCGCGCGCATAGCTATCTCAACCAAAGGCACGGCCGGTATAAAAAAAGAAGCCCAGCGCCATTTTCCACAAATATTTGTCTAAAATTGTTGTATTTTACGAAGTTTTATTACTTTTTCCTCGCAAGTATGTTGAAAAACGTCGTATGAAACGCGTGAGCGTTGGTCATTACAGCCTTGGCTAGTATGCAATGCATGAATTACTCGCCTGGTGGCTCGTGCTGCAATCCCGCCTCGGCTGTAATGACCATCTTTGCTCACTTGTATCATAATTTACTATTATTGAAATCATTATTAAACATTCATATTTCTTAATTTTATAATTATTTTATAATAGCTGACACATGTTTATTTACTTACCTGTGGAAAGTAATTCCAGAAAAACCTTTTCCTGCGGTGTTTCTACACCATTTAACAACGCAACCTGGCATATTTAGAAAAAAATATGACAAAAAATTTCACAAAAAATTTTATCAACGAAGTCCGCACGACCGATAGCTAGTGACGAACTGACAGCGTCGCATGCACCAAATTTAAGCTGCACCCATCCATGCACCAAAGCCTTGGGTCATTTTTTGACATGAATTAAGTTTCCATATCTGGTTTATTCGTAGCTATATACCTAATAATAGTTATAATATGTTATTGTTTATTTTATAAACTTGTACTACTGGTTTAAATTTAAATAAACTTGATCCGGATTAAAATCCTGTAAAAAAAGAGACGCAGTTTTGAGAACAAAAAAAATTATTTGTGTTTAATTTTTTTATAATGTAGCGGGGGAGGTGTAGTGTGTGCATAGCCCCCCCACACACACATAGTTTTAAGTTAGATATAAGTGATTGTCTTTGTTTTTTAATATGCATTATACGCCTAAACCTGAGTCCATTCGTTTGTCTGAAGTACACCTTTAAGTCCCACACCGCAAGGGGGAAATGGGGTGACAAAGTCTGAAAATAGAAATGGGTATTGTTTGTATGGTTTATCGGGTCGCTGATTGGGAAAACAACAATGATTTCAAAATTCAACGTAGCGGACGTGAAATACCATCATCCATTGTTGGGGTGTGATGGGGTTTTAAAGAAGAAACTGACTTGGTGACTGACATATCAACGCACAGCCCAAGCCGCTGGATCTAGAGATTTCGAATTTGGCACGTAGGTACTTTATGAAGTCTAGGGATGCACTAAGAAAGGTTTTTTTTTAAATTCAAAGGGGTGAAAAGCGGGTCTAAAGTTTGTATGGGGAAACAAGATTAGTTGGACTATTTTATTCGAAACTTTACGGGAGTACTCCTATTAATAAATTAATAAATACTAAGGAAGGGCTACTGGGAATGTTCCTCTATTGAAAAATTATCTTCCACCAGGCTATGTGTTAAGCCTGGGGACCGTGGTCCAACAGTTCTTAGTTGGACCGTGTATATGTATCGAATCTCTGTGATTATTTCTCTTGCGCGATGTATGTCTTGCATTCGATTGTGAACCTTGTTTGTAGTAGGTTACGAGTTACGTATTCACGGTGAACGTTGGTTATGTATGGAGCATATTTTCGAGAGCGACGGTATCGCCATCTGTAGGCATCTTTGCTATAACTTGTGGGTGCTGACATCTGTAGCAAATCCTCACAGGGAAAATTAGATGACAAAGTCTGAAAATCAAGATGGGTATTGTTTGTACGATTTATGGGGTCGTTGATTACAAAAACAATAATGATTTTAAAATCCAACGTGGCGGATGTGAAATACCATCATCGCCTGTTGGGGTGCGATAGGGTTGAAATGTCTAAATGTCATTATGGCAGTCGTTTTTATGGTTTTCTGGGACGTCAATTACTTACCACCTATCTACGCCCTAATCACTTTCTACTCTGGTGAGTAGGGGTGCGTCAGGGTGTGTAAGTGATACGTAGGGGGTGAGTAGTGTGTGCGTAGTGGAAGAGTAGGGGTGAGTAGGGGGTGTGTAAGTGATGAGTAGGGGTTACGTAGGGGGAGCTTAGGGGGTATGTAGGGGTGAGTAGGGGGTGCGTACGTGGTGAGTAGAGGGTATATAGAGGGGATGCGTATGTGTGCGTAGGGTTGAGTAGGGGTGAGTTGGGGATGCGTAGGGGGTGAGTAGTGGGTGCGTAAAGGATGAGTAGGGGTATGTAGGGGTGAGTAAGGGGGTGCTCAAGTGGTGAGTAGGGGAGCATAGAGGGTTGAGTAGGGGGTGTAATTTCAGAAATCACAAAAATAAAAGTCAGTCCCACAGAAAAAAACTTTTAGACTAAGAGATAAGTGTACTTTTTGCAACCATCAGCTGCAAGGCTGATTCAGTGTTAATGGGGTGTAGAGCATCTCTGTGATGGGGATGGACCAGGTCTGCCTGCATAACTCCAGTCGGTTTAGAAGTTACTGATGTTTAAAGGTCAGTAAAAAATTAACGATCAGCTGCAATGCTGATCGTATGATATTATTGTAGTATGCGCTGTAGCTATGTGAGCAGTACAAAAACTGACATGGTTCATCAGTCGGTTTAGGAGTTATAGCCGTTCAAAGGTCCGATCTTTGAACGGCTGTATCTCCTAAAGCGACTGGCAGTTCATGTCAGTTTTTGTACTGTTTACATAGGTACAGTGCATACTACAATAATATCATACGATCAGCCTTGCAGCTTCGTTAATTTTTTACTGACCTTTAAACGTCTGTAACTCCTAAACTGACTGAAGTTATGCGGACAGACCTAGTCCATCCCCATCACAGAGATTCACTACACCCCATAAACACTGAATCAGCCTTGCTGCTGATGGTTACAGAAAGTACACTTATCTCTTATAATATTTTTCCACGCGTACGAAGTCGCGGGCAACAGCTAGTGATTGAATACGGATTGAATTAGAAATTAAGTGAATGGTTGCAAAATAACGGCGATTTGAAATATGTGACATGGAACGAACTCACAGAACTCGTATTTTACCGGCGTTTGATATTATTGGTATAAGCTGGCACTGGGTGACGGATGTTTCTGGATTGGTATTTTCACGACGATGTCGACGATAATTTTTGATGTCTTTGCGTATTGTAATTATATTGTATGATGGTGACGTAAGTAAGTACCTACATATTATTCTGATTGATTGTTCTTTTCTGAATTTATTTGAATGCTTGATTGAAGCTGGATTGCGTCACGAAATCGTTAATAAGTCCCTGGATCCTTTGTTTGATGGGGCCGCACGCCATGCGCCGGCGCTGGCGTCGCCGCAGATTCTTGAAAATCCGGTTCGAAGACCAAAAGAGCAGGCTACAGTGACGAGGATTTGTGTTCGTGACTTTCTTCAAAAAAATCTGTTGAATCTAATGACTTGAGACGTTTAATTAATCCCATTTTCAATTATTATACAAAAATATGTGTTCCGAACGGCAAGCGAAAGATTGTTTAAAGTTATTCGAAGAGGCCGTCACGTGCGTATTCACTAGATAGCGATATCTTCGTGATAACCCTGATGCAAGTCATCCGTTCTCGTGATGATGCGTCCATGTATTTCCGGGCCCGATCGTTTAACGTCTCGTTTGCAGGTGTGCGGTCGCAGCGTGTCGCGGTGAGCCCCGCGCGTGTGTGAGGAGGAGCCTCACGTGTGTGCGTGCGCGAGGTCCATGGGCGAGCTGACGATAGCGCTGGGCGCGCTCGGCGCATTGCTGCTGCTGCTACTCACAGTGCCGCGCTTCACCGACCCCACTCCGCCCGGCCCCAGCCGCCCTGTACTTATGCGCGAGGTGTACGTGGCGGGGCACTCCCGCCCGCACCCCGAGCTGTGCCCGTCGCTCGGCGCGCGACTCCAGCTGCTCGTGCTGGTGACGTCGGCTCCCTCGCACTTGCAGGAGCGCGTCGCCATCCGTCTCACGTGGGGGCACTGCGCGGCGCGCTCGGACGTCGCGCTCGCCTTCGTACTAGGCGCCTCGCCGAGCACTCTCGAGACGGCGCTCGAGGCCGAGGACGAGCTCTACGGGGACCTCATCGTGGGCAAATTCGTCGACTCGTACTCGAACCTGACGCTGAAGACGCTCTCGATGCTGGAGTGGGCGGACACGTACTGCCCGCGCGCCCCGAGGCTGTTGAAGACGGACGACGACGTGTTCATCAACGTGCCGCGGCTGCTCGCGTTCGCGACCGCGCCGGCGCGCTGGAACGCGACATCTACCATCTGGGGGAGGGTTAGTTTATTTTTTTATTATTGTATTTGGGGAGTTTATGGCTATAAAATGAATCTAGTCAATTACAGGCTTCCTTAGTTTTATAAAATTAAGTGTAGAGAGTAAAAACGGCGGGAACACGTTGAATGAGGGCAACGCAGGACAGGAGCCCGATTGAGTTAAAACATCGAAGTTCTATTCTTATCCAATTTCAGTTCTAATCATATTGCAGTCCAATTACTATTCATCTATGCTGAATTCCGCATTGCGCTAAACTCTATGTAACTGACAGCCAATAACGTCTGAGTGATTTGTCAAAACGGCTCTAACAGCCGCCAAGAGCAGTACCGCGATTAGCACAATGCCAAATGTTTCAAAAATTATGGTTTGTGCGTAGTCCAATAACAGTTCAATCACCGAATATTTACCGCGATTGATGCCCTGGTCGTTGTGGCGATCCTTGAGTGGTGGTGGGCAATGGACATCCATCGACAGAGATGATGGTGAAATAATTCGCGAGTTTTCAACTAGTCAAATCAGCGATTCTTAATCAAATGTCAAAACACGAGCTTTGTATGAATAGTGACGTAATTATTTTTCGCCGTCGTTTCGATACTTTTTATAGTTTGTAATGTAATTTTAGCATTATTTTCAAACGTATTTTGTACTGAGAAGCCTTTTTATGGACCTGGGACGTCGCTTAAGAGAAAAAGGTTGTGACCCCCGCTCTGGTTCATATCTGGTCCAACAAGTGTCCTGAACTGTGAAGCTGGGAAACGCCGCCAGCATAATGGGCATGACCGAGGTCGGATTCGCGAAAAAAAAACCGCAACTGCGCGCGGTTCCATACAAAACTGCAATCCTACTCGACCAAAATGTATAGGCCGTCCATTATTTTATCACGATTTTGATGTCAGTCCTATAGAGAAAGTTGTTCAGTTTGATGGTCGGATCATCCTCTTGAAATACCGTCAGCATAATTTATTAAGTTGGACGCTGTCCCTGTATACAGGGTGTTAGGGAAGACAGTTGCATTACTTTACTTTTGTTGCATAACATTTTTATTTAAAAAATACTTTAATAAGATTGTGCTCATGATACAGAACAACTTTCCCAAAGGAGCAAAGAAAAATTCGCAATTTTTTTTTCGACCTTACATACAAAATGTTCGATCAGCAGATTGCATTTAGTATGGTAAGTCCAAAAATTTTTTTGCTAATTTTCTATTTGTAGGTTTCTTCATGGCATTATACTGAGCTCCTCCATGGTCTCCGCCATAGGACTATATCATCGGCAAACCGACGGTGACTGATGTACTCGTCTTTTATGTTAATGCCTAGCCCTTTCCAGTCCAAATCCTTGCAAACATCTTCCAGTGCAGCTGTGAATAGTGTTCCGGAGATATAACGTCTCCTTGCCTCACATCTCACTGCATTAGCGTGACTGAGTTTCGAGTTCTGGTCTTCTAGTCCAACTGACATAGTGACGTTTTTATACAAGATTTCAGCACCTCGATAGTCTACTTGACATCTCTGAAGAGACTGCAGTACAGCCCAAGTCTCGATCAAATCAAAACGCTTTCTCGTAGTCCACGTTCGCCAAGCAAAGGAGCAGGTCGAGCTTTAGTCTTCTGTATCACCTGCCGGAGCGTATATATGTGGTCCACGGTGCTAAAGCCGTTTCGGAAACCGGCCTGTTCGGGAGGCTGGAAGTCGTCAAACCTGCGCGCGAGACGGTTCGTAACAATAATAATAAGTCCGCAGGGCATCTTGTGGCGAGCTGTTGGTGATTGGCGACGCCACGGTTCCGATTCTCCAGAGGGCCCGGATTGATTTGGCCCTCACCTCCTGTCTTGCCTGCAAAATGTCATAACGCCGGGACCTGCTGACTGGTGCGCTTAGCACCGGAAACCGGCGCCCGCCAATTCACCTCTCTACGAGGTTGTAGAGAAAACGGCCGCTCGCAAGGAGCGACAAGGAGGACAAGGAAGCAACATCTACTGAGCGGCTAAGGTTAGCCGCTCAGTAGATGTTGCCTCCTTCTCGCTCCTTGCGAGCGGCCGTTTTGGGGGGCCCATTAAATGAGTTGGCGAGTCAAGGTAGGAAGGGAAGTGGGCCTAGAGATCAATGCATGCCGACAAACTGTTATGCAGGTTGGCATAAAATGTATCTACTGTACTGTGTTTTGTAAGAAATAAACAATTGAAAAAAGCTGGCTTTTTGTCGAATAGACAGATCCTTTGCGAAGACTTTGGAGCCTTTGTTCCGCCTCCTTATGCGGACTCTAAAATTTTACCTACTGCCTTTGTCTGTCACTGTTTATCCTGTATTGTTCTGCTGAAATAAATGAGTTATCTATCTATCTAATACGCTCGGTGTTCAACTGATACAGGTCACAAGTCATGGACTTTTAAATCTGCCTATTGAGCTGCCGGTTCTTATTTGCGAGCGATTGAGTCTTAAATATCTTGGACCTGACCGCATTGACAGTTTCCACAAACCCATCGCTGTAATCGTCCACTTATTCCCTAGGCAATCGAAACGATTTTGAAGTTCGAGCTGAAAGCTACAGGGGTTTTGGATCTGGATTGGTACTGGACGGAGCGTAGACTAGATCAGTCGAGATCATTCGAGCTTGATAATGAGATTCAATGTGCCTCTTACCATGCGGTGATCGCTTCCGATTTTAAACGCGATTAGCACAAAGACATCATTGAATATTTGCCTCTTTGTCGATATGATGAAGTCTGTCTCATTTCTTGTACCGATCGGGCTCAACCAGGTCCACCACATTACTCTATTCGAAATGCTTTCGATCTTCTCCGCGTTGTTCATAAGAGACTTGTGGACCATAAGCCCGACACCGTGCTGGGAATTTAGGTCGCCCTCTCGGTAATAGAGCAGGTTACAGGATTTGAGGATTATCAGGTCTTGATAATCCTCAATTCTTGTGACCTGCTCAAGTACCCCTCTCTTCGAACTTCGGATAATCCAACAATATCCCAATTAGTATCCTGCTCAGTTCCTCCTCGAGTACAGCATCCGGTCCGCATAGAACGTGTGTTGAATGTTGCCAGGTGCAGCTGTTGTCGGTTGTGGTAGCCGGATCTCTGCCGGTAAAAATGTATTAAAATGTATTAATTTATTTATTACCTTAAGCGATATTTAAGAGAAATATAACGTCTGCAGGTGCATAGAAAGCCGCTGCCGAAACGCAGCGTTGAATCAAAGCACTACCTGCCACCGCTGCAGTACCCTGGGCAGGTGCTGCCGGACTATGTGGCCGGACCCGCCTATTTAGTGTCGGGGGACTCGATCCGGCGGCTGCTGCGGGTGGCGGGCGCGCAACGTTACATGCGATTAGAGGATGTCTTTATCACAGGGCTGCTAGCTAAAAAACTTAACATAGCGCTTGAAGACGAGCCCGCCTTCTACGACAAGCCGGTGGCATCACACCCCTGCGCGGTGCAGAGAGGGATAGCGATACACATGGTGCGCTACCACGAGCAGTTCGACCTCTGGAGGAAGCTGCTCGACGGCAAGACCAAGTGCGCCAGCTAGCGCGACCGAGCCCAGTCTATGTAGCTACGTCCCAGCAGATACCTTCCCGTACTATACTTAACGTTGAGACTGTTACGATGTCTCCCTCTGAGGATAATATATTTTGACGGGTTCACTATTTCCTACCGCGTTCTGATTCCGTGATGAATGAGGAAACCTGCATGTGTTCTGATTCATAAGCAAAGTCTGCTAACATTACGACATTTGTGTGGTGCAGTAACGACCGTACGACCTCGCCGTGATAGGTCTGTATACTCCAGACCAGCGAAGGGTGCATAAGACCTGATAATTAATATTTAAGTATATGTAACAAACGGTGTGAAATAAGAACTCGTTAAAATATTACTCTTTAATCTTTGTACATAGTGATCGTCTAAGACCCACCACACTCACATCCGGAATAAACCTGATTTGGAATTAGTTCCGTATGGGGTGTTGCCGCTTTCAAAGACTTTTTCACTCGATCTAGTGATTTTTATATGTCTTAGATGGCATATTTTAAAGATTTACAGTCATATCACACCAGCTATTTTTGAGCGTAGGCGTTGAGGGAACGATACCGTATCGTGACGGTGCAGTTGCAACGTCGTTGTGGTATAGTTGCGAAATCGCCTACGCTCAAAAATCGCTTGTGTGATAATGGTTCATGCCATTTTTTATGGAGATTATGTCTAATGTTAAAACTATTGATAGTCTTTTGATATAGTTGCATAATATCGAAATACAATTTAAAAGTCATCATCGTAACGTACATCACATCGTGACCTCATCACATGATAATAAATTATCATGTATATAATTTGTTTGTTTCGTTTTAATAAATACGTAAAAATTCAATTGTTATTTTATTTGGCATTTCATACATTTTTATTTTAGGCATTTTCTATACAGCACTAGTATTTTTTGTAACCATAGTTGGCAACACTCAATTCCGAATCAGGTTTATTCCGGATGTATGTGAATAAGTTTATTTTGTAATCAATCTACAGGTCTCGACTACAACTTTCAAGTATTATTTTGTATTTTCCCTGCCCAGTGTATACACGCATGTAAAGTCAGCAGGAATAATTTGTGTACACTTTTGTGAAACAAAACTCTCATAGAAACGAATGCTTCTGTCTCGAGATATCTGCGCAAAAAGTCAAAAATATGGCCTCTAACTTCTAAAATACTGGAGTAAAAAATGTGAAAATTTTCGAAAATACAGTTTTTCGTAGTTTCGGAAAAATCCTGTAATAAAGATGTATTTTCTAGTAAAACACTTAATGGCGCCACACGAAGATAAATCGCGCTATCGTTGCGTTTTAAAATTGTCTCTTAGGTAGAGTCATGTGAGGCAAGTTTACGTAGCGGGTAAGTGAACGCAAGCTAAATATCTCAACAACCATTTATAATTAAGAGACGGCTTCCCCCCTCTTGAGGACTCCTCACGACATCCAACGAAGCGCTCATTCATCAGCGACCAGCCGTGCGCCATTTAGCTTTTGCAGGCAATTAAAAAATTTTGCTTGTTTTCTTACGATATTTTATCATATTTACAGTGTAATCTTTTGTAGTTGTGTATCTATCTATACTATTATAAAACTGTAACAGAAGTGTGTCTGTACATTGAAGATGTTAACAAAAAAAAAGTTACTATATTAGTTAAGTTAAGTTACTTAATTTCTGGATTTTTTGTCTGTCTGTTTGTTTGTTACGCAAAAATTACTGAACCGATTTTGATGAAACTTGTTTTGTTTGATAGCTTATGATCTGACTTATAATCTGGTATATAATTTGTGCGAACAAGGTAATCAATATTTGCATATTTAAAGGTTTCAAAATTGACAGTGTTTGAATATCTGAGATGATGCAATAATTAATAGTTTTGATAGGTGAGGTTACCTAACCTCACCTATCAAAATGTGCGTATACCTATATGCACAAGCCGTAGCCGCACAACGTGGAGTTTACTGTCCTTTAAGTGGAGAGTTTTCAAATGTGATAACTGTGCTGATAAATAAGTAACTTTATTAATCAAGATATTGATCTCATTTGTTGGTACTTATTTGATTTATGTTTTTAATTTATTCGTTACTGAAACATAATTACAAAGTTAAGTAAAAATAATAAGCTTTTGAGTATGTTAACAACTCAAAATGTCGTTGATTTATGCGGCGTACACTTACTCCCACCCAATGCGCACAGTTATCCTCCTACTGGGGTAAGTGTGCGCATTTTGACTACCTGTGTATTTTTTAAGTTCAAAGAATTTGTGGCATTATAGATGATTATTTTCATACTTAAATTGTTGATTAATAAATAGTCTAACTAATAAATACTGTTTTGTTTCATTTAGATTATAATTTTCATTTTCAGAGAGGTTTCAAATCTTAAGTGCGCACACTTGACCCACATGACTCTAAGATAAACAATTATGTTACTTTTCTTCTCATTCTAATCATGCAATGGCTACGGAACCCTATTATGGGCGAGTCCGAAACGCTTTTTGCGCCGGTTTTTCTTTAAAAAATGCAATCCCGCAAACATGCGCGATTCCGCATGAGTAATCCTGCATTTCTGATCCCGCAAAAAAAGTGCTGGATCCGGCGTTTGCGGATTGGATTCCCTAGTTATCACGTACCCAGTAGCTACGTGATCACTGCTCGAATTCACGTACGCATTAGTATACTACGCGCGGTCACCATCTATCCAGTGAATACGCACGCATATAATGTGTGTGTGTGTGTGTGTGTGTGTGTGTGTATGATCTGATCAGTGATCCGGGACTGTAAGTGACAAGGATCGCAAGGACTGTTTCAGTTTCCTCGTCCTCAAGAGTCGCTTAACTTAGTCTCTCGACGTCAATGTTTTCGTTTTTAGGGTTCCGTATCCAAAAAGTGAACATGGGACCCTATTACTAAGCCTACGTTGTCCGTCCGTCCGTCTGTCCTACCTATTTAGGGCTGAAATGTTAGAACGGTAATAGCTAGACAGTTGAAAGGGGTTTGAAACTTTTGGCATGGTGGTAACCACAATTTGGCAGGAATTTCGGAAATTTTTCAAAAATGCGGCGCACCCTGAATCCTATGTATATCGATAGAGGATCTATAGACGAACAAAAAATTTCATATAACATATACATAGTCTTAAAGTGCAACGTTTTCGAGATATCTTGTAAAGACAAAAATCCTAACACATTCCCCTCCTAAAAGGTGTTATCGAAAATGTTTATGGATAACCAGTTTAAAAAAAGAGGTACCTACCTGATGAATTGATGATGACTAAGTATTTATTTCGAAAAAAGTTCTGTTTAGATTGTTTTTAATTAAATTTTAATTGCAATTTAGAAAAACATAGCAAACATTTATTACATCTGTAGAGGTACAATAGGCAGGCCGCACGACGCGCTACTCACCAGTGTAAGTTGACCGCGCGACACTATAAGCGTTCTCCAACCACCCGGAGACCCGCTTATACTGGAACTTGGAAGTATGTACGGCGACACATCAAACTATACAAAACCAACATAAGCTCTCCGCGCGTAAGTTCCATAACGTATAATGTCGCGCGGCCAGCTTATTTTGTTTTAATAATTAACGGACCCGATACTCCAGAGGGCTCGGATTGATTTGTCCCTCACCTTCTGTCTTGCCTTAACTGGCCGGCCAGGCGTGGAGTTGCGAGAGTGGACCTATGTTGGAAGTGTAAAATCTCATAACGCCGGGACCTGCTGACTGCACTTAGCACCGGAAACCGGCGGCGCCCGCAGACTCACCTCTCTACAACCTTAGCCGCTCTCTAGATGTTGCTGCCTTGTCGCTCCTTGCGATCGGCCTTTTTGGGGGGCCCATTAAATAAGTTGGCGAATTCACCGCCTAAAATTTTTGATAAACCAGAGACATTTGTTGCGGCAGCACGGCTAGCATGCCACCCACGACAAAGCGTTTAAACGAGAAAAACGGCATGCGCGCTCTTTCTGGCATACCTAAAATAATAAAGATGGAGGCACATCCCGATTTTTATCGTTTTCTTGGGAGTGGCATGCGAGGCCTACAGGCGTCCGGAGTCTCTCCGCAATAACCCAGATTTCCCGGTCCACCCAATTCACTCCCATAACCCGAATAATATTATGTCTTATTCAGCAATAGTCTCTGCATAGAACGTGGTTTGTCTTCTGGTTCATTTACATAATGTATTCAGATATGGCCACGCTTGGTGCATCCCCTCACATTTAGATAAAAGTGTCTCAAAGGGGCCTCTACGTCTTGGACCTGTGTGCCTACGCAAGCCTTCCAAAGGTCCGGGCCACGGCCCGTGAAATACCTTACAGAGATACATAATAATAATAATAAAAGTTTTTATTAAAGGCAAAAAACCCATAGAGAAATGTACATAAAAAATACAGTATAAATAAAAACCTTACATGCTAACAAAGAATATAAATAAAAATAGACTTTGGTGTCATTTTTTATTCGCGTCCTGGTGGACAGACAGCCAGGACCTGAACATTGAGCTATTGAGACCCTCACTTACCACTCTTAATATACTGTTGTCAGAGCCACGCAGCCTGTTCCAAAAAGAGGCAATTCGTGCTCTAACAACAGCAAAAAAGTCTGGTGTCCTCGCATCAGCAAACATGCTCGAAGCACTACAGAATCGCGGCAGTCTCATAAGGGTGCGACCTTTGACTATTTATTATATGAACTAGTCTTGCGGTAGCATTTCCCCTCTGCCACGGTATAAGATTAATTGATCATGTGCATTTATTATACCTTATTCAATTTTATGCCTTAACACTAAACGAGACATCCTATAATTGCGAAACAATAATTTCGAACTTAGAACGTTTGGGGTTCACACGAGACTTCTTTTCATGATTTTTAACGTTCAAAATTAGAATCTAAAGTTACTGGGAATAAAATCCAAAGTTGCGGATTTCGTGTTACCTCGCCCCCGCAAAAAGTGGCAGAATTACACGCGTAACTAGTCCCTATATAAGTAGTCAAAGAGTGCGTGCGACACGCATCATTGTATTGCACCCTTATCAAAGAATATATTATATACTAACGTAAACCCTTATGGTGCTATACGATTTTTTGTAAACCTGTATTTAATCTAGATAACTAAGGATTATATTATAAGATATACCGATTTTTATTTTAATCACTCTTTTCTATTACCAGTGAGTGGTTTAAGTAAAGAAAATACAATGAAAGGAGCAGCAAAAAACGTCAACGTCATCATTAAAAACATTATTGCGCAAAGTCTGGTATCTTTAATAGACTGCGCAATAATGTTTTTGACTTTTCATAAAAACATTATTGCGTAAACTCTGTTATGTTTAACAGAATGCGCAATAAAGGTTTTGATATTTCATAAAAACATTATTGCGTTTATTTACACTGTATTTATTTATTTATTTATTTATTAGGTCAGCCTACAGCTATTACATCTGACACAAGTTTAAGTATAAGTATTTTGATATACCTACCCATTTTTCTTCTGAATTTGATTAAAGCGGTTACAGAGGGGTCCTCCGATCCTCCGATCCGGATGCTCCGATCGGTTTGCTCCCATACCAAAAGTTTTTCAGTTTGATGGGTAGACTCTTAGTTTAAAAGGATGCTAATGATATCAATTTCACCCTGTATAATTAAACTTCTTTTAGAAGGAGTAGAAACTAGAAAGCATATCCTCTTAAGGTGGTTGCAGAGGGGTCAATTTTATACAAAACCTTGACGCACAATACGCGTAGACGGTATTAATATAAGTAACTATGTACATATGGAAAAATAGTTTAGAAAATCTAGATGCCGCGTAACAAATAACATTTGCAATTTATAAAATAATTACGAAGATATAAAGCTTCGAAATTTTTCATACAAAATTTTAAAAGCTTTATATCTTCGAATTTATATTATAAATTGCAAATGTTATTTGTGACGCGGCAACTAGATTTTCTAAACTATTTTTCCAACTCGTCCGGCTCGAATTTAGCACGCTTAAGAGCCGCATCACAAGTAGAATCTGGCGCATGGCTACATGCACTTCCTTCGCCCCATTTAGGGACACATCTGGATAACGACTCCCTCAGAGTGGCAGCGGCCCTAAGACTGGGGTGTAGCGTATGTGTTCCACACACCTGCGTTTGCGGCGCAGCAGTGGAGGCAGACGGCTTTCATGGTCTGAGCTGCGTCAAATGCGCAGGAAGGTCTCCGCGGCACCACGCGCTTAATGATATTATTCGTCGAGCGCTGGTGTCCGCCAATGTTCCCTGTACAACTGAGCCACCTGGTTTGAGCCGTACCGACGGGAAGAGACCAGACGGATTGACCCTTGTGCCGTGGCAAAAGGGCAAATGTCTTCTATGGGATGCAACGTGCGTATGTACGTACGCTGCATCTTACTTGAGAGGTTCCATTCGAGTAGCAGGGTCGGCAGCGGAAAGGGCAGCAGTACGTAAACACCAATGTTACACAACTTTGGAGCAGAGCTACTTATTCGTGCCCTTCGCTGTGGAGACGGCGGGCCCGTGGGGTCATGAAGCAAAAACTTTTATGAGGAACCTGGGCAAACGTTTACGGGATGCGGGTAACGGTCCTCGTGCCGGGTCATACCTAGCCCAACGCATATCATTAGCGATTCAACGCGGAAATGCAGCCAGCATTATGGGCACCTTCGGGCCAGGTATGACCTGGGGCGGGCTTTTCGACTAAATAGGATTAGTTAAATTTGTAGTTTAGAATGTTTAGAATGGTTTAAGTTTAGGGTAAGTTTTATTTGTGCTTTTACTATTTTATTCCTTTAAATAAAAAAAAAAGGTTTAGATCTAGTTTAGATAATTATTTAGTTTATTTACAATTGTGTATTCCTATCTGTTAGTTAATTTAATTTAATAAAAGCATTTTTCCATATATAAAATATTGCTTTTATTAATTCCGTCTACGCGTACTGTGCGTCAAACTTTTGTATGGACTGAAACCACCTTAAGCATAAACTATCCTCAACGTCTAACGAGCACCGCGAAATGTTTTGATTAACTTCAGAATAACACTGAGTCATATTATAAAATAATATAAACTAAGTGATGTCCATTGAAATAGACGCCGCGCGCCGCGCCGCCGCCTCGCCCGCGCCGGTCTGACTCTGAAGCGCATTTAAGCTACTATTTTACAGTCTGTCACCGGCCGTCGTGGAGTAAAGACGAATGGCTTAGCTAGCGAGCCTATAATAATAAACTATGTATACCTAAATAGACTATCCTCCTAGTGACAGATCGTGCATTCAACATTGACGACGAAGGAAAAAACCGTAAGTTTTGCATTCTTTAATAAAATGGGGGATGGAGAAATACTGTATGGTCCAAACGCAGACAATCAAATTTTTTCAAAAATTGTCATACGTACGCTGTATCCGAAAATACCCCATTTATAAGTATAGTATAAGCATCCCACCAAAAACATTTTCATGTAAAATGTTGTTAAGACGAAACCATAATGGCTCGCACTGCCTAAAAGTTATCAGATCTCATGTAGAGCCAAGCTTCTAAGTCTACACGCCCTAACTCTACAATCACTAACTTCACAAACTCTACACCTTAGTCAAAATATGTTGCTTAGCCATTTCGCTAGGTGAAGAAAAGAGGTATGGGTAATTCAAATTCAATTCAATAAATTTATTTCAGAAAACAAATTCAATAATGATTACTAATTACATTTTTTTATGCGGCCAGTTACCAAATGTTGTGGGTATTTTAGGGCTAATATTTAATACATTATACATTTTTTATACATTATTACGTTACGTTGATATTTTTTGAACATTATTATAATAATAAAATTGAAATTGAGTGTGTTGTGTTTATTGGCAATTATCTGAATTTAGATAAATTATATTATGTAATAAATTGTAATTGAGTGTATTATTTGGTAATTAACGTAAAGCGTTTTTTGCTTATTAACGTAATTCAAGTTTTAATTTTGCGTCTAAATTTTGATATTTTGCATATAAGATATGTTTTAAACATTTGTATTGTATGCCTGAAAGGGGTAAGAGCTGATTGTTCATGTAACTACCATGTATGACCTTTATGTACCAGTTCTGTTCTAACAATAAAGTTTTTCTTATTTACGTTTCGGAGATATTTAATTTTAAAGTTAAAAAAAAACTCTACAAAGCTCATTAAAAGTTACCCGTTTTGGTTTTTTTACCACTTTATTTGTTTTTATAGCCCAGAATTAAGTATTAGTTTTAATTATTTGTAACATCATCACGCATTTCATTGTGTGCAGATTCCTGCATCACAATCCTCGCTAGTTTGCGGTCGCTGCGCTCGTTTGAATTATTATGAGTTTCTAAGCTGATACGATACATAATAGTTTTTAGCAGTCATTGATTGTTTTAACACTACTCCATTAAGACCTGTTATTTTTGCAGGAAAATATCCGATCCCTAGTTATGATAATAATTATAATAGGTATTTACCGTTTGTTATTCTCAATTCCAGTTTGACCACCGCTTCCCAGGATGGCCGAAAATAAAGAGGAGAGGGAGTTAATTAAGAAATGTGGGAGTTTTATAGGACGTACTACGTCATTTGGTAACTACCTACCTAGAGGATTTGAATGAGTCGTTGGATCGCTCTCAGGTAAATGAGTTACATTTATTACGGGTTGACAAATTGATAAAAATGTACGATGGAGGTACATCTCATCTCATCTCACTAATATTATAAATGAGAAAGTTTGTGACGATATTTGTATGTTTGTATCTCAATCACGCCTAAACGGCTGAACGGATTTGGATGAAATTTGGCATGCAGATAGAATAACTGTTCTGGGTTAACACATGGGATACTTTTTTTCCCAGTAATGGGTTCCTGTGGGACTCTGTGAAATCATTTCCAATGTTATATCTTGCTCACTAGCGCCAACTTGACGCTGACAGATGCATTTGGGTAGATTCCAGTGGTAAATAGTAGTTGCTTTTTTCAACACTTCGCACAATAGCTGTGTAGCGTAGTCGGTAAATGGTTAGATTTTCGCGCAAGAGGTAGAGGTTCGATTCTTGGTCGAGATCTTTTGTCGAGAAGACATTATCATAACTTTATCTATAAAAAATTCTGCCTTGATTAAACACGATAGAGTTAAACCGATATCTACAACTGTAAACAGACTAAACTATGAAAATATGAGTAGGTACATCACCCAATGTAAAGATATAGATTTTTGCGAAATATCACAGGCAAAGGACCTTGATCAGGCTACTGAACTGTTTGTTAATTTGCTAAAGACTCTGGTTCTTAATAACACTAGTATAGTTAAGCTATCCAGAAATAAAACCCTGGCTCACGCCGGGGCTTTTAAGATGCATAAAAAAACAGAGATCGATTGCATTCAAAACTAGGACGCGATCCTAAAATGAAATCCTTTGTACCACATATAAACGATACAGGAATTTCTGTAATAATAAATATATTGAAAAACTATAAACGTAACTACGAGAAAGATCAGCTCCTTGCTGCTAAGTCCAAAAATAAAAAAATATGGCATACCATAAAGACAATCTCTAACCTTACCAAACAGAAAAATCAAGTACATGAGCTGTTATCAGCAACCTCCTTTCCCGAATCAGTCAATTATGTCAACAATTTTTTTGCAAACTTTGGTCCTGCACTAGCCAGTAAGATTAACTCGACTAACGCAATTTACTTTTACCTGAATCAAACCCTAAATCCATGGTGCTCCTTGAAACAAACTGCGAAGCACATAATACGAGGCTTAAAAACTGAATGTGCTTCTGGCTGGGATGAAATCTCCTCCAAAGTACTAAAAACAATTAAATAGTAATAGTAATATTTATTTTGCCAGACAAAGATACATTGCATATTGTAACATGGACTACTGCACTAGGCAAACTTTATCGCGGGAATCAAGTAATATAGTACAAAATTGAATAATATATTTTAAAAATGAGACGAATATTTGGATGTGCGTGAGATGATGATGATGACGCTGTGCGTATGTAAGTGTGTGTGGGTGTGTGTGTGTGAGGGTGAGTGCGTGAGTGTATTGATAAGTATTTGTGACTGAGTACAATCGTCATGTAACGATCCTCAGCAGTTCCTCTCCTTCATCATAAGTCCAACCCAGTAGTTTGTTGTAGATTATTTTCTTGGCTTCTTGTACACTGCACCGCCTCAGGTCGCATAATGATGCAAATTTATTATAGATATAAGGAAAGATGAAAGGTTTATGTCTGTGTGCAAAACTAGTTTTGGTCACTGGCACCGGCACCTTGAAAACTCTTTCCTTAAGCATTTCCTCGTAGGATGGTAAACTGAGAACAGTTTTGTGCATGTACACTGCAACACTCATGAAGTAAAGTTGCCGAACAGTTAGGACCTGCGCATTCTCATAGAGCAGGGTAGTGCAGTATCGGCGGGGCTTGCCTAGTGATACCTTGAGAATTGAACGTTGAGCTGGCTCGAGCATGATGAGAGCAGAAGCTGCAGCACCTCCCCAGGCTAGCACGCAGTAGTTAAGTATTGATTGACAGAGCGCCAGGTACAGAGATTTCAGTAGTTCGCCATCGGTAGATTCTCGTAAAAGTTACATTGTGAAAATTAATTTGCGCAGCCTGGCCAAGGTAACAGACATATGCTCTTTAAAGCATCAAAGACTTATCATCTATCATGACACCCTGGTATTTAAGTACCTTGATTCTGTTTATTGCTACACAGTTGCAGTCTGGGACTACCTGGCTAGTAAGGTTTGGATGGTTCTGGAGGTTATGAGCGGAGCAGGTGGTATCATGAATTTTAAGGTATGTCACGCAGGCTGGGGGACTAGACGCTGCTGTTTTGTGAAAGCAGAGGAACTGAGTTTTTTAATATTCAGACTTAAAAGATTTTGGTCAAGCCAGTGAGATAAGAACTCAAGGCCTCTTTCAGAGGCGAAGCGGGCCTCATACCAGTTTCTACCATGAAAAACCACAGCCGTATCGTCCGCGTAGCATAGCAAATCTGCATTTTCTAAGGGCAGATTTGTAATATCGTTCATATACATTATGAAGAGCGTTGGGCCCAGTATACTGCCCTGAGGGACGCCAAAGGTTACGGGTCGTAGACTACTGATGCTGTCACCTATTTTAACACGTTGGTACCTATTTGATAGGTAGCTTCGAAACCACTGGAGAGCGGTCCCACGAATACCAAAATCCTCCATTTTTCTCAAAAGAATTGGTATTGAAACCGTGTCAAACGCTTTCGCCAAATCGAGGAATACGCCTACACAGTCTCGCCCTTTGTCCAGATGGGAACTTATTATCTCAGTAAGGAGAGTGACGGCATCCTCAGTAGACCTTCCCGGGCGGAAGCCAAATTGGCGTTTTGAAAGCAGACTATGTCTCTCTAAGAATTGGACGAGTCTGTTGCTGACTAAACGCTCAAGAATCTTGGAAAAGGTACACAGAAGTGAAATTGGGCGGTAATTACTGGGTAAGTCTTTAGGTCCTGCTTTGTGGATGGGAATTACCGCTGCTGTTTTCCACTGGTCCGGAAAGAGTCCTAAGGAGATGCTTAAGTTAAAGATTGCAGCAAGTGGTTCCGTAACAATATCACAAATCTGTTTAACTAGTTTGTTATTTACACCATCTAGGCCAAGAGAGCAGTCTGGTTTGAGATTTTGAATTAGCGATTTAACTTCAGAGGCATCATTTGGGTTTGGAAATAGGGAATTAGTAGATGCATTTCCCCCATACTTAAACTGGCTGGCCAGGTTTAGTTGTGTTGACTTGATTTTTGACATTATCTTAGCAGCCAGTTCCTCGCCTATCGTCGAGAGATATTCGTTGCAGTGGTCAAGGGATTCGTCAACAGATGTCTTGATTTTTGCCAAATCCTCCGCAGGGGGGTTCTTAACCGTTTGATGAGTTATGCGCCTTATGGACCGCCAAATCTAAATATATATATAAGAAGAAAGTGACTGACTGAATGACTGAATGAATCACTGACTGACTGACTGACATATCAACGCACAGCCCAAACTGCAGGGTCTAGAGATTCCAAATTTGGCACGTATGATCCTTATGAGGTTTAGGGGTTCACTAAGAAAGGATTTTTTCAAAATTCACCCCCTAAGGGGGTGAAACGGGGGTACAAAGTTTGTATGGGGAAACAAGATTAGGTAGACTACTTTATTCGAAACTTCACAGGAGTAATTCTATTGAAAAATGAGTAAACACGTTTTTCAGGTTTTTTTCAAAATTCAACCCCTGAAAGGGGGAAATGGGGTGACAAAGTTTGAAAATGAAGATGGGTATTGTTTGTATGGTTTATCGGGTCGCTGATTACGAAAACAACAATGATTTTAAAATCCAACCTGGCAGAATTGAAATACCATCATCCCCTGTTGGGGTACGATGGGGTTGAAATGTCTAAATTATCATTAGGGGTTTAATTTTTTTGGTTTTTTGGGAAGTTAATTTAATTACTTACCCCTACTTATGGCCTACTCACCCCCTACTCTGCTATATATGGGATGAGAAGGGGGTGCGTAAGTGGTGAGTAAAGGGTGCGTAGAGGGGTTGAGTGGGGGTGCGAAGGGGATGAGTAGGGGTGTGTAAGGGATACGTAGGGGGTGCGTAAGGCTGAGTAGGTGGTGAGCTGGGGGTGAGTAGGGGATGCGTAGGGGGTGAGTAGTGGGTGTGTAGGGGGTACATAAGGGTGAGTAGGGGGTGCGTAAGTGGTGAGTAGGGGGTGCTTAGAGCGGGTGAGTAGGGGGTTGCGTAGGGTTGAGTAGGGGTACGTAAGTGGTGAGTAGGGGTTGCACAGAGGAGGTGAGTAGGGCTGAGTAGGGGCAGAGTTGGGGATGCGTAAGGTCTTTGAAAAAAATCATTAATAAAAGGCTAGTCAACTTCCTAGAGTCTAATTACTCACAATATGGCTTCAGAAAAGACAAATCCACCGACTCAGCTATCCATGATTTCACAATTTTCATTATAGAACAACTTGACAATAAGAAGAAGTGCCTCACAATATTTCTTGACCTCAAAAAGGCGTTTGCCACGGTCTCTCTTCCCACCCTCGTTGCTAAGCTTGAAAGCCTCGGCGCGAGGGGTGTACAGCTTAACCTCCTTAGGGATTGCTTATCTATCCGAACACAGTGTGTCAAAATTGGTGACTATTTGAGCGAGTAGATAAACATGCACTACGGTGTCCCACAGGGCAGTATAACTGGACCGACCCTGTTTCTGTGTTACATAAACGACTTATGTAGGTAATTTAAAAATAAAACGGTAAAATACGTTCCTATGCAGATGACACCACTCTTACATTCTATGGCAATACCTGGGATAAAGTCTTTAATTATGCCCAAAATGGCTTCAATATTGTCAGTCACGCCTCTATGACAAAATACATGACATTTACTTTAAGAAATTGTGATTATCGCCAAACATCCTCTTTCAGCATAGTGGCCCACTCCTGCCCGGCGCGTGGTCGGTCAGGCTCTTCCTGTACAGTTCTTGAACCAATCAACCACATCAAATATTTGGGTATCACCTTATACAGTAACCTTTGCTGAACATAATTACTTTGTTTACAACTTCTTGTAACAACTTCCTTTTCTGCTGAACGTGTGGCGGAAAGTATTCTTTGACGTTATATTTAGACTTTGTATCTCTCAAAAATTCAGTTTTTTTCATAACTTCGATCTTTTTTCTCATTGCAGAGAAGGTTGCAACTATCGGCCTGGTTTTATCATTTTTCTTTCCCATTCTAGCCACAGACTCGTGTGTTTCTAGGTTCTTGATTTGTTTTGCCATTTTTCACAGATGGCGTTGCTAATTAATTTCTGTAAATTTCCATAGATGGCGCTGGTTAAAGTTTCTCCGCTCGACGCCAGATGGCACTGATAAGTAGTTCCTATAGATTTGTGAAGATGGCGTTGATTGATGTTCTTCCGATTGATGCTAGATGGCGCTATTTACCCAGAGATTGTAATAATAATAATGACTGGCAAAATCGTGTAGGTATTTTTGAGGTTATCCAATTCTTACACTATTCACAAAACACACCGTTCGATGGTCGAATTATTCGTCCAGTTGTCTTTCAGGCCGGCCTTCCACACACATCGCAAAAAGGACTGTCACTGTTTACGTAATTGGGAACAAAAGTCACTCATTGTTCGCACACTATTTAGTGTCCATAATTCCGCATTGTTGGTATGTGTTTAACCTCCGGTTTAATCCGGTCAGTCAGGGTTAATGGGACTCAGTAATATTAAAACAGGTTGTCCTTGAGTTCACATTTATTATGAAAAATAATAACGAAAAAATGAGAATTTTTCTAAGACAATTTTTACATCTTGACAGTCAAAAAACATGAACAAAAGCCAACAAAAATCAACTTATTTTTTCTTTAATACAAAAAGACTTTATGTGCAACAAAGAGTTCAACATACCGCCCGCCAAGGACGGATTTGATATTCCGTCCTTAAATGAAAACAACATAAAATTGAAATAAGCTTCAGGTTCAGCCCTATAGTCAAACTATCGCGTGAACCGAACAAACTACATAACTTAACAAACGTAACCCCTACGCTAGCGACAAGCCATAATTAAATTGTATTATAAAAGATACAGTTAAGTAAACACTGGTCAATGTTCATTCTGTAATCGGAAGGACACACAACTTTGATCCAGGCCTTTTAATTATTGAATCTTTCGTTTTTAACGTGAATACACGAGAGACATTGTCAGGGCCCGGATGTTCAGCTATAATTCTACCATATAACCAGCGACAAGGCGGAAGTCCATCCTCTTTGATGATTACTACATCATCCAATTTAGGTGCTGTAGTATTCGCTGACCAGCGATGTCTCTGAAAGAAATGTGTCAGGTACTGTGTAGACCATTTTCGCCAGAAATCTTGCAACATTTTTTGAGTGTACTGCCATCGCCTGAGAGAGCTAATGTTAGATTTTTCAAAGTTGTGATCAGGAGCTGTCACTAAGGGTTCACCAACCAGAAAGTGACCCGGCGTGAGGACGTCTATATCATTAACATCGTTACAAAGACGTGATAATGGTCTTGAATTAAGACACGCCTCAATTTGGGCTACCACCGTGGCTAATTCTTCGTAGGAGAGCGTTGAATTTCCTACAATCCGTTTTAAGTGATATTTTACTGACTTCACACCCGCCTCCCATAGCCCACCAAAGTTGGGTGAATGGGGAGGAATAAAATCCCAAGTAGTTCCATTGTTAGCTAAAGCTCCGGCTATTGATTGAGCTGTCTGAGATTTCTCCATTCCGAACAATTTTTTCAACTCTGCCGGTGCTCCAACAAAATTTGTGCCATTGTCACTCCACATTTCTCTACAGTAACCTCTCCTTGCGACAAAGCGCTTGAAGGCTTGCAGGAATCCCTCTGTAGTCAGATCACTAACTACTTCTACATGCACTGCTCGTGTTGACATGCATACAAATAAACATATATATCCCTTATGACTCTTATAGCCTCTACCTTTGCTTGTGCGAAGTTTGATAGGGCCTGCGAAGTCCACACCACTTCGGTAAAATGGACGGCACGGAGTGACCCGGACGGAAGGCACTTGACCCATTAGTTGATGTCTTGTGACAGCTGCATTTTTGACACACGTTACGCATTTGCTTATATACCGTTTGACTGATTGTTTCGCGTTCAAAATCCAATACTTGTTGTTGATGTAATTTAATGTTAGTTGAGTGCCACCATGAAGAGTCTGTTTATGACCTTCGTGAATGATGAGTTTCGCAAGAGGTGAATCTCTTGAAATGAGAATGGGATGTTTTCTACTTTCTGGCAATTGCGATTGCTCCAATCGCCCTCCAACCCTCAAAATGCCCTTTGTGTCAAAAAAAGGATTTAACGACCTCAGCCTACTAGTTCTTGGAATATCTTTCTGTTGCTTCAACCGAGCAATTTCTTCATAAAAATATTTCCTTTGATGTTGACTAACACAGCAATTTAATGCATCCGCCAACTCCTTTGAGGACAAAACCCTTGAGACCTCGGTATCCTTTTCATTAGAAATCGTCTGCAATATGCTACAACTCTAATCAGCTTATTTAACGTTGAGAAGTTTTCACAGAGGTCATTGTCCACTGAAGTGAAGTGACACTTGATTTCTTCTAGGTTTGTTTGTAGGTGCCTTGGCTTCTCGTAGCTTCATTCATCTTTTAGAAACTTTGGTCCACTAAACCATTCCTCAGTTCCCTGAAGATCCTTTGGCTTCACACCTCTGGATGCACAATCAGCGGGATTATGATTTGTGGACACGTGCGACCACTGATCTGGCTCCAGCGACATTAAAATTTCGGAAACTCGATTTGCTACGAAAACCTTCCATCGGCAAGGCTGACTGTTTAACCAAGATAAAACTATAGTCGAGTCTGTCCAGGCGTGTATGTGCGCTTTCGGAATGCCCATCACGTTGGCCACATCGAGAAGCAGTCTGGCTAACAAGACCGCACCACACAACTCCAATCGAGGAATAGACACTTGTTTCAATGGTGCAACCTTTGTTTTCGCCAATACCAATCCAACGCTGATTTTACCATGAACATCGATCACACGGACGTAAATAACAGCGGCGTATGCTATTTTAGAGGCGTCGCAGAAGCCATGCAACTCTACTAATTTATCAGATGCTCTAGTGCCCACCCATCTGGGTATGTGCACGTTAGCGAGATGATGCAGCTCTTCCCGGTAAGTGCACCACCTTTTCATTAAATTGTCAGGTACAGACTCATCCCAACTTAATCCAGCTAACCACAGTTCCTGTATGAAACTCTTTGCCAAAATGATGCAAGGAGCTACCCAACCAAGCGGATCAAACAGCCTGGATACGTCTGCGATAATAATCCTCTTGGTTACAGGGGTTTTTATCTCAGAGACGTTAACCACGTAGCGAAATTTGTCAGCCTTGCGGTCCCAGGAAAGTCCCAGTATTTTTATCACGTCATCTTGTTTTACTTGAAAACCTTCCTTGATACCAGTAGATATTTATCACCTTCATCATACGAAACTTGTTGGAGAGCTCGCACAGCCAGATACGGCGCCGAAGCTGTTCCGAATGTGACCCGAAGCATTCTGTAGATCATTGTTTCAGCGATTGCATCGTCCTTCCACAAAAGTCGTTGATAATCGGCGTCGTTTTGATGCACTTTCACTTGTCTGTACATTTTGACGATATCGGCTGCTATACAAATGTAATTCATCCTCCAACGAACGACAAGATGTCGTAGCTCAGGTTGTAAAGTTGGTCCGACCATTAGCGTATCATTTAATGATACTCCATTTCTACCCTTGCATGAGGCGTCGAATACCACTCGAACTTTTGTAGTGTCTCGATCTTCTTTGATCACCGCATGATGAGGTAAGTATACTGCTTGCTCCTTCCTTGTTTCAGGTTCAGGAACTTCTTCCATATGTCCCAGGGCTAAATATTCGTCTATAACTTCTTTGTATCTATGTTTAAAGTCTGTATTTTTGCTAAACTTAACATGCAATCCCTTCAATCTTCTTTCCGCGATGGCCATGAACTCCCCTCTTTTACAGTCAGGAAAATCTTGCTTAAACGGAAGCCTAACTATATATCTACCTTCACTGTCCCTTTCAGTTGTGGCAGCAAATATCTCTTCACACCGGTTTTCCTCATCAGTGTGAACCCGTTCTTTGGCCAGCGGCGCATCAGACTCAAGTTCCCAGAACTTTTTTAACATTTCATTTCCATCATCTACACAGTGAAATACTGCAGCCACAGAGGATTGTTTCATTTCTTCGTTGAAAGCGCCAGACAGTATCCATCCAAAGCTGGTGCATTGAGCAACTGGAAACCCATGAGGACCTTTCTTTAGACCTCCGCGAATTACTTTCCCGTAGATTTCAGCTCCCAATAACATGTCAATTTTATTGGGAGTGTGATACTGCGGATCAGCTAAGTTGATTTGATTTAGTTCCACCCATTCCAGAGCCTCAACCTTTCGCGCTGGGAGAAAGGAGGTGATAGTTCTAAGAACGTAAGCCTGCACTGGAATAACGATGCTTGGATCGAACCTCGATTTGATCTCGATCGTAACCATGGCCTTGGAGATGACACCCTTGTCTCCTCCTATGCCCGAAATTAAACCCTTAATGGTAGTTTTGTCTAACCCCAAATATTGAACAGTAGATTCTGTCACAAAATTGGTTTGTGAGCCTTGGTCTAGCAAAGCTCTTATAAGAAGCGTGTTCCCGCCCTTCGACACGGCCTTAACAAGCGCGGTGGCAAGTAAAACCTGTTTATAATTTCCTGTCGAAAGCGCGTGCAATGAAGATGAACCCTCGTCACCCCCACCTTCTCCGGTAGGAGCTCCAGTTCCACCCGTTGGATTTTCTTTCCTTCCTTTATCACCCTTTCCACCTGAAGTCTGATCATCAACACCATCGTCGGAACCTCGTGGATGCAACAATGAGTGATGGCGTCGGTGACACGTTTTGCATTTGACGACACTCTGACATGCTTTGACCCCGTGGTTATGCCCTAAACAATTAAAACAAACATTGTTTTTTTGAACAAAGTCTCGCCGTGCTTCAACGTTTTCATTAGCAAACCGCTTGCATGCGCTCAACCTGTGTGTCTCCGAACAGAATGTACATTTAAGATTTGCAGCATGCAATGCACGAGCTCGGCTCAACGCACTGTTATTCTGTGAATTCTGGTTTCCATTAAAATTTGAATTGTGTTGACCTTTATTTCCACTTGACCTGACATCCAGGAATTCTAGAGCTCTATAACGATTCGTGAGGAATGCAGTGAATTGTGAAAGAGTGGGCAATTCAGTAGACGCGCTATCATCGCTAGTTACTTTAAATTCCCACTGCTTCCTGGATTCCGGGTCAAGTTTCAATGTGATGAGGTGTATAACAATAATATCCCAGGTCTTTACATCAATTCCCAAATTAGATAATGCATTTAGACAATCATTGGTGGTATCCATAAGTTCCTGTTTGTTTTGACCTATCAATCTTTTCAAAATGTAATGTGACAAAAACCTTTTATTATCATACCTATCCTGGAGAGCTTCCCAACATTTTTCATAATTTGCCTCTGAGATAGGAGTTTGCCTAAGCAGTTGTCCAGCTTCTCCAGTTACATAACCTTTCAAGTAATGCATCTTTTGGACGTTATCTAAATTTTCGTTGTTATGGATTAAAGAAACAAAAAGATCCCAGAAGGAAATCCATTCGGTATATTTGCCTGAAAAACTTGGAATTACAATTTTTGGTAACTCAACAGTTTGCTTAAAAATTCTCTTTTGTGGCTCCTTCCCCTTTTCTTTATCCTCCCTTGCCACGAAATACTGTAGCACCGACTTTAATGCTACCTTGTAGTCCGTATACGTCTCCTCTGTTTCAGTGTACAAGTCCTTTTTCATGTAATCAGTCTCTCCTATAACATCCGCGAAATCATCCATTATAACTCGATGATTTTTGACAAACTGATCCCAATGTTGCTCTAAGCATTCTAATCTAACTTGTACATAGGTAAAAGTGACACGTTCTTTAGGAGACTTTTTGTAGTTTTGATAAGCCTTAGTAATTTTGGCAGCCACGTCTACCTGTGTTAAAATCTTTTTCTCCATTATTAAAAATAACCTCTAATCGACAAATATGAACCGAAATGTTTCCAAGTTTTAACGACCGCTATACTCTCTGTCCAAAAGAAGCAAAAATTATGAATTATTCTAAGTTACTAAATCTACCACTTATCTCCCAAATGCTCAACTTTTCCGCCATGTTATTTTTCTTCAAGATATAAGGTCTGCAATCCCTTGCACTGCTGTTCACCAATGACACTTCTTGCATTACTACGTAATAGTTTGAATAAACTCACAGTTTTTTACTCACTGACATATATCAGAGTGTTTTTACCGTAACTTTACTGGACTATATTGATGATAGAATCGTTCGAATTCTCCGGATCCTGTCCCGAGTCCAACCCTTTGATACTAAATCCAGCTCGTGAAGGACCATGTTAAACCTCCGGTTTAATCCGGTCAGTCAGGGTTAATGGGACTCAGTAATATTAAAACAGGTTGTCCTTGAGTTCACATTTATTATGGAAAATAATAACGAAAAAATTAGAATTTTTCTAAGACAATTTTTACATCTTGACAGTCAAAAAACATGAACAAAAGCCAACAAAAATCAACTTATTTTTTCTTTAATACAAAAAGACTTTATGTGCAACAAAGAGTTCAACAGTATGTTTTCACTTGCGCGTATTTAACACTGTACTGGTGGTTATAACTTACTAACTTATAGTATTTTTATTACTTTTAATTTGCGACTTACATTTATTTACACTTTTTAACTACGATAACGATGTTAACAGCGGCCTCGTGGCGCCCCCTTCTCTCAAAGTTTAGTTAGGTTTAAATCAGTATCGGTCGACTCGAATCGGTCGATACATATTACATAGAGTTATATTAAAATAACTCGAAGGGGCCGTCACGTGCGTATTCAATTCACTGATGCACTCGTGATGATGCGTCTATGTATTTCCGGGCCGATCGTTTAACGCCTCGTTCGCAGGTGTGCGGTCGCTGCGTGTCGCGGTGAGCCCCGCGCGTGTGTGAGGAGGAGCCTTACGTGTGTGCGTGCGCGAGGTCCATGGGCGGGCTAGTGCTGGCGCTGGGCGCGCTCGGCGTGATGCTGCTGCTGCTACTCACAGTGCCGCGCTTAACCGACCCCGCTCCCCCCGGCCCCTCCCGCACCACATACACGCGCGAGCTGTACGTGGCGGGGCACTCCCGCCCGCACCCCGAGCTGTGCCCGTCGCTCGGCGCGCGACTCCAGCTGCTCGTGCTGGTGGCGTCGGCTCCCTCGCACTCGCAGGAGCGCGCCGCTGTCCGTCGCACGTGGGGGCACTGCGCGGCGCGCTCGGACATCGCGCTCGCCTTCGTGCTAGGCGCCCCGCCGAGAGCGCTCAAACCGGCGCTCGAGGCCGAGGACGAGCGCTACAGGGACCTCGTCGTCGGCAACTTCATCGACTCGTACTCGAACATGACGCTGAAGACGCTCTCGATGCTGGAGTGGGCGAACACGTACTGCCCGCGCGCCCCGAGGCTGCTGAAGACGGACGACGACATGTTCATCAACGTGCCGCGGCTTCTCGCGTTCGTGACCGCGCCGGGGCGCTGGAACGCGACGTCTACCATCTGGGGGAACGTTGGTTTTTTTTTATTTTGTTTTATTTGGGGAGCTTACGGCTATGAAAAGAATACTTTACGAATGTAGGCCTATTACGAGCTTCCATATCATTAGCATTATCCTTTTAAACTAAGAGTAGATGCAAACCAATCATAGCAAAAATATTATCTGCTGTTCCATACTGAACTGAAATTTTTGCTGAACTCGACATATGAAACAGCAGATTTTTGGCTATGATCGGTTCGCTCCCATAGAAAAAGTTGTTCAGTTTGAAAGGTAGACTCTTAGTTTAGAAGGATTCCAATGATATAAATTTCCAATGATATTAATATGCTGACAGGTTTTTAAGGGGATGATGAGACCATCATAACTTTCTCTATAGGACCGATGACAGAATCGCGAAAAAATAATGCATACAAAACTGCAATCCTACTTACTAGACGGAAATGTATGATCTAATCAAATCAAATCAAAATTTTTTATTCAAAATAATATTACATAGATAGCTTTTTGAAGTCATTTTTGACTCTACCACCGCGTCGGAAGGTGTTCCGTTCAGAGAAGATGCGGTCAGAAACTCTACAACACACATCTTTTAAACAAAACAAAATATACAAAGTAGAATTAAAATACAATATTGCATTAAAATACATAGTGAGATTTTGGAAAAATGTACTGTCAGCAAGAAAATGGTCAATTTGCATAAACACTTTTTTTATGCCAATCGATCCTGTTATAAGGATCAAAAAACTCTATCAGACCAACCGAGGTATCAAATATTTTATATTAATATTGTAGCGTATGCTAGTGTGCGTAAGGATTCATGATATCTTATGGAACTTGTCAAGTGTCAATCAGTTGTCAATATACCGTTGAACTGCGCTTACGTGTCTCACCTCCCTACCTGCCTACTAATTTCTGAAACATTAAAAATCCTTTTTCTTTTAACCTTTTCTAAAGTAAGTGTTCAAAAATTTAATCGTAGTATTGTTTTCATCTTAATAGATGGCGTTGGGCGTTTTTTTAAAGCAAGTGTGCAACAATTATTAATTCTAAAACCTAGCTTTAGCAGAAGCTTACAAATTTAGTTGATTTACTTCCTTATCTCAAAGTTCATACATTTTCGACAATACATAACTCATCGTAAGTTACTTCAAAGTCAACGTTTAGCCTTGATTTTTCTGTGTAAAGCGTATAGAACGGTCAGCACCGAAGCACTCCCCGTTCTAGCGGGGGTGGTTCCCGTAGACTTGGAAATACAACGCCGCGCGGCCAATTACTTTCGTTCAAGAAAATTTAGTCATAACTTCTTAAAACCTCGCGACCGAAATAGAATTAGTAAATTATTTAACTTTGATTGCAACATCTTTGATGAACTTTTATTAGACTGGGAACTACGGTGGCAAGGGTCTACAAAGGGTCGACATCTATACCAATTTTTTCCATCTGTTCGCGATCGTCTAGACAAAGCGTGGCTAGAGGTAGATCACTGCGTAGCCCAATTTCTTACTGGACATGGTAACTTTAAGGGAAAGCTATTTTATTTTAAATTGGTTGCGTCACCTTTATGTGAATGTTCTGTTGACAGTAACGAGTTCGAACAGACCGCTCATCATATTCTTTGGGAGTGTGAGCTCTGGTACGCCGAGCGCCAGACCATGCTTGACTCAATAAAATCGTTTTCTGGTGTCCCTTACTACATGGATCTTGTTGCGACTAGGGATAACTTCCGTGCGTTCAGATGTTTTTGCCATACTTATTACTGGAAGCAAAATAGGTCATAGTTTCAGTACAATGTTAGGTTCCTATTGTTTTATTTTGTATTTTTGGTGCTTTTGCGGTCGTGTCTTCAACACTGCCATAAATGATCTCTTGAATTGGCTCTCTAATAGCCATGTTTTTTCCTTCTTATTGCTGTCTCCCGCTTGCAATGGAGGGAAGTCGGATATTTCGTTTTCCTACTCCTCCTATCTTCTTTGATTAATTCATTGCGGGTTCCAAGACAGATTAGAGTCATCCCCCGGGCTTGCTGGACTTCATTGTCCAGTGTTGTGAATGGTCGCCGCTGTTGATCCTGGCTTACAGCGGTGGGAATGTGTGGTGGGCCTATGCCCGTTTAATTTTTAATACATAACTCACGCTCAAGACGTCTCAGAAATTCGGTCTTACAGATTTGATTGTAGGTATAGTTACTTACCGGGTGAATTGGGAAAATAAATAAATAACGCTTGCGACTCCACTTCTAGCCGGCCGGTTAAGGCAAGATAGGAGGTGAGGGCTAAATCAATACGGGCCCCCTGGAGAATCGGGTCCGTGGTGTCGCCAATCACCAACAGCTCGCCACAAGCTGCCCTGCTGGCTTATTATTATTATTGTATCTCTTATGGTATTTCTCGGGCCGTAGCCCGGACCTTAAGCAGGCTTGCGTGGGGACACATTATTATTATTATTATTATTATATATTAATATTATAAACGTGAAAGTATGTGACGATGTTTGTAAGGTTGTATGTTTGTGGCGCAATCACGCCTAAACGGCTAAACTGATTTGGATGAAATATGGCAAGCAGATAGAATGTGTTCTGAATTAACATATAGAATACTTTTTATCCCACTATTGGGTTTCTGTGGGATAATTTACAATGTTTTATCTGTTTTATAACGCTCACTAGCGCCGCCGTCTAGCATTTGTGTAGATTTCAGAGGTAAATAGTAGTTGCTTTTTTCAACACTTCTCACAATAGCTGGGTAGCGTAGTTAGCATAAGGTTAGATTTTCGCGCAAGAGGTGGACGTTCGATTCTTAGTCGAGATGCTATTTTTATTTTTTAAATACAAATACATTCACCAACTATATCTATTTATTACTGGATTTGACAGAAGCAGTTTGCTGACCTTCAATTGTAATATCCTGAGATCAGATCAGATCCAATATTAGGGCTGTACGTTTTCTTTGGAATTTTATAATTTTAAGACATACATTGTAATGATACCAAGCAAGCACTATAGGCTTTTTATTATGGAAAAATACAAAAACGGCACAAACATATAATATCCATGACCGAACCGGGATTCGAACCCAAGACCCTGGTTTGGCAGTTCGGCGAGGGTTACCTCAAGAGGATTTTTAATATTTGACGATCCGGTTGGTGTAATGGTTACATTACACCAACCGGATCGTCAAATATTAAAAATCCTCTTTCTTATAACCTTTTCTAAAGTTAGTGTTCCAAAATTTAATCATAGTATTGTTTTCATCTTAATACCTGGCATGCCTTTTAAGTTCTGTCGTTTCCATATTTCCCGGCAATTTTGAATTTGGAACTGTTCTATATTCGAATGTGTTTAAATTTTGAATCTCGAAACAGTTGAAAGTATTAGGATTAATGCTATCGTTTAGTCACAGCGTCGATTGGAATCGACGGTACGTACGAAAATGAATCTTTCTAAGGAAAATGTTCGTGCATTTTCCGTGTGCGTAATTTTCTACAACTTTAGATGAGGCCTGACACGGCTTCAGTGTTTTGACTGTCGAACGCTGGTATTTCGAATTCCAGGTATGGTATTGGCGCTGGTATTTTCGCGTGTGTGCGTATTTCTAGTGCTAGTGACAAATCTCGCGAAAGACGCCCAAAATCCGCCTTCACTGAAGATAACATCATTGCTATGAGAGAATGCATCTCAGGGGCAAACATTCAGAAGATCTTGCATGAAGCGCTTGGTGTGAGAAAGCTAGTTTGCCGTTGGATACCGCATCTGCTTTCCGACGGTCACAAGGCAGCCCGCGTCAGATGGTGTAAGAAAACTCTGCAAGGTTCAACCGAGGAGAGTCAAATCAAGTCTACGACATCATCAGTGGTGACGAATCTTGAATCTATGCCTACGATCCTGATTCCTAACAACAATCTACAATCTGGGTCTTTCAAGACGAGCCAAAGTCGACAAAAGTTGTTTGTTCTCGAAGCACTTCAAAGAAGATGGTGGCCACGTTCGATGGAAAAACCGGCCATGTTGCGAATATTGCACTTGAAGATCGTAGAACGGTTGACGCAGAGTGGTATACCACAGTTTGTTTACCACAAGTCATCGCCGAACTTCGAAAATCTAACTCAAAGTGACGCATCATTCTGCACCACGAGAACGCAAGCTCACACAGCGCTCGTCAACCGATTGAGTATTTGAAGCAGAAAAAAGTAGAAATTCGTGACCATCCTCCATACAGTCCTGACTAAGCCCTAGCGATTTCTTTACATTTCCTAAAATTAAGAAAAGTCTTCGTGGTCAAACGTTCCAGTGCGGTGAAGAAGCAGTCGACGCTTTCAAGTCAGCCATTTTGAACACCCCCACTTTAGAGTGGAATAAATGTTATAATAACTGGTTTGAGCGAATGGAAACGTGTATTAAGCTACGTGGTGAATACTTTGAAGAACAATAAAAAGTACTATAAGGTTCTAGTTGTGTTTTTTTCTTCAAACGACAAAACTTAAAAGGCATGCCTCTAGATGGCGTAAGGCGTTTTTTTAAAGCAAGTGTGCAACAATTATTAATTCCAAACCTAGCTATAGCAGGAGCTTACAAATTTAGTTTATTATATTATCGTTGTAATACATCGTTGAAAGTATATTGATTGTTTGAGTCCAATCTGAGCCAATGCTACGGAATGATAACCTTATTTTACAGAAAGGACGAATTTTGTTGCAGTAAGTCTTGCCGAATTTTTGTTTTGTTTGATTTTCGGTCTCAGTTATGATTTCTTGAGGGTTTGTGCAGCTTAACTATAGAACATCATTCTGCCACAATGTATAAAAAGGTACCTACTTATCTAAAAGGTCCTTATATAACACCACAAGTCGGTTATGTAGCTACTTACATAATTGAAAATCTTTTTCAGCAATTTGACCATTAGCTTGTTAGAATATTATCGTTTTAGCTCTTGCCTTTACCATTTTACCCTAGCCCGCGTGGTAGAGTATCCTCTAACGTTTATACGTGAGTGGAGGTCTGTGACCCGTATACGTAGACCCGTGTGGGTCGTAAGATGATTATTATTCTGCTCGACATAAATAAAAAACTAAACGACGAACAGTAGAAAAATTAAAGTGAAGGAATCCAGTGAATAACTTTTATCTGATACCTACAGACTTACTTAGGGTACTTTCTGATTTTAATTTAGCTTAAGTTCATGACTTTCTTATCTTATTATGGGAGATGGCAAGCCAGCAACACTTCAACCCAATGGTATCTTTTGTGTTGACCCCTACATATAATTTTCTTCATCCTTGAAAAACCTGGAAAATGAGGGAGGCAATAGCGTTAAGGGAAAGAAACCTGTAATCTCCCGGTTTTGAACCTTACAAACATCGTCACATACTTTCACGTTTATAATATTATGTACATATAATAATAATAATAATAATAATGTGTCCCCACGCAATCCTGCTAAAGATCCGGGCTAATAAATAATATTGAAATGATATGAGATGAAACTGATTTAAAAACATTTACAAGTATAAGGGCTTGTATCACCATAATATGTCAAACTATCTGTCGGACAGATTAACAAGAACTTACTCAGACGTGGTGAAACAGGTCCTTAAAGTAACAAATATAAAAAAAAACGAAGTAGGACGCCTGTAAAAATTTACAAATCAAAAAGTAAAAATATGCATGTCAAATTAATCATAAAAAATAATTATTATAGAAATTTAGATTCAATAATGGATGTAACATTAATTACAAGATAGAAATAAAACACAATATTCATGTCACATTATTAATACAAATAAGAAAAGAATATATCTGATTAAGTTTATAAATATGTCAGGATCATGTGTTGAAAATTAGAAATATTGATCATTGAAAAATTCAGAGAGAGTGTAATAACATTTTTCAACTAAAATTCTAAATTATTCATTTTTGAAAACCCTTATATTTTCCATTTTTAATAAGTCTGGCAGGAGGGTGCGGTTCGCATCTTATTCTCCTTCGTTTGCTTAGGGAGCTGGCAACTAATGTTCGGGCACAACTTATTAAATTACACTTTATTTTATTTATTTATTTGTAAGACAACAAAAATACAGGACACAATATGGGTACACCGAAAATAGGTAAACCTCAAGTAAGTGTCTCAAATATTATGCAGGTGTTGCAGTAACAACCCAAAAAGACAGAGGCCTATATCAAGGTTAACTACAGTTCACATTGGTTGTAAATGAACGGATTAAAATACTGTTCTATCTATAAATTACTAGCAGTGAGTTAGGTGTGAAGCAATTTACATCTACGCGATCTACGGGTTGGGCCTTAGCTATTTTGTTAAGGTGTGCCCAGTCAATCTTACCTTGAGCGATATTTAAGAGAAATACAATGTCTGCAGATGCGGAGAAAGACGCTGACGAAACGAAAGCATAAGAAGCACCACCTGTCACCGCTGCAGTTCCCGGGGCTTGTGCTGCCGGAATTTGTGTCGGGGGGCGCGTATATAGTGACGGGGGACTCGATCCCGCGGCTGCTGCGGGCGGCGGGCGCGGAGCGTTACGTGCGACTGGAGGATGTATTCGTGACAGGGCTGCTCGCTGAACAACTAAACATAACGCGGCAGCATGTGCCTGGCTTCGAGATATTCTACGAGGGCTCTGTACCGGACACCTGCGCGGTGCAGAGAAGGATGGCGATACACCACCTCGACCAGTTTGAACTTTGGAGGAAGCTTCTCGACAGCAAGACCAAGTGCGCCAGCTAGCGCGACCGAGCCCAGTTTATGTAGCTACGTCCCAAAAGATACCTTCCCGTACTATACTGAACGAAGAAAACTCTTTTAGAGTTTTCTTCGTTCTCGCCTTTGTACATCGTGAATTCATGACTTAATGTAATTTGTCATAATAATGTTGTTTTTTTGATCAATAAAGAATCTAAGAACGATGAGACTGTTACGATGTCTCCCTCTGAGGATTCATGTTTTGACGGGTACACTATTTCCTATCGCGTTCTAATTCTGACTAACGCCGCGTGTAGTGAGTGAGGCAACCAACATGCCCTAAAGTATGCTAATATTGCTGCATGCGTGTTGAACTAGCGACCATATGAACTTACCGTAATAGGTCTAGCGTTGGGGTATAGGCATATTACTGTGTTCGTGCATGACAGTTAATAATTAATATTTTGGTATTATGTTACAAACGCTCTAAGATACAAACTCGTTAAAAAATTATAATACTTTGCAGTGGATTTACATTACATACATTACAAACTTGAGAAATGCCTTTTATCTCAGGCATGCTTTCCAATGAAATTGAATGTTTAAATTTACAATGAACGTAATCCTTGCTACATAGGTAAGCCGAACCATGCCACCATAACAGATGTTCTTTCAACGACTCAGGTTCCATACCTCTTGACAAACAGTCAGCGGGATTCTCTGTTGTGTGGACATAGCCCCATTGGAAACCAGTAGACAACTGTCGAATTTTCTCCACCCTATTATCTACGTAAACACCAAGCTTTACAGGTTCAATTGCTAGCCAAGATAACACAATTTGTGAATCCGAATAAAGGTATGTTTGTACACTGTATTTAAGTGACAACGTTTCTTCTATCCTCTTGGCTAACATGGCCAGTAGTAAAGCACTATTCAATTCAAGTCTCGGTACAGTGAGCTGTTTCTTTGGATTAATGCGAGACTTAGAACATAATAAATTAAAAAAAAAACAAAAAAAATATCTTGGACATTGTCACACAAATTATCTAGTCACATATTAAAGTACCTGGACTTGTATTATGGTGACTAGACAACGATATAGAATACATATATATTATATATATATATATATACAAACACCCCAAAAATCAACAACCATAAATTAACTTTTACAATCTGATTAAGATCGACAACTCTCAATTATAAACAACATCCATAAGCTATATTCGATGCATCAGAATAGCCGATGAGTTTTATCTCATTAGAACTATTTAGATTAATATTTCTTGGTACAGAAATACAAGACATTTTAATCAAACCTTGGGCAAATTTAACCCATTGCTCATTTAACGTTTTGGGTAAACTATCATCCCACTTCAACTCCTCGAACCAGACTCGTTGCATCAAATATTTAGCCTGGACCAATATGGGTCCTACAAGCCCCAAGGGGTCATAAAATTTACTAATGAAGCTAAGCATTTGTCTTTTAGTATACGTCGACTGGACCTCCTTTTCAGAACATTGCATATTTAAGGTATCAGAGTCTACATCATAGGTAAGCCCTAACGTTTTTATATACACATTAATTACATCAAATTCTCGACATCCTAACTGCAGAAGCTCTGAGGGAATATCATGCAAAATATCAGGACTGTTCGAACACCATTTATGTACAAAAAAACTAGCTTTTCCCATAAGCTCAATTAATTGGCCTTTTGTTTGTATGAGCTCAGAGATATCGTTGTTTCCACATTGGATATCATCAACATAACTAGAATGTTGCAAAGCAAATTAGGCTAACGGAAACTCCGCCTTATAGTTCCTTGCTAACTCCTCTAAACAACGAGTAGCTAAAAATGCTGAACTTTTTAAGCCGAATGTCACAGTCTGTAATTGAATGCACTTGACAGGGTCATGTTGAGAGTCCCGCCATAAAATATTTTGTAAGCAACAGTATTTATTATGCAATCGAACTTGGCTATACATAGCCTGAACATCACAAAGCAGAACAAATTTAAAAGTACGAAATAACGTCAATATGTCAAAAAGTTCACTTTGCACAACCGGCCCATTCAACTAAATATCATTGAGGCATATGTTGTTTTTAGTTTTCATACTAGCATCAAATACTGCACGGACGGGAGTCGTCTTGCTATTTAAATTAATCACGGGACGATGCGGAAGGAAATAAACGTTACCTGCCTTCAAGTCGTATTTAGAAATACCAAAATATTCGGCATGACCTTGCTCAAGATAGTCACTTATGAACTGTTTATATTTTTGATGCAATAAATCATCTTTTAAGAGTCTTTTTTCTAGGTTATAGAATCTTTGCAATGCATAAGAATATGAGCTACCCAACTCTATATCATCTAAGTCAAGTTTTAAGGGAAGAGCCACTGAAAACCTTTGACTTTTTAACTGCACAGACCTTTGGAAAATCTCCTCAGCTAATTTCTCTTCAGTGCTGCACTCTTTAAATACAGTGGGTACTTTTCCACATTCCCAAAATTTGGAGATGGTTCTATTAATTTCACTAACCTTTGGGTTAGGAACATTGCTGTTTGATAAATCGAATAAATCTTTATCTTTGTTTTTAATCAAACAATCATTTGTTGAAACTACATTGCCGAGTGACACCGGCAGACTTCCAGCAACGACATAACCAAAACTTGTGTTTACTAAAAACGGACCAGATGATGCAAGCGGCAGTTGTTCACGCTGCAGGACCTGGCAAAATATGTCACAGCCTAATAATAAAGCTATGTCACCCGTTTTATTGAAGCCCTTGTCGGCTAATTTGACATGCGAAGGGAAGTTCAAGTTGGTTATGTCAAATGATCGCTGAGGCAATGGACAAGTAACCACGCAGCAAGACGCATCTCAGTTAAATATGAATAAACAGAAATATCTGCCCTATTCGAGATATTATTAGTGCGGTCACATACACCTGTGATCAACTGACTCACTTGTGTCATTTTACAGTCAAGTTTTGGCGCGAGCTTTTCAATAATAAATGAAACTTGGCTCCAGCTATCGAGCAGCGCCCTGACGTGTGTGAATGTACCATTTTTATTTATTAAACGAACTTTCGACAAATTAACGGATCGAACAAAATCCCCTTTACTGTGGTTGTATCTGACAAAACTACAGCCTTCTTTGTGTCCTCTTCATCTTTAGGATTGTGCGGACCCTCAGTGAGAGCAAGGGGTTGCGCATGTATCAGCGTATTGTGCTTCTGTTGGCAGATAGCACACTTGAGGCGCAACGAACATTGACCGCGATGCTCATTCAAGCACACCGTGCATAGACCCTTACCACTAACAAACTCGATTCTTTCTTTTTCTGGAGCCATTTTAAATTGAGCACATTCATACAGCTTATGAGACTTTGAACAAAACTTACATTTCTGAGCCTTTGCAGCAATTAGCGCAGAGACAGCCTTACCAAACCTCCCCGGCTTCTCCTCGAGAGTGTTCTCCATCGCAACGGCACGCTTCTCCAAAAAATTAAAACCGCCTTCAAAAAAACTAAAAAGTTAAAAAATAATATTGCAGCTGATGACTTTTTCGTTCGCATCATAAGAACATTAATTTGTTTTATCGAAGTCGCTGTCAAGCCGGTACGATTCGCGACAGGGCTTGCATTAGTTTTTTGGCTTGGCTTGACACCGACTTCTATAAAACAAATTAATGTTCTTATGATGCGAACGAAAAAGTCATCAGCTGCAATATTAGTTTTTAACTTTTTAGTTTTTTTGAAGGCGGTTTTAATTTTTTGTTAAAATGTTGTTTATTTCACAATTTTCAGTAGTGAATTCATTAGTTTAATTTAATAGTAGTGCTTTAAATTAACAAACACACTATACTAAACGCCAACGCCCCTGGCACCCGCAGTAATAAAACGTGCGAGCAGTATTGCCGATGTTGCGCGCTCGCTCGCACTTAGTAGCCTTACGGGAGACCGTAGTGATGCATCGTGTTATTGTCGATTATTTGAATAAAACATTTGTTTTTCAGAAATATATTTAAAAAAAGCAAATTGTACGCTTAATCTATAATACTTTAATACACAGAGATTTCTGAGGATCTTCTTTAAGAACACTAAAAAACGTAAGAACGTTATTTATTACGATTCGAGTCTGCTGATTTACTTCACCCGCAACCGAAGTAATATTATTTTTTAGAAAAGCGTCCATGTTGAATAAAAATCGAAACTTGTATGACAGTAACGTCAATAATTGCAAGTCATATATACCCTGACTAATGATTTTTTTTAATTCCCTACCCACTTATTGACCCTATAATTAGATAAAGGTTTCTAATATTTTTAATTTTCTACCCACTTTTCTACCATTTGTAAATAGTTTAAAGAATTGGATATTTCGCTCATTAGGCAGGGCAAGACAACAATCTATTCTTAGAAATAATTAAACCAAACTAATCACAGTATCGACAATGCGTGCCAAACACGCGCAGCACTAGCGCTTAATTGTTTTATGACTGCGCGTGCCAGGAGCGTTGGCGTTTAGTATAGCCGGCACTACGATTTTCAAAGGTTCCCCTCGGTTTCTCTGGGATGCCATCATCAGATCCTGGTTTCCTTATCATGGTACCACCGTGGGAATAGCTTCTTTCCAACAAAAAAAGAATCATCAAAATCGGTTCATAATCGACGAAGTTATCCGCGAACACACATAAAAAAAACATAGATACGGTCAAATTGAGAATCCTCCTCCTTTTTTGAAGTCGGTTAAAAACATAAGTAATTCAGAAAGTGTTGGCACTTCCTTCATGTCTCTCTCCAAATGAAAACCCCGGGTGGTATAAGAATCTACTTTCCTAAAGATAATATTTATTAAAAGCGTACCACCATGCTCCACTGGCTGTTTCAAATTTGTTTAAGGCTGCTAAATGCAGATTTATATTCGATACAAGAGACCGCAAGCCTTGTGCTGTGCATTTTGCAAAAGCTGGCAGGTCAAGCAAGCATTGTACATGGTGATTTATCATTTTAGGAATATTATTGTACCTATTTTCAATTAGTTCAAGTGCTGCACTATAACTGTCATCAACGAGCATTAAATTCTTTATTAAATCAAGAGCTTCCCCCCGTTATAACGAGCGTAAATAATACAACTTTTCACATGCACTTAATTTCTGATTATTATGGATAACTGACCAAAATAAATTTATAAATGGAAAATATGTCATTCTTCCCGTCGAATACCGGAATGTTTATAGTTGGTAATCTCTTGTACTCACCTTGTGGGGCTTGTGGCATATTTGAGCTAGGATGCTGGCCTTCGCCTTTTTTCAGCGCAGTCTATGGCCCTGACTCAGAAGTAATATTTTCTTTCAATGCCATCATAGTCCTCTTTATCTTCTGGATTTAATACAAGGATTTCTTTGTTGTACAGCTCATACTCCTGGAAGGCTGACATTAACTTGCTACGCTTTTCTTGCAAAACTACAACAGAAACCTGAAGGAACTCAGGGGAAGCACAAAAGGACTCTTAACGAGTAATGCTTCCTTTGATATAACCTCTGTTGGAAACTATCGTCTTTAGCTCTGCTTCCGCCATGTCGACGTACGCCTAAAAGACAAATACCTACGAACTTTTGTAGTATTTTTAGTTAGACTATCTTAATATAAATATAATGCAAACAAATATTCTATTATTAATTAAAAAAAAAAGAATCTAATTCTAATTCTATTTTGGAAATTATGGCTCCATTGTACGTAGTACTTACTATCTCTATGGGCTCCATCGGTTTGTCGATGATTCTGCCAATGTCAAAAATGAGAGACACGCGAAAAGACGGATAGTGTCAAAGTTGACACTCTAAACTTATCTTCTTTTTTCTCGTTGATGAATACTCTTCTTGCACGAATCTAAGGAGTTTGTGAACTTCTTGCACGAACCGGAAAATTGTTAAAACCGGAACCTTCTAATGATAATCTTGGCACATTTTAAATGGCATTTTTTGCACGATATGGTCTCACAGGAAACCAAAATCGCAAAGCCCGTCCAAATATATATTTTTCCCTTGAAGGACCAATTTTTTGTTCCACATCGTGTTTATTCCTTCGGGCGCTGGTGTTAAGCAAGGAGCACAAAGAATAACAGCCTTTCACTGCGTTAATATAATTTATTGAAACGAAACAATCTGCACGTTATTGACGTATCAGCTTGAATGAAAAACCATAAATATAATTTAGTCTATGTTCGGATTGAACAATTACTCTTTCGTCTTTACGGCATAATTGGTGGTCGTCTAAATTGAATTGTTTAACTTGAAACTGAATAAGTTTATTTTGTAATCGGTTGACATGTCGCAACTCAACCACAACTCTCAAATTTTATTTTGTATTTTTCTGCGTACTGCATGTAAGGTCACTGTCCAGTGTATATTATACACGTATTGTGCAGTGAATGCCCAGCGTATACACACACATGTACTGCGTGTATGGTCACTGCTAAGTGAATACACATGCATGTACTAGTGTATTCGCCCACATACGTCGTTTAGATATAGACCAATATCTGACGATGCAGAAATATGAAACGAGGCTCCTATGCTGACCTGGGAATTGGTACTTATGTGCGATAACATTGACGGTTATGGTAACTTTGTTCAACCGTTGGGTAATAGATTAGTTCGACACCTTTACGCCAACTAGTACCCAAACTATTAGTGATCCTCCCTGTCCTTGGATAATTGATACCCTTAAAAAAATGAGAATCATGCGTGACCAAGCTTGCCGTAAAGCCAAGAGACAGAAAACGGATTCTAATTAACAATATTACCGTAACATGCGTAATACTTACATTCGTGCTGTGAGTTCGTAAAAAAGGCGTATTTTTTTACAATACATCAACAATACTATAAAAAGAATCAATCAGTTGTTTGGAAACATATAAATCGAATATTAAAACCCGGTAGTACTCACATTAAATGGAGAAAGCAACCAGGAGAAAGCAACTCGCATGTATCGTATGCGATGGGTCCCCCAGTGTACAACAGGCTGCCTGTTGAAATACGGGATGCCCCGATCTTTATTAATTTTAAATACAAGCTGCGTAAATGGTTTATCGAGCAGTCCTTCTACAGTCATAATGAATATATGTTACCACAAATTGATTATTTTTATATTTGAAATTATTATTTTGACATTTATAATTATTATCTTTGTTTAATTGTATTTTTTTTTGTGAAATATAATGAATATTACGAATAAATTATGATTATGATTATAGTTGGAACAGTTTTCTTAAATGTTGTGGGTGAGGGAGCTGCTGCCGCTGCCCTAATGTTGTAGAGCATGAAGGGTACAGTAGGAAAATATAAATAGAATAGAAATTTTATTTTCGACCAACTGAGATCACAATATTGTTAGTAGCACACTTATATATAGTTCATGTAGGTCGAGTTCTCGTTAATTACTCTCCTTATGCGTTTGCTGAGGGAGCTGGCAACTGAGGTTCGGGCTCCCCGACGAATCCATTTAATCAAGGGGTAGTTGGCAGTTAGGAACACAACTTATTAAATTTTATTTTATTTATTTATTTCTAAGACAGCAAAAATACGGGACACAATATGGGTACACCGAAAATAGACTCAAGTAAGCGTCTCAAATATTATGCAGGTGTTGCAGTAACAACCCAAAAAGACACAGGCCTATATCAGGGTTAGCTACAGTTCACATTGGTTGTAAATGAACGGATTAAAATACTGTTCTATCTATAAATTACTAGCAGTGAGTTAGGTGTGAAGCAATTTATATCTACGCGATCTACGGGTTGGGGCTTAGCTATTTTGTTAAGGTGTGTCCAGTCAATCTTACCTTGAGCGATATTTAAGAGAAATACAATGTCTGCAGATGCGGAGAAAGACGCCGGCGAAACGAGAGGATAAGAGGCACCACCTTTCACCGCTGCAGTTCCCGGGGCGTGTGCTGCCAGACTATGTGTCGGGGGGCGCGTATATAGTGACGAGGGACTCGATCCCGCGGCTGCTGCGGGCGGCGGGCGCGGAGCGTTACGTGCGACTGGAGGATGTATTCGTGACAGGGCTGCTCGCTAAGCGACTAAAAATAACGCTGCAGCACGAGCCCGGCTTCGAGATATTCTACGAGACCGATGCACCGCACACCTGTCTGGTGCAGAAAATGATAGCGATACACCACCACGACCAGTTCGACCTCTGGAGGAAGCTGTTCGACAACAAGACCAAGTGCGCCAGCTAGCGCGACCGAGCCCAGTCTATGTAGCTACGTCCCAGAAGATACCTTCCCGTACTATACTGATCGAAGAAAACTCTTTTAGAGTTAAGCACGCCTTTGTACATCATGAATTCATGACTTAATGTAATTTGTCATAATAATGTTGTTTTTTGTGTACAATAAATAATATAAGAATCTTCTTCTTATCGTGTGGACAGAGCCTTGGTGTCAGAGTTTATTCAGACCGCTGTAAGACCTCTGACGTGGTTTCCATGTAACGACTACTACCACCACAGATAGTAGCCGGGACCAACGGCCTAACGTGCTATCCGAAGCACGAAATCATAATTTTTTTCAGACAATCAGGTGATTCAGCCTGCAACGTCCTGAAAGCGCCACGTTCAATGCGGGAAAGTTCACAAAGTGACATATCACTAGGTGTCCCCCGTGGGAATCGAACCCACGACCTCCGTGTCAAGAGCCCAATGCTCTTAACCATTAGACCACGGAGGCAGTCCATCTAACAACTAGAAGAAGAAGAATCTAAGAGCGTTGAGACTTACGATGTCTCCCTCTGAGGATTAATATTATGATGGGTTCACTATTTCCTATCGCGTTCTGACTGCCGCCGCGCGCGGCGCGTGTAGTGACTGAGGCAACCTACATGCCATAAAGTATGCGTGTTGAACTAGCGACGCTCGTTGGGGTATAGGCATATTACTGTGTTCGCGCATGAAAGCTAATAATTAATATTTCTGTATTATGTTACAAACGCTGTAAGTTTGTATCTTACAGCGTTTGTAACATAATCGTTAAAATATTACTCTTTCATCTTTACGGCATAATTAGTAAAACTACTAAAGTTACTAAATTGAATTGTTTAACTTGAAACTGAATAAGTTTATTTTGTAATCGGTTGACAGGTCTCAACTCAACCACAACTCTCAAATATTATTTTGTATTTTCCCTGCGTACTGCGTGTAAGGTCACTGCCCAGTGTATATTACACACAGTACTGCGTGTGTAGTGAATGCCCAGTGTATACACGTGCGTGTGTGGTCACTGCCAAGTGAATACACATGCATGTACTAGTGTATTCGCCCGCATACGTCATTTAGATATAGACCAATATCTGACAATGCAGAAATATAAAACGAGGCTGCTATGCTGACCTGGGAATTGGTACTTATGTGCGATAACATTGACGATATGGTAACTATGTTCAACCGTTGGGTAATAGATTAGTTCGACACCTTTGCTCCAACTAGTACCCAAACTATTAGTGACCCTCCCTGTCCTTGGCTAACTGATACCCTTAAAAAATGAGAAATATGCGTGACCAAGCTTGCCGTAAGGCCAAGAGACAGAAAACGAATTCTGGTTAACAATATTACCGTAATATGCGTAATACTTACATTCGTGCTGTGAGTTCGAAAAAATTCCTATTTTTTTACAATACATCAACAATACTATAAAAAGAATCCATCAGTTGTTTGGAAACATATAAATCGAATATTAAAACCCGGTAATACTCAGAACATTTAGCTAGACCTGATTGTTTCAACAATTTTTTTATAAACTGCGCACATCAGTAACCTTCTTTTTCCTTTCCTACTTTTTTCCTTTTATGCCCTACTTATTTTATTCGTTTTCCACTTGTTTGGATCCATTTTAGGAATAATGAAAGAACATTCAACCACATGGTATAACACAAAATGCTGGAAGTTATAAACAAGGTCTGCAATACCGCTTACATGATTTTGCGTGATATAGCAGTCGTATTGTGGTCCCTAAAGACGTATACAGGTTACAGTCTTACCAGCAACACGACTATTATATAATGGTTACTATTACGACGCATACACGACCACAGTCCCGTTAATAGTACTATAAATGTAAATTACACAACTAAATTGACATAAAATCGACCTTTATGCGACAATTACGTTAACACGACTAAAAGTCATATAAGAACGACGTATAGAAATCGCCGTAAACACCACTATATAACTGTCGTATAAAATACGTCGACAGGACGTCTACATGACATTATTATATAACCAGACGTATAAAACACGACGAGGCGTAACAAAAATTACCGTAATATAACTTTTATAGAACCGAATAAATGGTTGACTATACGACCAAATTGTTAGTTGGGTATTGACCAAGAAGAGATTTCTAAGCTAGATTTAGTTAAATAATCCTCTTCAATTGTTAACTTTGATCAAGTCAGTGAGGACATAATCACCCAGATTGTTAAACATTGATCCTCCAACTCTAAAGGCTGTGATAACTTTTCAAGTTAAGTTTACCTTATTCCATGCCAGCAGTCCGCTCCATCTATCTATACTATCATAAAACTGTAACAGGAAGTTTGTCTGTACATTGAAGATATTAACAAAAAAAAGTTACGGTATGGTTTTTAGGTGTCCCTGATTCCATTTCACCAATTTTTGATTTTTTGTCTGTCTGTTTGTTTGTGTGTTTGTTTGGATGTTTGTTTGTTTGTTTGAACGAGTATCACGCAAAAACTACTGAACCGATTTTGATGAAATTTTTTTGTTTGATTGCTTATGATCTGACTTAAAATCTGGTATATAATTTGTGCGGACGAAGTCGCGGGTTAACCCTCGTAGTTAATAAATCCCTTCTTTGTGGTATTTTCATGACGCCTGGAAATGTGCCTTAGTAACACCTTTTGTAATATTGTAGGGTTCCTAATGATACGACATCTTGCAAGCAACTAATTTAGTGACAGCCATTGATATTATAAAACCTTCATACTACATCTCCCTTCTAGTAAAATAAATAAAAAAAATAAATCATGAGGAACTGGTTATTTTTACTAGTTTTTACAACAGTGGTATATTAATAATAATAATAACCATAGGACAATAATAAATATAACTAGCGATTATTAGCTTAACATTTTATTATTATTATTTGGTTATAAGGGCTTGGTCGATGACCAAAAGCTACTGCGACCTGGATAGATCTATTGTAGCTGTCACCCTAGACCTAAAGGTCATTTCCTAGGCCCACGGACTTCATGAACCGTGTTATGTTTTTGGAGGGGAGGTCCCTAATGTCAGTAGGTGTTATTATGTATCCACCTAGATGGCGACTTCTGCTGTGAATGAGCACTTCGCATTCGCAGAGGAGGTGTATGGGCGTTTCCTCTGCTTCACAGCAGAATCTGCAAGTGGGTGAATCTACAAGCCCCATTCTGTGTAGGTGTTTGTTTAGCTTGCAGTGTCCTGTTAAGGCTCGTACTAAGAGCCTTAAGTCGTTGCGGTTTGAATTGATGGCATCCGAGGTATGTCTGTTTGAAAAGCCGGTCACAAGTTCTTTCGCATGCCTCAGTCCTGGTGTATCCGACCAGAGCTTACGGCTTTGGTCCACGGCCCATTCCTTTAGCACACGTCTAGAGGTGTTGCGGGAGATGCCGCAATAAGGCTCGGGGCCTATGGCGTCCTCTTCCGCCCCTCTTCGTGCCAGCTCGTCAGCAGCCTCATTTCCATCAATACCGCAGTGTCCGGGCACCCAGCCTAGGGTGACAGAGTTTGTCCGTCCTAGCTGGTTGAGTGCTCGGGCACAATCTAATGTTAGTTTCGACTCTATTTCATCAGATCCTAGCGCTTTTAGAGCAGCCTGGCTATCTGATAAAATAACAATATGTTTCCCCTTTGGGCATCTTTTCAGATTCTCATGTACGCAATCTATGATAGCGTACATTTCAGTCTGGAATACTGTGGCATGCTGTCCAAGGTGAATCGCCTTTTTAATTCTTGGATTGCCGCCACATATTCCAGCTCCAGCACGGTTGTCCTTCCTGGAGCCATCCGTAAACCAGACGACATCTCCAGCGCTGAAGGATTGTGGGGTATTCCCGTTCCAGTCCTTTCTTTGGGGTAGGATTACCTTGTATAACCTGTTGAAGTTATATTCTTTGTTCATGGTGTCTTTCGGCATACACATGATCGGAATTGTTAAGAGAGTTTCATGTAACCCTCTCATAACAGAGGACTTCCATTTGGAATCTCCTCGTTCCAAGGCTCGGAGCATTGCAATTTTTGCCTCTTTCTGCACATGGATGTGTAGTGGAGGCAAACCTAATATTGCCTCCATAGCAGCCGTGGGTGTAGATTTCATTGCCCCCGTTGCTATTCTGCATACTAATCCTTGTAGGCTATTTAGGGTGTTTACACACTTCGCTTGTTCGGTTTTCTTATGCCAGGCTACACTGCAGTAGGATACCATAGGCCTCACTATCGCAGTGTAGATCCACATAACCGAACTCGGTTTCAGGCCCCATCTGGAGCCCGCTAAGCGACAGCATGTCCCTAGTCCTATTTTTGCCTTTCGCACAATGTGGTCCAGGTGTTGGTTCCAAGTGAGTTTTTGGTCTAGAATTACTCCTAGATATTTAACCTCCTTGGAAAACGGTATAGATTTGTTGAAGAGTGTTGGAGGTCTAAGGCGCTCCAATTTTCGCCTTCTTGTGAAGGGTACTATAACCGTTTTATCGGCATTTACTGAAAGACCGAAGTTTTTGCACCACTTTTCTATCTTGTGTAGTGCTGTCTGCATGAGACTGGATATAGTGCTGGGACATGGGCCCACAATCATCACTACCAGGTCATCAGCATACCCTTGAGTATCTAGGTAGGCGTTGTTAAGGTCCCACAGGAGGCAGTCCACCACCACCGACCAGGCCAGAGGTGAGAGCACTCCCCCCTGCGGACAGCCTTTGGATACCTTTACCTCTAGGGTTTTACCTAGAAGTGAGGTCCTGACTGTTCTTGTCGTTAACATTGCCTCAATCCACTTTTTGGTAGTGGAGTCGACATTTCGATCATCCATACATTTTAGTATGATTTCAGTAGAGGTATTGTCAAATGCACCCTCTATGTCCAGAAAGGTACAGAGTGCAATCTCCTGATCATCGAGAGCTGTTTCCACTCTGTCGACCAGTTCTAGCAGTGCACTTTCTGTGGATTTGCCTTTCTGGTACGCATGTTGTCTGAAGTGCAATGGCCTACCCTTGAGGTAGGTCTCCCTAATATGCAGGTTTATTACCTTTTCCATGGTTTTTAGAAGGAAAGAGGTAAGACTAATTGGTCTATAAGATTTGGGTTGTGATTTATCTTTATCCCCAGCTTTGGGAATAAAGGTAACCCTAACCTTAGTCCATTTCTCTGGTAGGTATCCCCAAGCAAAGCTCGTTCTAAAGATTTTAACTACCAGTGGTTGGATGATCTCTCTTCCCTGCTGTAGGAGAGCAGGGAAGATCTCATCTTCTCCGCCAGTCTTGAATGGTTTGAAGCTATTTATAGCCCATTTGACTCGGTCGGGTTTAAAGACCAGTGCCGACATACGCCAGTCTTCAATCCTTGGTTTGGATTTAGTCCCGCTTTGTGAAGGTGGCTCGGATCCTGGTTCCAGAACTGTTGAACCTGGGAAGTGGACACTGGTCATAAGTGTTAGGGTTTCCTCAACAGTTCTGGTAAAATTTCCATCTGGTTTCCTCAGTAGCCCCAGATGAGAGGTTGGCGATTTGGACATGATCTTATAAATTTTTGCAAGGTGTGCGGCTCCATTTATTTCCTCGCAGAACCTATGCCACGACTTCCTTTTCGCCTTCCTCAGTTCTTTATTAAAATCCGTTAAGGCCTTGCGATATGCATCCCAGTTACAGTGTTTTTTTGCCCGATTGAATAGGGTTCGGGCCCTCTGTCTGAGTGTTTGAAGCTTATTATTCCACCATGGTACTCTTCTGTTCGAAGCTATGGTTTTAAGCGGGCAGTTGTTATAGAAGGCTGAGATTAACCCAGTCTCAACTGCAGCCACTGTGTATTCCAGTTGTTCCCTGGATCTTACACTTTTCCCTATCGACCCTAGGCTGTCCTCGAGATCGGACCTAAACCCATCCCAGTCAGTCTTCCTTCGGTCACGATAGTGTTCAATATGTCTGTTTTTGTTACCCAGAATATCGAATATAACATGTCTGTGGTCAGACATGGACACCTCTTCACTGACGTGCCAGTTGTCTATACGGTCCTTAGTGTGTCCTGTACAGAAAGTAATGTCTAACACCTGTTGACAATTTCTTGTGACATATGTTGGAGTGTTGCCTTTGTTTAGTACATAGAGGTTGTTAGTCATAAAGAAGTCATAAAGTAGCTCACCCCTTTTGTTGGTTTCTGTGCTGCCCCAGGAGGTGTGATGCGCGTTGCAATCGGTGCCTAGCACCAGCTCGGCGTCCTGTTCCTGGCAATACTCTACAATTGGGGTGAGGTCTGCCACCGGATCTGTTGATTCCGGGGGTCCAGGCAGATAAGCTGAACATACAATCAGCCTCATCTCCTCGTTACCTTTCGGGGCGATGTAGGCTGCTACCAAGTCATCTGTGCACATGCAAGGTATAGGTAAGAATTTAATATTATTCTTAAAAATTATACAAGCTCTGGGTCTGATTCCCTCGGTATTATAAAGAATCTTACCCGAGGAGTTCAGTCCCATAATCGTGTTCTGATTGACCCACGGTTCTTGTATAAGAGCCACGTCCAGGTCTTTATCAAGGAATGTTTGGCAAAGTATTGCGCTGGGCGCCTTTGCATGATGGAGGTTTACCTGGATGGCTTTGATAGCTTAACATATCAAGTTGAAAGTCCTTTATTAATGAGATTACGTCTATTTTTTTAAGTTCACGAGCATGATTACCTATCTTCGTTCTTCATTATTATGTGTTTCTGTTACAAATACATACACATACACAAACTGTAGGACGTAATGAAAGACAATTAAGTACAGTAGAGGCAAATAACTGGGGTTTTTTTCAATTGAAGTTTTTAGACACCCCGAAAGGATAAATATTATTAACGAAGAAAGTACATTAAGTACAGTGTCGAATCCATTCCAGGCAGGTCGGGACAAGAACATAATAATATTACTGTTATGTTTTATATAACGCAAATAGGATTTCGGAATACTGTTGCAGCTGCATTCATGGTCGCCGCACATTGGGCAGTTGTGCTCACATAATAAGCATAATTTATTATCTGGCTTGGGCCAGGTACCAGATGACCTTATGCAACCTGCTGGGTTTTTAGATGATATATTTTAATAGATATTGAAAATAATCGAAACAAATAATTTTCCAACGATTTTTTTTAAATAAAATAATTGACTGAAAAAATAATCTGAGACAAAACAGGTACAGTCAACCGTAAAAAGATGTCACAGCAAAAGTATCTGACAATTATCCAAAAATCTAAATTAAATCATTACATAAAATGTCTATTTTTGTTTTTAAATCTTTCTGCGGTTGACTGTACAATGAGCTACACAAACACAAACATACACACACACACATGCAGATACATACACAAACTAACATATACATAGCTTGTAAAGTGGTAAAAATGACAAGTTACTCATGATTTATCCATTATATACTTTGTTAGCCTATGACTCTTATACCCCATAGATATGGGTATAATTTTTTCGGTGGGGTAAATTGTGCATTATAATAAAGCGATTGGTACCCGATTTGTCTAAATCGACTCTGGGTTTTTGGTCCATACATTTTTGGACCATCACTAAACTTTAAATTAAATTAAATAGTACAACATAAGTAACAAATATAAACAAGGCAAGGCACGTTCAACCCAGGTCAAAGATTCACAATTTCACAACGATCGCAGTGATGAGTACACACGGCGACACATCAAGCTACACAAAACCAACATAAGCTGCACGCACGTAGCTCGAGTAACGTATAGCATCGCGCGGCCAGCTTATGTTGGTTTTATATAGCTTGTGTCACCGTGTGTACGTAGGAGACGTCTGAACGGTACGAAGCGCATGAACAGACAGACTAAAGATGACTCGCAATGTGAACGCGGCCTATGTGCCTTATCTTCGTCCAGTCACAGGCAAGCTTAATTTTTCCGTACCACATCGACTCGCTGAACGGGGTGTAATGTTGCCAATCTAGCAATGCGGATCTGAAATGTAATGCTATAGTTATAAAGTTCATTTTTGTTTAACTAAGGTTCTTTTGAGTAAAAGCTTTAAGTTTGTTTGAGATTTGATGGCATTAAATCTTCCAGCAATTTAGATTGAAAAGCATCAGTTCAAATATAAAAATATAGAATTCAAAATTTGGAATCAACAAAACAAAGCATTGTGGAGAAGTCAGGATTGACAAGGGGGATTCTTCGAAAATCATTCTTTGAGCTCACACGTCGTCATGCTGTCGGATTGAAATTTGAATTTATTTTCCTTGATTTTTTAAAGAAATTGATAGAATTTTGAGTTTATATTAAAGTAAGTAAGATAAATTTAAAAACTTTCTTTGATTATAATTGTTAAATTCATTCCGGGGAAATAAATAATTATTTATGAGAGCTTTAGGAAGTCTGGTACACGATGAAGTATCGTGGGTAATGGATTGGTCACCTCCGCGGTGTTAACTGACGATCGATAACTTCCAACGTCTCTTCTTGGGATGAGCTTGACTTTGTGGAATGTCGGCATTCGTTTTTTACCAACATAACGAATATAGCCACCTAAGTTTCGTAATCTGGGTGTGTGGTGGCTACCGCCTCCGCCACCACTCATGCGCTTACACCACGCAGAGGAATCAGGTGATCGTGACGTCACATCACGCCACCCGACGGAGCGGCTATTGTTCCTGCCACTATTATGAGGTAAGCTATCGTCGAAGTGGAAGCTGTCCTTTTTTGGGCCTTGTACCTTGTATCCGGAGTGTGAATTTAGTGCCCGTAAAATATGACACTTGCTGGTAGGGCCTGCACATATCACAACTTATGGTTTCGGCTGTGATATGGGCATTACACATGGAATAGGGCTAGGCACACTAAGAGGGCTCCACTCTCGAATCTTTTATATAGCTTAGTTCGAAAATTTCCATTGCACTGCGGAAATTTTACATCACACAATACACGTTTAAATATAAATGTGAGACCTTTCTCAAGTTTTGTGGAATTCCCTTACACCGAGGTTTTCTAAACACTAGGGAACTTTTCTTTAGAATAGGAATATTTTAGACATTGGTTAGTTTGTAAATTCGCGTTTTATTGTAGAAATAGGCTGGGTTAGGATAGGTAACTATATCTAGAATAATAATGGGGTGGGAATCGTGATAGTTTTCTTAGGAAGATCATATTTTCTTATTCTTATTAAATTTAGAACGAAATTTTTGTCTTTATCTAAGAGCATCAAAGGAGAATGGGCATTTTGGTACCCGCTCCAATAGCAATGACTGTAGTTACGTTCGATGGGTCTTTTTATGACCACCAATGTTTAATAAGACCGCTTGATCCAAATCATTGTGAGTTCGGAGATATACCAATATGAAAATGACAAGTTTTATAGAAAAAAAAATTAATTAAAATGGCACATAGTGTCTATTATTGCTATTTATATTTGTAATAAAATACTTTTATGCCAGAATGTTATATAATAATAATAAAACAATATGATAACAATAAAAAATATATAATAATAGTTAATAACAATCTATTATATATATAAAACAGCCGGGTTGGTTCGAACACTTATATGCTATATAGGCTACATATTATAAAGGGAGTTGGGCAGCGGGCGAAGCCGCACGGGTCCACTAATAATATATATTAATTATGTGGTATACCAACATTGTATTATCGTGTTGTTGTGGTACACTAAATAATACGTTGCAGTACTATGTTCGAGTAATATTATTGAAAATAAAAAAAAACTAAAGATTTAATTCGAAATGACATTTATTTTCATTCAAGACCATCTACAATTACATCATTTAGAAATGATGCAGGGGCAGTAAAACCTTCATGTCTCGCATATCCAAGATACCAGATAATTGAAATAATATGAGCACAAGTGCCCATTGTACGTCGTCCAGTGAGGCAAGTACAATAATGTTGCACGATATCGTTGTCATTATTTGTGTTATTGTTTTTTACTAAAACATAACAATAGTACGTTTTCGATCTCCTGTGGCGTGACTGTACGCGCCCACGTAACAGCCAAACATCTTCGTTAATGCCGTAGTCTGGCAAGTCTTCCAGAGCGTTTTCTCTGTATATTTCGATTGAATATAAGCCATTCCTTAAATGCTCACTGCAATATGATCTCGCAAGCTTTAATTGGTATGTACCTAAAGAAAGCAAAATGACATGCTTTTCTGTTAGATGTGGGAAATTCTGAACATTATTTGCTTCTATTCTTAGAAAATCTGCTCTTCTGTTGTTTAATCTTTTCCTCTCTACATAATTGTGCAGAAGGTTTGGGGAATCCATTTTTTTTCTCATGATATTTAAATAGGATTCTACATTATTACTATCGGCGATGGGTTCGTGAAAATGATTTATAATAGCAGCGGCGATTTTAAAATCAGTGAACATGTGTGGAAGAGCTCTATTGAAATATTTTTGCCGTAAGAGCTTAAAATCTCGCTTGAACTTTCCATTCACTACTTCCACAACCCATCGACATATCGTTACCGATCTAGCTTCATTGGCCTGCTCAGTAGTCAGCTGTGTCTCGTTTCTATCTTTTGTTGGAGGCATGTATGATTCATAGCCACATGCTTCAATATCGTTCAAACTATCTCTGAATCCTCGGTCCAATATAAACACATCGTTTGCTTGCAGGAAGAAATGTAAAGGATTCTCTCCATTGTTCATTATATCACTCATTATATTTGCATCAGTCTTTGTTGCAGCGTATGGACCCAGTACGTCAAGAATGTATCCATCAGTGCATACTATCAAAAAAGGTTTTAAAAGATTTTGGAATTTGTGCAAACTGTATGATTGTCTTTGAAATAAAAAGTTCGAGCTTTTGTTTATGTAAATATAAGTGCCATCATATATTAGTATCACTTTATCATTTTCTTCGTTACCAAACAAAGCTTTAGGAATTGTGAGGTTTCTTTCTAATACCTCATTTCTATTGATGTGGTCCAGTCCCAAATGTAATATTACATATTCATTAGCTAGGCATTCACGCACAATAGCTAATAAACGCTCCAGTTTTCTTCGAGACACATTAAATAATGTTGCCAATCTCTCATCGGAATCTCCGGTACGTAGTTTTGTAAGGTATATACCTAATGCAGTTCTTGGTTCCTTGCATCTCTCACTTAGAGAAGGCACCTGATCCAGTATGGCATCGAACTGTTCGCCATTACGTCCGGTCCAAAAATGCATTTCTTCATTGCTCAATGAACCTCTTGTGTTAAAGTCGAGCCTAGGTCCACGTTCTAAAGCCCTTCTCATCATGTCACAGACGTCTGTAAATTGTTGTGCATTGAAATGATGAGTGACATTGCAAGATTGAGGCAGTTCATCCCAGATGTTGCTCTCAAGGTGTTGGCTGCACACTCTAGCGCCCTCAGGAATATATAACTTATGTTCACAAAACATATTAAGTTTGATAGTCTCAGGTATGCGATTACGGGTTGGGTTTCGGCAATCGTTGAATATACAATGCCTTGGTGTGTTTGGGGCTCGAACGTAGTCTGGAACCTGAAGTTCCTGGGCATTTGGTTCTGCTTCTGGTATAGCAGGTACCACGTCGTCATTGTGTCTAACAGCGTTCTCAATTCTCTGCCAACATCGATGACAGACACATCGAGTATTGTTGAACGCCACCTGAAAAGGGTAAAATACGATGTAGATGTTTTTTTATTTACTCTGGCTTGATAACGTTTTGTCATAAAAACCTAATTCGGTCCGGTCAGTAGGTATCTATAGTAGGATTATTTACTCGGTGCATACTCCGATGATTTATGACCGAGTTTCCAGCGAGATAATAGTATAGAACGATGCCACATAATCGTAATAATTCGAAACAATAATGTAAGCAGGTAGAAAATGTTGACCCTTCTAGTGCTTATCAGAACCGGTTCACGCATCGGTCGGCGCATATTTCCGTCCTTCATTTGTTTTACTGTCCACGTGCACAATAAATGCCAAAATGTTTTGTTATTTAGTGAATCACTACTGGTACGGACAGAACACCTGAATTCCGTGAACTGATAAAACGAGGTTGGAGTTTCGTACGCAGGCGGATTGCCCTATCCATACACTATATTAGGAAACGTTTTTGATAACACTCTAGAACATACTTCCAAAACTTAATAGTTAATACGTGTTTATCCAGTGAAATGTTCATGAGTCTTATTGTAATCCGTTATTTAATGTTGCTAAACGTAGCTTAGAAACATTGAAAAAGTAAAGCTTAGAGAAGATATGGTACGGCGTTTGTAGTTTAAGACCAATTACATTCAAGCTGCATGACAGTTGACAATCATACGCTTTTCAAAAGAGCGCTATTTTCTAACATGAAAAAGTGAAGCTAAGAGAAGATATGTTATGGCGTTCGTTGTTAATGCGGTATGACAATCACACGCTTTTCAAAAGAGCGTCATTTTCTAACACTGCTAACAATTTCGTAATAAGGAGAATCACCTGTGACACATTTAAATAGTATAACGAAGTGGGTACTAACCTCCAATTCAGCATGTTCTTGTATGTACGCCGCAAACGCTGGTCGTGTCCTTGGGAGGTCATCGGTCAAAACATGTCGCTGGTATCTTGCATTATGTAGGCCTCGCCGGCACACCACACAATTGCTATGTTGTTCCATTGCAACAGTCCAAATCGGTAACGAAATTCACAAAAACACTTCACAAGCCGAGGTCAACGTTTAAAGCAGGTAGAAAATGTCCAAAAAGAGGTGCAGGGGTCGGTGATAAAAGCGAGATGAGAACGTATTCTGATGAACAGCAGCGGGACGTCGTCTTTCGTACGGTACGATTGAACGACTGGAGTGAAGGAGCCGATCCGATGACGCGCTAAACTGCCCAAGCGCATCGCTCCCCACCACTCCTAGCTGGGATATAGCCGCGCGCTCACATTCCTCTTCTTATAACCGTCGGTTGTCGTCAATGTAATAAATATAATAGGAATTATTTTAAGAATATATGCAGTTCTATTTTATTTATTTGGTAAAAACAGACAATAGACGTTACATGGTTAATTACATAAGTTTACAAAAAAATAGTAGTTTAATTAATAGTTCGTAGCAATTAGTGTAATATTATAGTACATTTATTTATTTATTTATTTTAGGAATATTTACAGCATTACATTTTAATAAACGTTCTTATATAAATCTAAACGCCATTTAAAAAATCTCCACATTTAACATATTATTTTTAATATATTAAATAAAATACATTAAAAAAATAATATATAATAAGCATATTATGTATATAATATGTATATATAATTGTAATAATGACATTAAAAAAATAATTGCCTAATAATGTCGAAAAACCAAAAAAAATAATTAAAGAATCATCACGAATAGCTCCGTTCCCACAGCGAATGATGACAAGCGTCCTAGTACACATTGATGTACATAAAGTAACCTTTAAAATCTGATATATATTATGTCTATTGGGGCGGGTACCACATTTCATACATTTTTGCCCATTGTCCTTTACATACAATGTACAAAATTAAGAGGAATAAATATGAATATAACATAATAATCCTCTTGAAGAAGTTAACTTGAGGTTCTGACGGTTTTAGCCTGTCTTTGAGTGAGCAGAGAGCCGTAGCCAATCTCCATACTAAGAAGATTGGAGACGCTACACTTAATAAAATAATGCTGGAAGTCTATAAAATGATGGCATTCTGAAGATAAGTGATTTATATTCTTCTCTGATAATTTTTGTAACCGGCTACATGGTCCCTAATAAAATAATCACAATGTTGATTATATCATAAAATCTGCATGTTATTTTCTATGTTCAAAATTTATTCAGACATATAAGTATTGATATTATTTAGTTTGGGTTTTATTATGATTAAGGTTATTTTTGGTTCATTACTGATAGGATCTAGGTTACTAAGTCCTTCTAAAAGACCCTGAGTTATTGCGTCACAATGTAGGATTCTAGACGATCGCATCTTCTGGCCAATTCTAGTTATTAAATTAAATGTAGATTCAAAAATTTCTAGGTTAGGTTTGTTTTGTTATGATGTAAAATAGATTTAGATTTTGCATTTAGGTTTTACATTTATGCCGGAGTAACATAATATACAGGGAGTAACAGAAGTAAAAATAAAAATTGAAATCTTTTAAGGGGTGGTTTAAACCAACAAACTGAACATCTTTCATATACATATCACTTATTTAAATGTGACATAAATATATGTATACATTTGTACCCTTACGTGCTTTTTATTCGTTTTTGTTACTGTATATTTTGGTGTGCAAATAAAGAATATTTATGTTATGTTATATTATGTTATGTATATGCCACATAATTTTTATTTCAGGCATTACGAATAAATAATGATTAAGAGTATGATTATACGTTACAGTAGATTAAAAGTATCGTGTTTACAATTTTATGCTGGTAGTAGATACAATCATTGTATTCTACCCACATATAATTCATAATTGATTTATTCATTGCAATTCATATGAAACATCTCGTCTATCTTAACCTGTTTTGTTCCTTCTTATAACCTTTCCTGTTACAAACCTAATGTACCTAATAAGTTTGTCTCTATTTATTTATTTATTAGACATACCAACGGTACACAAATTGGTATTTAAATTGGCAGATGACACGATTGTATCAAGACCTCCGCTTCCAAGTACCTAGTAGACAAAGTTGTATTACGTTATGCAACACAACCTGCCCACCAAATAATTAAAAATAGGGTCGGAAACATTCTTAACGAGCAGATAAATGTATCTTCGTCACCGTTATTAAGAATTTTCCAATCAAACGCCCGAGGTCAGTCACAACAAACGGCCATTACACACTTTCACCAACCGACAGGGGCGGGGCACTGTCAAACGGGTATAAATAGGCGACAGACGGCGCGCACAGGTCACTCGGTGTCGGACGCTCGGCGGAGTAACAACTCTGTTTCGAACGTTCGTCGGTCTAACTCCTGAGGATGCTCCTTGGTGGAGCGAAACACGTGTAGAGTAGAAATTATTTGGTGGGCAGGTTGTGTTGCATAACGTAATACAACTTTGTCTACTAGGTACTTGGAAGCGGAGGTCTTGATACAATCGTGTCATCTACATATTAGTCATGGATTTCCGCAAAGTAACGCCTGATTCAATTAATTTAAATTGGCGTTCACTATTTCATGCAAATTTTCTATTTTAATTTCAAAGTCCAGATCCTGCTCGATGTTGCTTCATAAGGTTTGCTCAGGTTAGGTTTGCTCAGGTTAGATTTGCTCAGGTTAGGTTTGCTCAGGTTAGGTTTGCTCAGGTTAGGTTTGCTCAGGTTAGGTTTGCTCAGGTTAGGTTTGCTCAGGTTAGGTTTGCTCAGGTTAGGTTTGCTCAGGTTAGGTTTGCTCAGGTTAGGTTTGCTCAGGTTAGGTTTGCTCAGGTTGGGAGATCCGCGGCGGGCCCCACAGGCTCGGGTCAGCATGGGTCAGGGCCCCACTCTCGGCTGTGAGGAAGGCGGCGGGGGTCCGACGTATCCAGGTCGGATGGTCATCGGCGCGGGTAGAGGTTTTGGCAGCACGTCCCCTCCAGTGCCACCGGTGCCTCGAAATGGGGCACGTCAGGGACACTTGCCCCAATAACGTGGACAGGAGCGCCCGCTGCTACGTATGCGGAGACACGGGCCACAAGGCCCGGGAGTGCGAAGCGGACGCTCCGAAATGCCCGGTGTGCGCCGATTACGGGCTACCCGCCAACCATCGGCTAGGGAGCAAAAAATGCTCCCCACCGAAGAAGAAGAAGAAGGGGACTGTAGTCCAACGCCCAACCCCCGCCTCAGCCAGAGAGGGAGACGGCCAGCCGGTCCAACGACCGGGCGAGGAGGCCATGGAGGCTTAACAGGCCTACTACCCCCAGCCAAAGTACTCCAGATCAACCTGAACCACTGCCGCGACGCCCAGAATCTCATGTTCCAGACGATCGCGGAGTGGTCGGTTGACCTGGCAGTCGTTGCGGAGCCACTCTCCATCCCGGACCATCCTCGATGGTTCGGGGCGGCCGATGACTCTGCCGCCATATACTGGGCGGGAAAGGATGGCCTCCATTGCTCCCTCTTGGGGAGAGGGTTGGGCTACGTGGCCGTAGAGTGGGGTTCTACGGCCGTCGTGGGCTGCTACATTTCTCCCAACAACGTGAGCCTCCCCGCGTACGAGGCCTACCTGGACGGGCTGGCCAACTTCATTCGCGGTTGCGCCCCCCGACCAGTCATCGTCCTGGGTGACTTTAATGCCCACTCAAGTGAGTGGGGTGACACCCGGGACGATATAAAAGGAGAGACACTCCTGGAGTGGGCGGCAGGGCTGGACCTTGGTCTATTAAACCAAGGCTCAGCTAGCACCTGTGTGCGATGGCAGGGGGAGTCGGTCGTGGACCTCTCATGGGCGACTCCTTCTGCGATACGCATGGTGTCAGGATGGAGGGTGGCGGTGGAGGCGGTCACCAGATCCGACCACCGATACATCGTATTCGATGTATCGCTCCGCCGCCCCAGCCACACAAGCGAGGATGGCAGTCCTCCGCGACGTTGGTCCCTCAAGCGGCTCGACCGAGATATGGTCGTCGCCGCAGCCCACGTTGCGGACTGGACGGAAGAGGAGATGTCGTCCGATCCAGAAGCGCAGGCGGTCTGGTTCCGGGACACGATGACGTCGATATGCGACGCATCGATGCCCCGGGTCAGGCCGGCCCGAGGACGCTCGGCGTACTGGTGGACCGAGGAGATCTCGCGACTTCGCAATGAGGTTGCGAGATTGCGCCGCCCGTACCTCCGAGCCGGAAGAAGAAGGCGAGCCCCAGCCGAGGAAAGAGACAGAGCGCGTCAGGTGTACGGAGCCGCCGTAAAGGCTCTCAGCAACGCCATCGCTGAGAGCAAGGCCCGGTGCTGGAGAGAGCTCTTGGAGGGACTGAACAGGGACCCATGGGGGCGCCCGTACAAAATGGTACTGGGCAAGCTCAAACCGTGGGTCCCCCCGGTGACGGAAACCCTGGAACCCGAGTTCGTGGGAAGAGTGGTAAACACGCTCTTCCCAAGGGTCCAGGGTAGTCCCTCCGACCCCCCGTCACCGTCGGACCGGCAATTCTGGTCCGACGAGTATGAGGTGACGGAGGATGAGCTAGATCGGGCAGTGCGGCGGTTGGCCTCTCGCAACACAGCGCCTGGACCCGACGGTGTTCCGGGCCGAGCGCTGGTGGTGGCTCTGTCGGTGCTAGGAGATAGGCTGAGGCGGCTCTTCACGAGCTGTCTCCGCCTCGGCGTGTTCCCCCTCGGCTGGAAGGAAGCGAGACTGGTGCTTTTAAAGAAGGAAGGTAGGACCGCGGACTCTCCCTCCGCATTCCGACCGATATGCCTGCTGGACGAGGCGGGGAAACTCTTCGAGAGGATAATCTCCGCCCGTATCAGCGGACACCTGTCGCGAGTGGGACCCGATCTATCGGACTGCCAGTTTGGATTCCGGCGGGGACGTTCGACGGTGGACGCCATTAAGCGCGTCCGTTCCCTGTCGGAACAGGCAGTCCAAGAGGAGGGGGTGGTGTTGGCGGTGAGCCTCGACATCGTCAACGCCTTCAATACCATCCCCTGGCAGGCGATCAGGGAGGCACTCGTATATCACGACGTGCCTCCCTACCTGCGGGCCGTAATCGGGGCTTACCTGCGCGACAGGACGGTGCAGTATATCGGTCGGGATGGGGTAGTAGTACGGACGGAGATCTGTTGCGGGGTACCCCAGGGTTCCGTTCTTGGACCCCTGCTGTGGAACCTCGCATACGACGCGGTCCTTCGCACCGGTCTCCCCCCTGGAGTGGATGTCATCTGCTATGCAGATGACACCTTAGTGATGGCCAGGGGGTCGGACTTCCAGGATGTTCTGCGGCTCGCCGAGCTAGGCGTAGCATGTGTCGTGGGAAGGATACGCGAGCTCGGCCTTGAGGTGGCGCCTCACAAAACGGAGGCGTTATGGTTTCATGGCCTGAGATTAGGTCATGAACCACCCAGCTCGCGACTTCGGGTAGGTGACGTAGAGGTCCAGGTGGGGAAGCACATACGCTACCTGGGCCTCATACTGGACAGCCGATGGCGCTTCGAAGAGCATTTCAGGCGACTCGTCCCCCGAGTCCGTAAGGTGGCGGGTGCCTTGCAGCGCCTGCTACCAAATCTCGGGGGACCGCGGGAGGAGGTTCGCCGCCTCTACGGTGGCGTCGTGCGATCCATGGCACTCTATGGGGCACCCGTCTGGTCCAAACAGGCGGGTTCCTCCCGCTGCAAGGCTCTGCTGAGGAGCCTGCAGCGGTTGATTGCCATGCGTATCGTGCGAGGATACCGAACGATTTCGTTTGAGGCGGCGACGGTCCTGGCGCGATATCCCCCCTTCGACATCCTGGCCGACATGGATGCATTGGTCTACGACCAAATGCGTGCCGTCGACCGGGATGCCGATGGGGAACCGCCAGGCCAAGAGACTGAAATGCTGCGGCGGAACGCGCACCGACGTACAATGCGCAAATGGCGCGCACAGCTCTTGTTACAGGGCTGTGCGAGCCAACGCGCTGTCGGAGCCGTTCTGCCGAACTTCGAAGCATGGGTAGGGAGGAAAGGCTGCGTCACCTACAGATTGACTCAGATACTCACCGCGCACGGTTGCTTCGGTGAGTATCTGAGTCGAATTGGACGGGAGGAGACGGCACGATGCCACCACTGCGCTTCCGACCAGGACTCCGCTCAGCACACGCTGGAGGACTGCCCTGCGTGGCAGTCCGAGCGTCGAGACCTGGTCAACACGATCGGACGAGATCTGTCCCCGCCAGCATTAGTCGCGGCTATGCTGGCGAGTGAGGAGGGTTGGAGGGCAGCGGTCTCCTTCTGCGATGCAGTGATGCTCCAGAAGGAGGGATCGGGAGAGGGCCGATCCCACTCGAAGACGGCGGCGTCGGGGCGGCGGAAACACACGCCGCCCTCAGGCACCGCAATAGGGTCGCGCGCGGTCACATCTTGGGGCGATGTGACCGTGAGACGCGACCCGGGAGAGGATGACACTCCCGGTGCGGCCGGGGGGTGTCGTCGAGAGGGGTGACACTGCCGCGCCTCATGCCGCTCTTTACACTGTATGAGGCGTGACACTGTTCCCCCCCGGGGGGCGGACTCGATCGCCCCCGGGAAAGTTCCCCCCCTTACAAGGGGGGAAATGCACAGAGGATCTCCTGGAGCTTAGCTTTACGCGTACCCGGAGATCCTCATACTGCAGAGGAAGGCCGCCGCAGGGGTTTAGTGGGTATACCGAGAGGGAGTCCCACATAACCGTCCCGCCGACCCCCAGGTGGGACGGTATGCGTAACGCATTCCCCTGCGAAAAAAAAAAAAAAAAAAAAAAAAAAAGGTTTGCTCAGGTTAGGTTTGCTCAGGTTAGGTTTGCTCAGGTTAGGTTTGCTCTGGTTAGGTTTGCTCAGGTTAGGTTTGCTCTGGTTAGGTTTGCTCAGGTTAGGTTTGCTCAGGTTAGGTTTGCTCAGGTTTGCTCAGGTTAGGTTTGCTCAGGTTTGCTCAGGTTAGGTTTGCTCAGGTTTGCTCAGGTTAGGTTAGGTTAGGTTTGCTCAGGTTAGGTTAGGTTAGGTTAGGTTAGGTTAGGTTAGGTTGGCTCCTCCCAAACCTTGGGGGGCCCAGCGTGAGGTGCCGGCGTCTGTACGCCGGCATCCTGAGGAGCATGGCCCTTTACGGGGCCCCCATATGGGCGGACTCCCTCCAGAGGAGGGATAACGCCACCGCCATCCGTCGGCCCCAAA